>LPNX010168017.1:963645-1130201 GCA_001517045.1 Pseudotsuga menziesii
TCTTCAGATAAATATGTATTACTCAAAGTTCATTTTTCTATATATACACATGTATGTTGCTTGAAAATATCATAAATAGGTAGAGGGTAAATTTCATTAGGTACAATAGAAAGCGATGAGGATAACATTACTATAAGGGTCACAATCACGAATGCAGTATGATCCATAGCACCATGTGGCAATAACATCAATAATTTGTACAATTGGATTCCACATCACACCACCATTATGATGTGATGCATTTGAAGTAGTGCCACCCTTCAACATTCATTGTGTGGCCAACTACTGCAGCTCTTCGTTGTTATGCATGTACATGCATATAGAAGACATGCACTAGTATAGAAATCTAATGTGAAGGATAATACTTGGTTTGTATTTCTCTCTATGTAACAAAGGTAGAATTATCGACTAATCAACCTTTGACAATATCATGTCATATATAAATGACTCACAAGATTGTTTAAACAACATATCATTCTTCCTATCTCTACGAGAATGGTTGTTATATTATAAACTTGAGCAAAATTCTGAAATTCTACATGAACTATGCCACTACAATATTTGTTGAAAAATGTAGCTCAAGCAGGAGCTTCTTGCATAGGTTAGGTGTGCGCACGATAAGAAGTTTGAGACAATTTATTACTGACCACTTAGTAAAAGTGGGAAAGAATACCATCTTGTAATTTCACTTAATAAACAATTGAAATTAGCAACAAAGTTGTCTATACCTACCATTTAGAAATGCTTTAATGTGATTGTTATACATTGCCTAAAGTTAAACGTTAAAATAGTTATAAAACATTTGAAATCTGTAACAATGTATTATTTATGCCTATCCCAAAAGCTAAAATAGTTAAGACACAATTAAAATTTGTAACAATGTATTATTTATACCTAGCCCAAATGTTAGATAAAAGTGCACATCTATTTTGGAAACATTTGAAATTTGTAACAATGTATTGTTTATGCCTAGCCTAAGAGCTAAAATAGTTACGAAACAATTGAAATTTGTAACAATGTATTATTATACCTAGCCCAGATGTTATATAAAGCACACATCTGTCTTTGTTATAATAAACAGAGTAGATACAAATTGACATTCAATAATTATAGTTTTATTTCAAATATATCATCTTTTAATAAAGAACTCTAAAACTTAGCATCAAGTTTAATCCATTTAGATCCAATCTTTCGAATACAAATTGACATTCAATAATTATAGTTTTATTTCAAATATATTATTTTTCAATAATATATTAATGGAATCATTAAAGTCCAAAGAATTTATCAATTAAAATTTTAATCATAAATAGATAAGACCTCAAACCATATTCTTATTTATTAAAAATTTATCATAGTCAAGTTTCATACACAGAAAAAAATTAGTATCGAAGAATATTAAATCCTTATATTTACAAATGAATAAAAACTTCTCTAATTTTGTTAAGAATGTAAGCATTAGAGTTCAAGTATATAAATTTATATATTTATTTATAAATACAAATTTTTCTTATTTGTTAAAAATGTAAATATTGAAGTTAAGAAATATTAAATTTATATATTTATATATAAATAAATTTTGATTATTTATTTATTATTATAAATAAATAAATTATTTATATATTTTAATATACATTATATTTAAAAAAATATAAATATAAATACATAAAATTAATAACAAATAACTCAATTTTAAACATGAAAAATAAATTTTAAATGATTATTTCAATAATAATATTATTATTGTAGTGATATTTTCTTTTAAGAAACCATGGTTTTTATTTTTATTACAGTGGTTTACGTTTAATTCAAAAACATCTTTACATTAAATTAGTTTTAATAATTAGATACTAAGCAATCTAACTATGTTTTAATAAACAATAATATTATCGTTATATTTTTTTTAAGAAACCATTTTTTAATAAATAATAATATTGTTGTCATATATTTTTTTTAAGAAACCATGGTTTTTATTTATTACAGTAATAGTTTATGTTTAATTCAAAAACATCTTTACATTGAACTAGTTTTTAATAATTAGATCGTAAGCAATCTAACTATGTGAATATTTTTTTAATAATTAAATACTAAGTTATATATCTATGTTTTTATTTTTTTAATAATTAAATACTAAATATTTTAATTATATTTTAACATTTTTAAATATTTAAACATTAAAAAAAATTAAATACTCAATTATCTAATTATTTTTTAATAAATGAATGCTGAATAATCTAATTATTTTTAACATTTTCTAATTAAACCATTTGTTATTCATTCCATTTGTTTTTATACTTGTAGAGAGATCATATTTATCATAATCATTTAAAATGAAAGATAATTTTAACTTTTAATTAATTTAATATTTATAAATAGGATTATAAAATTATTAAAATATATTAAATTAAATATTTAAAATTTTGAAATTCCAATTTATATGATAATTCACTTTTTCAAACACAAAATGAAAAAATGACTCGAATTTAATTTTTAATATATGATTAATTATCATAAACTCGGTTGGCCAAGCAACTTACGTTCATTTAATAATTAATATGTTGATGCACCTCTTGATATTTATTTACGAATATGCGTGCGTGAGAGAAATTACTTAGAGGAAAAAATTAAAAAATCACTTTTATGACAATCTGACTGAGCATTGTATGCAGAGCATTTAAATTTTTGAATATGTTGATTGATCCCGCATTAAACTAATAGGACCGAGAAGAGATGGGATGGAGGACAGGACAGAATATTTAAAAGATGTCAAATAATATGTTTTTTTTTAATAATTGTAATTTAGAATCTAATTAAAATATAGAAATTTACATTGTATAAATTTTAAAATTATTATTTTTATTTCTTACCAAATTCAGTTTAATATCTGAATTTTTATTAGACTTTATAAAATTATAGATATTTTTTTGCAAATAATTGATTAATTGAAGGGGAGGCAGGTGCGGGAGGGGTTATCCTTGACCCTACAGGACAAACGGTGAATACCTTTGTGTGGGGATTGGGACACAAGACCAACAACGAGGCCGAGTGGCTGGCGCTTCTTCAAGGCTTGGAAATGCTAGACAAAAGAATAATCTCAAGTTTGTCAGTTTTTGGGGATTCTCAACATGTTATCCTCAAGATGATAACAGGTTATTCAACATGCTCCATCAAATGCAGAAGGTTTTAAGACAGGATCACTTCATGCTAGCATTTCCTACTACCATATTCTAAGAGCAAATAATGTGAAGGCTGATTCTTTGGCAAATAGAGGCGCCTCTCTCCCTCAAGGTTCCATTTCTTTCAATGATGAAGAGGTTTGTTCTAAACCTATTCCCTAAGTCTTTATAAGGGCCTTCTTCCCCTTTGCTAGGCCTTGACTTTGGGTTAAATTTTAAGCACCCGACTATGGCTTTGGATGTAGTGCTGCTTCCTGGCAGCCCGAGATCTCCTTGCTGGGATGCGTGGTATCCACCACCCTCCCTTCTTAAAGTCTCGTCCTCTTCATTAAGTGTCGTCCTCCCTCGCCTTCACTCTGCGCTCTGCTCCCACACTCATGTCCATCCCTTTGCATGCGCAATGGCTCTCCTTTGGGATTTGAATACCCTTCGTCCTCCTTCCATGTGCATGCCTTTGTTTCTCCAAAATTTTGAGCCCCCTCCTGGCGATGAGTTGCAGACTTTTCTGCAGAATCCTTCCAAGCTTTCTCTTGGGTGGTTGTTATCCATGGTCTTCCTGCATCTCAGTTTCTCTCGACCTTTGGATTTGGTTTTTGGCCTAACCTTGCCCTCAATTGGCTTCAACCCGCCTGTGTATTCTGTTGTTGGCGTGCTCGGGTGCCATATGCTTGCGCGCCTTGAGGTTGCAATCTCTTCCTCTACTGTTGGCAAGCTCATTTACCATTTCTCCTCTCTGCTCCTCGGAGACACAGTGGACAGGCCCTCAGTTTTACTTGTTGAGTTTCAGAATATTGTGGTTTATGTTGAGGGGGATCTCTTACAGGTGTTTATAGGTGATTTCGTGGACCGACCCGCTTCTTCTCCTCCCGAGTTTAGATAGAACTTACACAGCAACAAACCTCCACCTTTATTTGGCATGGAGCGCAAAGGTATGGACCTAGTTCAACGAAGTGTTAAGGAAGGTTTTGACGATTTGAAGGTAAATATTCAGTGTCTGGCAGATTTCGTGGCTGTTGGAATCACTGACAACAGGGAAACGACAAAATAAGTCAAGCAATTAGTGGATGATGTGCGCTACGTCTCCTATCAGACCAACTGCCACGATGCAAGAATTGATGACCATGATATGGACCTGAAAGAGATGACGAGTAAGATTGACTGTATCCAGAAAGATCTTTAGAATTTGGTGCAGTTAAACCAGGGAAGTCATGCTCAAGACAATCATGGAGCAGCCACTCAGAAAATGGAACAAGACTCTGTCACTCGACCTGTGGGGTTTCCAGGCAAACCTAAATGATTTCCATATAGTACATGTTTTTTTGCATAGTCTTAAATCAATAGTTTATTCGAATTTACACTATTACTGTTAGTATTCAGAATAAGAACTTCTATAGTGGCTCTAGAAGGCCCTCTCTTTGGCATGTTTTTGTTTTAGACTCTCTTTTCCTATTATCATCTTCATGCTGCTATAATTTTGTATTGAATGGCTGTGCACAACCCCTTTAATATACATTCTTTCACAGTTTCTGTTAAAAAAAATTACAGATTAATTGAAAGTCATGACTATTAATCAATTACAATATACCTATCTTGGGAGGTATAATAAATGTAAAAGTTTAAATTGCTTTGATCTCTTAGTCTTAGAAATAAAATTGAAGTGTTTCATAGATACGGTGGTTGCTAGGATTATGAAGATTAGCTTAGATTGGTTGTTAGAATTGAGAGAAGATTAGTTATCTCTTTCAAAGCTTAAATAGGTCAAGATGGGAGGAGAAGTTGTGGAACACAACAAGGAAGTTGTGTGAAGAATGCACACAAGTGAATCCAGGGAGGAGAGAATGTAGAAATCGGGAAGAGAATTGACCACCAAGGTTGGTACAATGTTGTACAGGGTACAACAATTTCTCATATTCTATTTAGGTGTATTGTTTCTTTTCCAATAGGTTGTAAACCTCAAGTTGAGGTGTTCTTGTAACTTTTGATTATTAAATGATACGTTAATTTGAAAGACAAAATTCTTGTGCATGCTTTGGTTGTTCATTTTTCAGCCATATGTGTGATTATTGCATGTTTATAATTATTTATTTATGTGGTTAAATAAGTTCAAATTTGATTTATTTACTTAAAAATAAATATATGACAACAATCACCAAAAACCTGAAAATTTAAAATATTATCTTCAAGCAAATAAATCTCTTAAAGAACACACCTAAATAAGATATGGAATCAAAATAACATAATCATATCTCTTCCACTTCACATTGATTTGCGGAATTGGGATGATTAAGATCACTACCATATGTTCTTTAAAAGGTGCCAAATTTCCAAATCTACGATATCTACCATCAAAGCATTTCTTTTTTAAACTTATCTTTATTATAGTAATAAGTTTGATATGCCATGGTTTAAGTTTCTCAAATATCTTAATCTCAATCTTAGTATCAAGATGCCCTTGACAAGACTGGAACAAAGAAAATAAGATAATCTCTAAAAATGCATAGAATGTTCTACTCACCTTCTAAAACAATACCATCATATCCTTGGAATTATATGCAAGTCTTTTTTGGTAAGACCACTTACAAATAATAACCCAATATTTAACTTCATCATTCTCATCTAGATTCTAAACATGTTTTTTTTTAATGTTTTATGCCTTGTTCACTTAAAACCTTCATTTTTTTTGTAATTATCAATAATTATTTTGAAGTTGATTTTTCAATCATAACTAATGTTATTTCTATATGAGTAGCTCTCATATCAAGTGCCCATGCCTCTCCAAATGGGTTATTTATTTAAGTAGCTCTCATATCAAATGTCCATTCCTCTCCAAATTGGTAAAAGGGCGTAGATATCTTTTTAAAAAACATTCACATTTATTTATGTATCCTTCGTAAGATTGAATACCCAATACTAAGTTGTGTTTTTACATTTTGTGATTCAACAATATAGACAATATCTAAGATTCTACCATAACAAATCTAATTCTTAATATATGATTTAATTAATTTTCATTTGTAATATTGTGCAATTAAGGAGTCACTACTCTCAATTCTTGGATTGTTCTTTCATTAGTAGTCTCCAAACTTTTGTCATCAATTTGGATCACTATGACTATTAATTATGCTTGAAATGGCCAATGGGTTGGGCTTGTACTATTAGTCGAATGACATCTCCATACTCTTTGCATGGGTTGCGAAGATAACTCTTCAATGGTCTTGGTATCTAACTGTAGTGCTCATATTACTCCTGTATAAGTTTACAATATCATGATTCTTGTTCAAACAAGTTGATGTTATGGTCACTCAATTGTTCACTTGAGGATTATCAATGTCCTCTTTGTATTGCTCAAAGTCTTTGCATGTTCCTGTGTGCCTTGATCAATGACAATCATATCTTTTTGTCTTTTTTCTTCTAAGACCTATGTTTAATCAAGAACTATTCATCTAAATAATATGCACTTATCTCTTAGTTACATAATTAATGTCAATCATATCCTTTTGTCTTTTTTTTCTAAGACATGTGTTTAATCAAGAACTATTCATCTAAACAATATGCACTTATCTCTTAGTTACATAAAATCTCTTATGTCAACAAAACAATAAAAATTACTATAATTTAGCTTGAATGGGTTGGATAACTTGGTTTTATATGATTAGCAAACTTGTTTCAAAACTAGTTCCAAAAAATTAAAACAAATGTAAATTTTGTACTTTAATTTTAAAAAGCTATAGAAAAAATGAGGATATATATATATATATATATATATATATATATATATATATATATATATTGGTTNTTGGAATTGTTGATGTTTCTTCATGGTTCCGACATTAGGCAAACATTCTACAAATCATTCTCCCAGAGTGGTCATGTGTAATATTAACTAATGGTTCGTAGAGAATGGCCCCATCATAGCCCTTATTAGTCATGCGTATTGACTATGTGTATTGAGGCTCATATGCTTAGCCTTTGTCTAGTTATGTGGATTGACTATGAGTGAAGGAAGGCTAGTGGTCACATTGCATACTCTATGTGGAAGTGCTCATGATGGAGTGATATATTCTAATTAGAGCGAGTTAAGTTGTCTATGTTATAAGGGATTTTATCCCCTTGTGTAATAGACAAACTCTAATCTAATGTCGAATTTCACATTGGATCTAAGAAATGTCTAGTACTTCTTAGAGTATGGTCAAATCAACATTAGAGCTCTATGTGTGAATTTGATCTGCATGTGAGGAGATAGACATCAATGAGAAGAAATTTTCTATGATGAAGAAATAACCAAGAACTAATCAAGACAAACCATTGAAAAAGTCCCAAATAGCATTAGAGAAGTTCCAAACGAAAATGAAGACAAGAAGATAAGTCGGCTTGAAGACAATAAAAGATGAAGACCAAAAGTACAAGTCAACCCAATAAAGAAAGAGAAGTTGACCCCATTGAGAAATTTTCTAATGAAAATAAGAATATGAATAAATGACTTTGCACTTTGATTTACACTCACTCACTCAACACATCTTCTCTCTCCACTTGTCATCGGAGTCTAAGGAAGGCCTAGAAAATGCAAGAAGCATAATTTTGGGGTTCTCTTATTTCTCTTATTCTCTTTTGAAGATTTGCTACCCTTGCTAGGGTTTTTTGTGAAGGAGGGAAAACCTCTCTTATGCTACGGTTCATCTACATGTATGGTATTGTACTGGAATTGGATTGATTTTTCTTAAAAAAAGTTTGTTCGGTTTCCTCCCTATTGGGTTTCCCGTGGTAAAATATGTGTCTCTTGCACATGGCTATTTTTTAGGTTTCCTTGTTTTATTTCCACTACAAGTGAATGTTGAAATCATGTTATGATAAAAATGGGATGATAATCATTAGAACATAATTATCAAAATTTATTAAAGTGTACTGTTGAATATAAAATTCAACAGGAATTACATCTGATGGCTACATAGAGAGATGATTGTGTAGTGCTTTTTACAATAATCAAGAACAAAGAATTATATACATCTTGCAACTATGAATCTGCTACTAAAAGAACGGTCTTTCCCGCTGAGATATATGAAGAAAATATGACTTAGAAAAATGAAACTGCTCATTCATACATTCTGTCAAACATTTACAGACACTAGGGTTTTAACTTAATTTTGAAAGTAAAAACCACACTATTGAAATGAACTTCAAAGAATTTATGTCAACTACTGAAACATTTTTAAAACAAATGAACACAATAAATTTTGGTCCAGTGACCGGGCAAAACCCCACTGCTTGGGGAAAACTCTAGAAAGAAAATTTTCATTAAAGAAGAAAATCCCATAAATTTTTCTACAACTCAAAAAAATTATTCTTCTGAACCCGACTGGCAATATTTCCAAAAACACCTTCTCTAACAAAATACCTTGAAAAACATGCCTATTGTAAAGTATGACATTCTGGACCTTCACACATGTGGGTACGGTCTGTACGGATCTGTCCCACATATGGTTGTACGGATTTGTCAGTTCTATACTTTTTTGTTGCCTTGAAATTCATGCCACTGCCTGCAATTAATGATGTACAACCTGTTAGTCTTTTCTGTATTTTTTTGCCTCGAGAAATGTGCCCACACGTGGTTGTACGAACTGCTTCAGACTGTCATTAATGCTGCTGCAATTTTGCATTTAATGTTGTCACCTGCATTGGAATTCGTGCGAAGGATTTTTCTCTTTCTTCTTTGATCTTCAGTCCTTCTCTCTCCTCTATGGTGAGTTATCTTTCATTTGCCCTCTCTCAATGTTTAATACTCGGATTTTGTAACTACCTTCAATAACTACCTAATCTAGGGTTGAAGATCTTTTTACAAAATCAAGGGTCCACAACTCTCACTTTAAATAATTTAACACTTTAATTATTAAATACATTTTTAAGTGAGAACCACTTTTCTAAAGTATAAAAAACACATTCACTTTATTTACATAATCGTCACTTTGTTACATAAATACATAAGGACAAAATTTTCAAGTCCTCTCATCACACCCACACCAAAAACATGGGAGGACCTTCAGAGTTATAATTTCAACAATATATCCTACAAAATTTTCTTAACAACATAATACATTTATAAGGCATTTACAAAAGTTCAAAAAGTGAAAGACTTGGCCATTATAGGCCTTTTCCCGTCCCTTATGGACTTCTTGGTGGTCTTCTTTAGCTTTAAATTCTTCTTCGTTTCCACAACATGTCCTCATTTGTTCTTCATCTATAGGACTGTCAATGTTTTCTTTGTAATTAACTTGCACAAGATTCGCATACTTTGTGGGTTCATTCACAGACTAGTTTTGCATAACACTCTTTAGAACACTATTTTCTTCTTCACAAGTAGTAACTTTCCTTTTAAGTGCTCTATCTCAACTTCTGCCATTACAAGTTTTGCTTGAAGATTGATCATTTGAACATCTAGCATTCAAAACTAATATTGAGAAATTGTAATATCTCTGTTAATACTAGCCTTTAAATCTCAAAGCTGCTTCTCCAACTCGAGGATAGTTTGAACTAAAAATTCTTGGTTGTTTACATTCCTTCCTTCCCCATCCCTAAGTACCATATTTGTTGGATCTTCAGGGCTTTCCATGCTATTCCACTTAGGTCGACTGTTTTGTACTCCAAAAATTTCAAATTTATTATGTAAATGAAATCTACTACCCAAGTAGAACTCTAGTCTAAATTTTTGTGTCTAGTTTCTACTGAGAAAGCAGGTCTTATAAACCAAATAGCTATCAACAACACCACTTCCCTCCAAATTGAAGCATATCACACGAAAAATACCATAAAGCCTTTCTTTTCAACTTTCCAATGACTAAACAGTCGCAAAAAGACTACACTGAGATTACTAGCAAGGTAATGAGTTTGAGGATGATTGTTGTTCCTTACCCAAAGTTGATTTATAACCCTCACTCGGTGAAGATAGTCCTATGTCTCTTGAAAATCCTCCAATTAGCAGATATACCCCTAAATATGCTTGGAATTTTCTGATAAGTCACCTCTGCAAGGATCAAAGGACTGAGACTGATAGTTGACTTTGTCATACGTTTCTCTAGAGTTCAAAACAATGATAGCATGAAACAAAAAAGAGTATCTATCCTCACAAGTATAATAACCCAAATGCACGAAATACTGAGTGAAATTCCAACTTAAGAAACCACCCTTCATATCAGATAATCACAAACCTTGTTTCCATACAATGCATAGAAAAACTCATAATAATTTCTAGTTACATCATCGATCAAAGTTTGGTATTGGCCATATAGACCTGTCCTCAAGGCTACTAAATTGGGTTAAGAGAAACCTCTACTCTCATGCTCAATCCTTCGCACCAAATAAATTGCCCTAATGCTCATTAAATCAACATATTTTAATTCCTTAATTACCCTCTAATGCATGAGATTCTTTTGCCACTTGTAGTCATTTTCCCGCTTGTGAATTATGTTGGTCATAGTCCATAAGTTTGGTTTTTATCCATAGTTTTGAATAAGTTTTGCACCATCACCAAAGGATTTATGGAATGCTACAATAACCTACATCTTCACCACAAATTAAAGATTGTCTTGTCCAAGATTAAATGCCACAATTGCCTACATGTCTACTTGGATGTTCAATTCTCTGAGTACATGCAATACATTGACATCTTCAAAATTTGTTATCAATTGAAGAATTCTCCATATTATGTTACTTAGAGGACCATCCCTTGGAACCTGCTTAAAGACTAGATACCTGACAATTATCATTGAATCTCCCACCATAGTTATAAACCTTGTATTGCTTTGCATGGCTTGACTCTAACCCTTGTAATAGAGGCAAGGCTTTCGCATGATTAATTGACATCTCCCCTAGTCCCCACAAGAAGTATTGTTTCCGCTTTCCTCTGGGGTCAAAGAGAACTCCCCCAACACTGACCAACCCTAGATTGGTTTCAGAAGAGACGTAAAAAACAATAGATGATAGTTTTTCTTTTTAATCCAGTCCACCAGCTTTGGAAGCTTTATCCTCAATAGCCAGTTTATATTGGCCTTTGCACATGTTTTTTTCGACCATATTTCTGTAATAGACTCAGTATCCATAATCTTTGTTTTATATCCAGGTTTTTACTCCTTTGATTTGTCTGACCTTTAACTTTCAGAGACTCTTGTTCAAAGCCCAAGCCTGTCCTGCTACTTGCCTTGTCGGAATCTTTTGATTTTTAGAAGTAAAGATATTTCTAGCAAACCAAAACTTCCATGTGATGAAATATGGCAAAGCTTTCCATAGGTGCTTCAACAAGGGCTTGTTGAAAATATTTTTGGGATATTTTTTATGCCAGGTAACAAAGATTTCTCTCCAATTTCTAAGAGTAACTTGATTATGCAAACTCCTTCAAAACTTCTTCTCCACATTTCAGCAACAAATTCACACTCTAAGAACACATGTTGCAAATTTTCTTCAGCAGGCTTACATAAGGGCCACTGAGAGGGTCCCTGCAGACCTCTTCTACGACGATTATCAAAAGTTAAAAGAAATCCATGGCATAGGACACAAGTGAAGAGTTTTATTTTTGAAATTGCACCACTCTTCCATATTATGTTCCAAATTGTATTTATTGGAAAAGCACTATTGTCAATACTCTGCTGTACGTATCCTTCCTTGATTGAATAACTACAACATTTTGGCCCCTTGCCCTCCTATCTTTGTTTGTTAATTCAGTAGGTGTTAATCCACTTAGATATTTTTTCATATTTTTCCATTGTTGATTTAAATCTCCAAAAAAATTGAAGGTTTTCCAATTTACCCATCATCCTTTGTGGTCCCAATCAAAGATATCTGCTAAAAATTCGAATTGATTTTCCTTCATTCAGTTCTACAACTTTTTAAAATCAGTGTTAGTTCTTAATTCCTTTCTCCCAATAATTATGTCATCATGTATTCTTATATTGTGCCCATTACCCGACAACCAAGAGGATTGGTTTTTGACAATATTTATTGAAGCTTTGCATAAAATTCATATTGTTGTACGCTAAACACTTTCAAAATCCTGATCAAAGATTCTACGACATACTGAGGTTGAGTATTTTCTCAACAAAAGCGCTCTTCCACCAAGTTGATTCTCCTGTAGCAATATTCCAAAGGATTCTGGCTCCTAGAGCTTTATTTAACATGCTAGTCTCCTGGATTGCTAAAACCTTCTTTGTTTAAAGGTGCCACCACTTTTGCTTCCAATTAATCAAATGACATTTTTTCCATTCGCTTTACCACCTTGCCATAAAAAAATTCTGTGAAGACTATCAATTTACTTTGTAATTCCTATTGGGGCTAGCATAATAGAATTCCGGTAAATAGCTAGTGAAGATAAAACCAATTTGATCAACACTACTCTACTTGCAGGATTAAGCCATTGAGATCCCCATTGCTCCATTTTTTTTTTCTTCTGATTTTTTCCTCCACATATTTCCAATCCGTAGATTGAGGTTTCCCTAAACAGATAGGGATTCCTAAATAATGAAGGAATTTTAGTCCTTCTTAGCAGAGAATCCTAAAATATTAGCTATAGTTTTCAGATTTGAAGCAAACAAGTTCCATACATAAACACAACATTTGTGGTTATTGGCTTCACCTCGTGTAGCACTTCTAGTATAATTTTGAATTGTTCAAATATTACTCAAAGGCCCCGCTTAACAACAAAGTATCATCAACAAACTAGGAGTGATCCATCTCTTTTACTTTAAGTATTCTTATACTAGGCAGATTGTCTTATACCCTTTCAAATTCTAGTCTTCTCCTTAGAGAGTCATCCATTAGAATATAGAGCAAAGGGGACAGAAGGCATCCTTGTCTCAAACCACTTCCCCCCCGAAAAACAATAATGGGGCTTCCATTCACTAAAGGTGTTATCCAAGGGCTTGTTATACATGCTTGAATCCATTTCATAAACATCTAAAAAAACAAATTTCCTCTATCAAAAGCATTTGCCATGTCCATTTTTATCACCATTTCTCTTTCATTCATGACTTTACTAGAATGTATTGCTTATTGAACTAAAATAACATTGTCAAGAATTTGTGTTTGAGGTATGAATCCCCCTTGATTGTCTGAAATAAGACTAGACAGTAATGGTTTGATCATGGTAGCTAAAATCCTTGTTATGGCTTTATATGAGGAATTGCACAAAGATATTGGCCTAAATATTGTGAATGTAGTTGGAATTTTTTTCTTTTGGAATCAAAGCCAAGAATGAGGAATTGGTAGTGGCTCCTAATTTGCCCTTATTCAGAGACCATTTAATCATCTAGCAAAGATCAAACTTTATTATCTGCCAAAAAATCATATAAAATTATATTGTAAAGCCATATGGGCTCGAAGCTTTGTCAAGCTCTAAGTCCCAAATAGTTGAAATAATCTCATTCTCCTATATTTCTTTATCTAATTTATGATTGTCCAATTGATTGATTAAATTATGTAGGAATATTGTTTAGCATATCCATTATTGTATTTGAATCTACATCTTCTTGTTTTGACAACAACTTTCTAAAATGCATATAAGCTTCTCCTTTTATCTCCTTGTAGTCCATAATTATGTTTCCTTGTATTGTAGTAATTTATTTAACATTGTTTCTACTTTGCCTTGCTTTTGCCTGTCTATGAAAAAAGGTTATATTCCTATCTCATGAATGTAATCATTGACTTCTCGATTTTAATCACCAATGTTCTTCCTCTTGTCTTTATATAGTTTGCAATCTTTTGTTTGTTTCTTGCTCCTCAATCCTCCATCGTAAAGTTATATGACCTTCCTCCATTTGGTTTTGGATATCAACTAGTTTGTCTTAGATCCTTTTTTCTTGAATGGCTCAATATAATTCTTTTTGGACTAGGCCCTTTAAGCAAATTTGACATCTTTGAGCTATGATTCCCATATATAACTTGGGGAACCTTCCCTTTTCTTTTGTTATGCAGATTTTACTATTTCCACAACCTCGAGGTGATTGAGCCAAAGAGGATTGAATTTGAAAGGTAGAGGCCCATAATTTACATTCAGACACATAGAAAGACTTATTGGCTTGTGATACAAAGTTGCAGAAGGGATTATAGAAGATGAAATTTCCAAATATTCCTCTAGGTAACTACAAATTATTAAAAATGTGTCTAATCTGGCTGAAATGTTTCATGTCCTTAATCTTCTGTTAGACAAATTATACCTTCCTTTTTGGGGATTTATATCCATCAAGTCTCAAACTGCTAGTATTTCCTCTAAGAAATCTCTTGAAGAATCTCTAACTCTAGCCCCCTCCTCTTTTTTCCTCTAAAGATAAGATTGTGCTTAAATCTCCTGCTGATATGATATTACCCAACCCTAAGATGTTTCTTTCATTCATTAATGTTTGTTAACATTCTTCCTTTTCTTTATAGTGCATTGGAACATATAGATTAAACATATTGTAATTCTTTCCAATTTCTTTACTTACCAGATTTACGTAAACCCATTGTTGTGTTTACTTTGTGGCCAACAACTCCAGTTCATTACTATTCCATAAGTACAAATTCCTCCAAATGCTCCTCTCAAGCTCACTGCCACACTTTTTCTTGCTCTCCATTGTTTCTAGCCTAGTTCTTGCATAATCCTTTCCTATAATTTAGTTTGTTAGAATAGAAAGATTAACAACCTCTCCATCTTTGTCAATTCCCTGACCACTTCCTTTTTAGTCTTATCTATATATTTTCCCAATTTACTCCCAACATATCTCAAAGAGTCTTCTCCCCAACAGTGGAGAGGTAAATGAGGCAATCTTACCCATACTAGAACAACTGAGGGGACATATGAGCTTCAATCAAAATTCGGAGTCCAATTGTTCAAATACATGCCTATATTACTGAAAAAGTGTGGTCCACTTCCAAAGATTAAATCTCTATCCTCTTTAAATTCAAACAGAAACACATAAAAGCCTCTGTTGCAAAAATAGTGTGTTAGCCTTCCCCAAATTAGGGTTATCCATTTTTTCTGGATCTAAATCTCCATGAACCAAGGAGGTGATCGAATTCCAATGAATTGAACTATCAATCCTTGCTCAGACATTGCCATTGCCTTTTTTCTGGTCACAGATGCAAGATGAACAACCTCTGGAATGTTTGATTTTTTTATTAATCATGTTGATTCCTTTCTTGCTCTCGATCTTTGGGTGGAGTTAATGAGAGTTCAAAAGGAAGCTTCGTCTGGGGCATGAGGCAGCTGAGCGTCTTTCAAAGACTCCATAACCCTTAACTGGTGTGATCAACTTTTCTTGGAGCTCAAACACTTAACCAGTGGATTTCCCCTGTAGCATCCCATCCATATATATAGAATCCTTGCATCAAAACTAAGTAGATCACTCAAAAGAATGATCCATGAAATAAGTTCATACAAATTTACTTGTATCTAGTGGAACATCAAACCACGATTGTTTAGTTCAACAACACAAAGAAGGCTACCACATGAGGAATTTTGAACACCAAAATTAAATAATGGTAAAGTGTTTCTAGCTTGTAACTTTTTACAAATTTCGTTCAAATGATGTTCATTCCAAGAATATTAACAACTTTAAAAATTAAACATGTCACATTAAATTATGTGCATAACCAATTTGTTCTTTAATGAATATGGAAACATTATTGAAATGATAAAGAAAACAAGAATTTATCACTGGCATTTCAATTTTAAATTCATATTCTGTATTTGTAAGAGTTGTATCGACTAAAAATAATTAATAGTTGTTCGTTAAATTAGTGCATCATGGATCATAATCTAAGCGTTAACCAACTAGTGCATTCAGAGATGTGAAATCCAATGCACACCATTGAATGAAGAAACTAAAAATGCATTCCTTCACTAATATTTGGTAAAAGATATCAAATTCTTCTGCACAAGTCAATAGCCTTTTCAATATAGAAAGGCTTCAAAATCTCAAGTGAAGCATCGAATATCCCTAAAACAAGTAACAACTAAATGGAAAAAAGTTAAGATGTGGCATATACCTCACTTTTGAAGGAAAATAGATCAGATTTGAGGTGTTCTTCCACCAAGGAACAAGTTGGTTAATGCAAATACTTGTTTAAACCATATGGGAATATTGAGTATTAGAAGGCTTGTCTTGTTACTAAAGGATTCACTCAAGTTCGAGGTATATATTGTCTTGTAGCCACTCCTTTGTTACTGATGTCAAATTATATGAGGATTGTAATTCTCAAATTAGAGAGGATAACAAAATTGGGTTTTAATCCAAAAACGCTATAGAATTTTGATCATATACAATGATTTGTACCAAAATGGAAATTGATTTAGATAACCTAGCCCATAACATTGTAATGCAATAAAAAAAATGGTCGGGTAGCTTAAAGAAGCCATAAGCTATGGTATTTGTTAAAGTGTGGCACCATTGATAATGATCCATTAAACCCAAGGGTTTTTGTAATTCTGATGGGGAAGGAGATGTAGGCAATAGAATATCTAAAATAGACTACTTTTATTTGGAGTAATTACATAGAACCCTTACAGTGTTAAGTATGAAGCAAAGTATAAGTCATGTCAAGTAGCAAAATAAGGCATCTAGATTAGAATGTTGGTTATAGATATAGCTAAATCAACATGGTTCACATCCATTGGTGTGTGATGGCTAGAATGCTAACTCCATGGTCGAACATCCTTCAATTCATATTATTAGAAGTACATTTATACCTCATGCTATTTCACTAGAGAAAATGTTTTACTCCATGCCATTTCACTAGAGAAATTATTTTACAAGTTAAATACAAGTTCTATACCTAAACATATGACAACAAATATATTCCTTTTGTTGAATTTTACTTATAGTAGTACAATTTTCAGATCTTGATAATTACTCCTAATGACTTTCAAACAATTATTTCATCCCAATGTTATCATTGAATAATTATACACTTAAAATTTCAACTTCAAATTGCAGCAGAAACAAAAGATCAAAGAAAGATAGCCATGCGCAATAGACACAATATTTTTACCCTAGGAAACCCAATCTTGGCAGAAAACGCAACAACTTTTCTAGAGAAGAAATTGGTCCAAAGTTACAAGTACATCACCATGACGAGAAACCCAAGCATATAGAAAGGTGTTCCCTTCCTCACAAGAAACCATAGACAATATAGTGAACCTCTAGGGAGAGATAAGAAACCCCAAAAAATTACTCCTTGGACATTTGCTATGCCCTCTTGGAAAGTGCGCACAAATGGAGAAGAGAAGATGTGTGATGATGATAATGAAAATGAAAAGTGTGAACACTTTATTTAGACCTTTAATTCACTTATGGGGCTGACTTGTCCTTTTTAGTCTTCAACATTCTTTTTACTTGAGGGTTGACTTGTCTTCTTGGTTATTTTTTCTTCAATAGAAAAGTTGTCCATGATGTTATTATTCATGCATAGATTTCTAATGTTTAATAGACCCACTAAGAAGTCTCGAACGCTTCTTAGTATGTCAATTCAACATTAGACTAAACTTGTATATTCCACAAGGGGATGAGGGCCACTATCAAATAAATAAGTCGAACACTCTAATATAGAATAGCTCACTCCCTCATGAAGCACTTCCTCACAGAGTATGCAATGTGACCTCGACCCTTATTCACATGACTAAGCAAGGTTGTGCAAGAACCTAAATCCTTGTTCACACCTAACCAAATCACATGGCCAAGCAAAGCTACTCCAGTGCAATTCACCACTAGCCAAATCACATGGCCATTTCCTGTAAGTGAATATATCATTCTCCTTTGTCAAATCACATGACCAGTCTGGTAGAACGTATGGCCGATGCTGCACCCTAGAGAAACATCAACACTCCCTCTTAGCGAGGGAAACATTCTAAATCGCGCCAAGCTTGCTTGGTGAGAATGTCTGTAATTTGCATCTTGAGTCTGTCACTCCTAACCAAATCAACATGGCTATCTGAATAAAGACTGCGCCTAGGCCATTCATCACTAGCGAAATCACATGGGCATTTCCCATGGATGAATGTCTGCCTGATGTTGCTCACATGTATATATGTATTGCATTTGCATCTCAAGTCTTCCACTCCCAATTAAATCAGCATGGCTATCTGGAGAAAGACTACACCTGGGTCATTCATCACTAGCCAAATCACATGGCCATTTCCCATGAATGAATGTATGCCTGATGTTGCTCATTTGTATATATGTACTACATCTACATCTCGAGTCTTCCATTCCTAGTCAAATCAGCATGGTTATCTAGAGAAATATTGCGCCTAGGCCATTCACCTTTCGTGAATGTATCATTTTCCCTTGGCCAAATCATATGACCAACCTAGGAGAATGTTTGCTTGATGTTGCTCATATGTAGAACCATCACGGTGTCTAGGCCATTCTCCACTAGCCATATGACTCGGGCTCCAAGGGTGAATGTCTGCCCAATGTTTTCCATTTGTGCATATGTAGTGGAGCTTCACTGCTCCCTTTTGCACCATGTATCAGATGAAGTGCTATTTGATTCTGATCAAATAGCCCTGCAAGGAGCTTTCAAATCCACACTGCTTTGCAACTTACGACATTGGCTGCGATGTACTCTGCATCTGCTATACTGAGTGCTACAAAATTCTGCTTCTTGCTAAACCAGGATATCATAGTTGATCCCAAGTTGAAGTAACACCCTGAGGTGCTTTTTCTGTCCATTGTACCCCTTGCCCAGTCAAAATATATATATCCCTACAACCTCGCTGAATCATATCTCAAACCATATCCACCTTTACCACACAGGTACCTCAACACAGGCTTTGTTGCAACCCAATATACATGCCTCGGCTCAACCATAAACTAGCTCGAGGTCCTACAAAGAAATAATCTAGCTTGGTGTTAACCAAGTACATTAAGGATCCAAGCAATTGCTTGTCTATAGTGCGATCCACCAAATCTGAATCTAAATCAGAATCACTCAACTTCTTCCTATTTGCCTCCCTAGGTGTAGCCATGGACTTGCAATCCATCATACCAAATCTTCTCAAGATCTCAACTATGTACTTCCCATGACTGAGGAAGATCTCAATTGATCTTTGCCACCTCCAATCCCAAGAAATAATGCATTGGGCCAAGATCCTCCATCTTGATTTCCGAAGCCAACTTCCTCTTGGTGAGGGAGGTACTCCTGACTGGGGCACCTCCTCCATCATCAACAAATTGTGTTGTAGCTACTCCCTATGTGTTGGAGAACCTTGCTCCCTCTACATCTGGACACTTTGCTCTCTCCACATCTGAGCATCCTGCACTCTGCATCTAGACACTTTCTTCCTATGCATTTGAGTATCTTGCATTCTTTGCATCTAGACACTGGTTTATTTGCATATAAGTATCCTGCACTAAATCAACTTGTTACCTTATTCATTGTTGATCCTTGTGTATCCATTGGTGTCATCTCCCACCAAGTGGATCCACTAAGACGAGCTTCCTGCTTCCTCAAGAACACTATATACCATCTATGACTCTCTCTGAGCCTACAAATTGACTAAATCCATAGCCTATAAATGCAAATATGGACTGCATGCTTGATCTTATAGATCCACTTGGAAGTCACCACTGACTTCCCCTCAAGTCTCAGCACTATCTCCCACACATCATTCTTCACAATGGACCGATACTCCATCATGGCATCCTTCCAAACTTGCTGGCCTAGTGCCACCTCATAACTAGAAAGATGGGAATCATGATGTGACTAATCAATGCAATATAACTGAAGAATCTATGAGGTCTTTTGTTCTCCCTGAAAGTGCCATTGGGAGCAACACGCCTCTCTGCGTCCCACAAGGTGTCATAAAGCCATGTTGGCCTCTTTTTGGCCATGACAACATCTCTAGGTAGATCCATTGGATCCACTAGCTCTACAAACTCCTCCTGATAGTCTGAAGGATGAACACCAAGAATAGAGGGGCTTGTACCCTCATCCTTCAGAGCCTCCTACTCCTCACTATCAATCTCCATGTGAGACTCACTAAACCTCCTCATCAAAAGCAACATCCCTACTAACCTCAATCTAACATTGTCCTGGACTGTAGATCGTGTAGGCCTTCGAAGTCTCCTTGTATCCCACAAAAGTACCCTTCTTCCCAAAAGGTTCTAAGCCTAATCCTTGAACTTCTGGAACTTGTTGAAGACTTCATCCTTGGTCTTCATGAAGGAGAACATCAATTACAATCACATAGTACAAGAAACCACCCAAAGATGATACTATCACTGGTCTGCATACATCTAAATGCACTAGATACAAGATCCCCTTGGACTTATTATCACTGCTCGAAAAAGATCCCTTGGCATTCTTTCCAAGTGTACAGGCCCTACAAACATCCTCATGCTCTATCTGGAGCTTTGGAAGACTTGTAAACATCCTCCTTAATGTTTTCTCTTTAGGGTTGTTCATGCAACCACCTCTTAACTCCAAGAACAATCATTAAATGTTTGGTTAGGTCACCCTAAAGGTACACCTAACCTCTTAAGAAGGAAATGCACAAATAAATATCTTAAAATAGAAAGCGATAGTCTCAATATTCAATTTTTCTTAAAGAATAGAACATTTAAGCTCTTTATGAAGTACACCTTGATGTGATAGCTGATTTGCAGGTACCCAGATCTACCATCAAACACTTCTTCTCTTCTTCATATATGTTCCGAACGACACGCCAAATCTGCAAACCATTACTCCTTCATTCTTGCTAAAGATGTCATCATTCAAGACTTCTTCACATCGGCCTTTAACTTTCAACATTGCTTTTCTTGTAAACCTTCAAGACGCTTGAATTCTTTAACTTCGAGTCTCACATATGCATAGCTGGTTCAAAGAATGGTTGTACTCAACATTACACCTTTAAAGCATAGGGTATGGTTGGTTGTCCATTTAAGCAAATTTGAAGAAACTCTTGCACATATAACTTGCCCATTAGAAACCTCCATTTCGTAATCTCCAAGTCTGCAATTCCAAACCTGCAATTTCGGGCATGTTTTTTCGGCCTTGCTTTTTCGTACCAACCTTAACAAAGAAATCTGAAATTTGAACTATAAATCCTAGTACCTACAAAATAAGTCAAAACTAAACATTGGAAAAAATTGATAATTGACTCCACCAATAGATGTACCTTGCCAAGGCGACCTCCAGAACATTAGGTTCAAGTCCAACGTCAGGCTAGAAAGGTCCAAACTTGGAAGCCCTAATTTCCATATTTTAGGGCAAACGACTAATCAATGGCTATCTTTCAAAACTGCTTTGATCCCATGTTGAATTTTACTTATAGCATTACAATTTTCAAATATTGATAATTACTCCTAATGACTTTCAAACAGTTATTTCATCCCACACTGAAAATTTCAACTTCAAATTGCAGCGGAAACAAAAGATCATAGAAAGATAGCCATGCACAATAGACACAATATTTTAACCCTAGGAAACCCAATCTCAAGAGAAAACCCAACAACTTTTCTAGAGAAGAAATGAGTCTAAAGTTACAAGTATATCACCATGAAGAGAAGCCCTAGCATATTGAAAGGTGTGACCTTCTTCACAAGAAACCCTAGACAAGATAGCGAACCTCTAGGGAGAGATAAGAAACCCCAAAAAATTGCTCCTTGGACATTTGCTATGCCCTCTTGGAGAGTGCGCACAAATGGAGAAGAGAAGATGTGTGATGATGATAATGAAAATGAAATGTGTGAACCCTTTATTTATACACATAAAGGGACCTTTAATTCAATTGTGGGGCCGACTTGTCCTTTTTGGTCTTCAACATTCTTTTACCTTCAGGGCCGACTTGTCTTCTTGTTTTCAATATTTCTTGGGCTTCTTTAATGCTATGTGGGACTTCTTCAATGGTTCATTTGTCTTCTTGGTTATTTCTCCTTCACTAGAAAAGTTGTCTATGCTGTTATTCTTCTCCTCACATGCACGTCTATGCACGCATAGAATTCTAATGTTGAATAGACCCGCTAAGAAGTCTTGAGCACCTCTTAGTATGTCAATTCAACATTAGACTAGACTTGTATATTCCACAAGGGGATGAAGGCCCTTATCAAATAAACAAGTCAAACACTCTAATATAGATTAGATCACTCCCTCATAGAGTATGCAATGCCACCTCAAGCCTTATTCACACTTCCAAATCACAGGACTAAGCAAGGTTGTGCAACCACCTCGAGCCTTATTCACACCTAGCCAAATCACATGGCTAAGCAAGGCTACACCAGAGCCATTCACCACTAGCTAAATCACATGGCCATTTCCCGTGAGTGAATGTATCATTCTCTTTGGTCAAATCACATGACCAGTCTGGTAGAATGTCTACCCGATGCTGCACCCTAGAGAAACACCATCACCTTCAAAGTGAATTTTATTTATTGTTTGGCACTACTTTGTGCAGATATAGTAGTTGCACGGAATCAATACATATGATCGACTACCTAGTGACCCACAGGTAACGAAGTAGAAGATAGCATGTCCAAACATAAGATTGTAATGGTAGTCAAACAAGTCTAGAGCATATATGGGCGAAACTCACAACACTATTCACCACTTTCAACTACTATGCCATCAGAATTCCTTGTGATGAGTTTCAGAAGCATGGATATCACTTTTGAATGTGATCAATAGATCAATGGTTATTGATCATGGCTACCTGGAAGTACATAAAAGACAAAAGGATGTTGGTTGTGAGAGTGTTAGAATAAACGATGCATATTCACTTGCTAGATTTAAAATTATCCATACTAAGATTTATAGTCCACCCATGCCTAGGAATAGTGGTTGCACTATTTATAGTATGCTGCTAGACTTTTCTTATCCAATTCAATCATAGAGTACGTTTGAGAAAAGAGGCCAGACTGGGACTCATAAGGTGTTATTATCTTAGTTATTTTATATTTTATGAAGCAAAACTGGGCTAAATGCTCAATTCATATCATATAGGATGACAACATGAATTTAAAAGAATAACATAATTTCAAGAGGAAATTGATGAAGAATATTCGATCACTGACATGATAATAGTATATAATCAGACATAAGTCATATATTGGTTCACAATATCAGTCGGCAACAACTGCGAGAATGTCACGCAATAAAAATGGAAATGAAACCTCACTCCAAGGACTGATTTTAAAAGTCAATACACAGAACTGGATCTGTATCCCAAGCTTCTTATAAAACAGCATCCTTTATCTTTACTGTGGCTGTGTGCTTGGAAGCTAGTTTATGAGAAACAAATGCACTCACTCTTGTTGTCAGCAACAGCCATGGTATAATCCCAACCTGCATATATGTTTTAGCAAAATAATATTTAGGTTTACTTTATATTTTCATCATACGACATAACTGTACCCTAGTGAATAGTCTACAAGCAACAAGATTGACATGCACATTACGATGCATACCGTCACAAGGCCATCTTTATTGCCTCCAACCCTTAATGATAAT
Source organism: Pseudotsuga menziesii (assembly GCA_001517045.1). NCBI lineage: Eukaryota > Viridiplantae > Streptophyta > Pinopsida > Pinales > Pinaceae > Pseudotsuga > Pseudotsuga menziesii. The sequence goes on from LPNX010168017.1 coordinate 987,285, forward strand.
GCATTCCCTGCAAAGTTGCAAACGATTTGAAATTAAATTAAAAACAAAAAGGATTATATTAATGTCCACTCATGACCAAACAAAGGCCAATGGGACTCGAGTATTGGTTCGTACAAATATAAGCTAACAATAATGCACGAAGAGAAAAAGGGAAAAATAAAATGGCAGATATAACATTCATGTTGAGAAAAAAGGAACCAAGTAAATGCACATAAGAATGTGAGATGCTAATACCCTGGCAACCAACAGCCAGCCCACCGTGCAGCTGACTCTTCTGAACTTAGAATGGACATGGCAGAAATCAAGGAAGCAATCAAGATGCTACAGTTGACCTTGGATGTGCTCTAGGTTGAAGATGGCAGGTAGAAGGCCATGGCCATTAGTGACTCTGAGAAAGCCTTGGAGGCCCTCCTACATTCTGCACTTATGGTATTCTTGCTAGTGCATTTTATTCTTAGTAGGACTCATAGGCATTATGGTTTCAGACAAGTTAATATGCCTAGAGGAAGGCACTGTTTACCCTGTTTTCTAAGTTTTTTCTGTCAGCAATGCTGAACAAGGTTTCTATTTTTTTAAAAGACTGAAGATTGTACCATTTATCTGCAGCTGTCTTGTGGGTTACAAGCCCCAAGTTTAACCTGAATTCTGTTCTTTTATGCCTTTTTAAAGACTTTGAAGGATCCACCTCAGTAAATTCTTCTGGCAGCTTTTGGCCAGACCTTGTCAGAACCTTTTTGCAATCCTATTTCCTTTTCAGGGGTTAGTGCCATTCTCGGGTAGTTTTGCACTGTGAGGGTCAGCAAGAGATAGAAACCGCATCCTGTCAAAAAGTAGTAGACTTCATCTGTTTTCATTTAATAAGATAATACTTCAAATGCAGAGTGTTGAATGTCCAATTAACCAGTTCTCTTGAATAGATGATCTAAGTATTTGTTCACCTATTTCTTTATGTTATCAGGGATAGTGCCATCCTCACATGCTTTAACTGAGTGAGGACCAGCAAGAGATATAGGCAACATCATGTCAAGAGCTAGGAGACTTCATTTGTTTTGAATTAATAAAAACAATTGAGATGTGTAATTTTGAATGGTATGCCAGTACAACATTATGTCAAGTGGAATATTTAATGTTAAATATGTGTACTCTTAGAGATAATATGGGTGACTAATTACCAATTAATATGGGTCTTTATGTCATCACCAATTGCTCACATTCATGGAAACTTTGGCCCAGTGTTTGAGGACACAGTTGAAAATACCTACAGACTGAGAAATTCGTCAATGTCCCATCATGCACAATTTACTACTATCATAAACTAAACCAACAATCTTCCCTAGTATACACAACCAACCTAGCATGTAAACTGTTACAATTATTGATATCAAATAATTATAAAGATTGGAATAAGAATAACACGACTTTTAACTTTACACATTTGTTCAAAAACATGATCACTCTAAAAACCAATCTTGCACGACTCGGACTCAGCAAAGACTCGGCTGGCATATGACTCGTCGACTCGGGAAAGACTCGGGCAAACTCGGCAAGACTTGGCAAATAGGAAAAAAAATTAAAATATGATACATTTTGAGAAAATAAAAGGTTAATGGCATTTCCAATCTATAGAAGTTATAACATTACAATCTATGCAATAATTCAAATTTCAAACATGACATTATATCATAGACACAATTTTGTAGGCAAAAATTTAAATTAAATAGTCATCATAAGCCATAGTCTTCATAAACCTCAGTGATTTAAAAATTAAAAAACATTAAAATCGATATTATAATTTATAAAAACAATAAAATCAATATTATAATTTATAAAAAACAGAAAAAGCAATTAAAATTAAAAAACAATAAAATCAATATTATAATTTATAAAAAACAGAAAAAGCAATTAAAATTAAAAAACAATAAAATCATATAAATTATAAAAAACAATAAAATCGTAAGTTATAAAAAACAATAAAATCGTAAGTTATAAAAAACAAAAAAAAGATTAAAATTGAAAAACAATAAAAACATATTATAATTTACAACAGAAATAAAATAAAATAAAAATTAAAAAAAAAACGTTACCAACCTGGAAATGATTGCGTCAAATTCCGGTAGAGCAAACGGTCGAGAGGGGTTTCGTTTGCTTGGCGGCCCAGGATCAAAACCCGCTGCTCTTGGAAGGCGACATTTAAATCCAACCATGCTAAGGGTTGGTGGAGCCAGGCCGGGTGCAATCCCCGGGTGATTTTGGTGGCTTAGATGCCCCTGGATCGTGGTTTCTCAGACCAAAGGTTCGCCCAACAAGTCACAAGGCACTTAACCAACAACAAAAAAAACCTGGAAATGACTGCGACCTCCTTCCTGGAAGTGACTGCGACTCCTTCGAGGTTGAGACAGCCGACCAACAACATGAATGAGCAGAGTCAGCAGGCCAACAATGAAGCACCAACAAATGAGTAGAGTGCAGAGTCGCAGACCACCAACAATGACCTCCTCCACGACTGTTCGACCTCCTCCATGACTGAATCATTGATGATTTATGAATGAGTGATTGAATACAAGCCCTTTATAACCTATAACACATCGTTTTTCCCTCTAAAATTTATCTTTCCAAACTGCATAACAATTGGCGTCCATGGGGTCCAATTCGTGCCGAGTTTCCAGGCAAGTCAAGGCTGAGTATGGGCAAGTGTGTGCCAAGTCTCCCAAGTGCAGCTAGTTTCCGAGTTCATGCGAGTGTGAACTGAGTATGGGCCGGTTACTCGCGCTGGGGTTCCACTCGCCAAGACTCGCAAGTACTTGCGAGTCTCTCCCGAGTCATGCTTCACTGCTAAAAACCGCTCAAATCTCGGAGAATGGCAAAACATAGAGCATGTTGTTAAAAGAGTTGCTATAAGTGGAGATATGCAAACCTTTCATTTGGATTCGCCCTTAAGATTTCCATCAAAATCTTTTGTAATTGATGATTCATACTTCAGGACATATATGCAAAGTGACACAAGACATATAAGGAACACTAAGAAAAAATACCACTCCACAACCTACAAGATTATGCTCATACTCTTGAAGTAACGCTGCCTTTAACAAACCGTGAAACAAAGGATAACCTAATGAGACAGTTAGTGAAAATGTATATTAGTTGTACTTTATTACAATTTTGTACTATATCTATGTTGTACTTTGGTACTTTATCTTTTGTACTTTTGGGTGACTTGGTCCTGTTATACCATTCTATTGTGGATTTTTGCCCATATTTTTGCGTCAAAGATCAGGGTGAGATTCAGTATATAGAGCATGTAGATGTGACCAGTGTTGAGATGTTAGCTATTGATGCCATGCCTTTCCCTTATCATGATGCCATGCCATGTGTTCATATATGACCATTTCATGCCAAAGGATATATTTTATGAACTACGCCTTTGATTGATGATTGTATTTCAGATGTTTTCATGTAACTTACAATGATCGACTAGGATAAGCATAGTTTGTAGAGATGTTCCCATAGGCTAATACTAAGTAGAATTTATGTTTTACGAACATATCATTGGCTAACAACTCTTGGTCTTCAAAGTTCATAGGGATTATAAATCTCCTTTGGTTCCACATTTGACTTGCATCCATCTCCATACCACTCCACCCTTGTTTCAAAATCCCATCGGCTAGAGAATGACAGATTGACTCTTGACCTCCTCTGTATGTCCCCTACACCATGAAGGCCTCCCCGTTCTCCCTTGTGTTTCGAGCATGCTTGTGTTGTGACGAACCCTGCGATGATTTGGGAGGCTTCTTTGTAAACTTTGGGGTTAATTGGTTATCAAATAGGAAGAGTTGTCATTGAGCAACGCTCTCCTTAGATCTAAAACATGAAGGCTATCCCCCTACAATGCCTCAAAAGGGCATTTGAAGACAAGCTCCTAGTCCAAGATTCCTTGTATCAAAAGCCGGTGTAAAAGAAAATCTTCACCATATCCAAAGAAAATCAAAGGGAAGACCAAGACAAATTGCAAAAATCAAACAATACAAAGAAAAAGAAGCATGTGCCTTTAAATAAAAAATCAAGGCCAAGGTCTCCTAGTCCAATTGTACAAGAAGAAAAAAATCCAAGAAGACAAGTCCAAGAAGGAGCTAGCAAAGCAGAAGGCAAAGAAAAAGGGGGGAAGTCTGTAATATCCCAAACTGATATTTTCCTGTTTATGTGTATACTGTAGATGGCTAATAGACTTACTCAATCAAATAGGAAAGCAAACCTCGAACTTTGCATGCATGCAAATATGTGCCCTAGAAAAATACTGAGATGCTATAAAATAGGAGAAATCAATGCATGTACATACCAGTATATAGATCAGCTGATGGTGAAGCGACTGGTCCCAACATGCAAGGATTTTGCTGGAGGAATAAGGAGATACACCAAATCGTCCTCCACAGGTGAATGCGCCCTCCTCTCAAACTATATAAGCTCCAGAATAATAAATAAGCTGCTGCTGGAAGCCCGGATGATGTGCACTAGGGTTATAATACCCCTCTGATGATGATGGAAGCAGCATGCGGAAGTTCTGAACCCTATAGGTAGGAAAACGAATTGCTTTGTCTGTAATCACGGTGACACGGTGTGACGGTGAAACCCTCTGGTTGGATGAATAATTAACCTCCCAGAATAACTGTTGAATGTAACCAGATGATGCACTAGTGCTGAACCTAGATGATCCAACCTGATGATGAACTAGGGCAGATAGATTTCGCTGCCGAAATACACCAGTTAGCTGAGCATGAGCTCAACCCCAACTTAGCTCATCGAGCTCTCCAATTCGACTCCACAAATCAATTATCACATAAGTGACTTCTCCATTCACTTTATCTTTCTTTTATAACTCTCAACTGCGAAAACCCTAACTTTTGACCTAATTAGGTCACTTTATCTTCTAATTTGCAGTTGACTTGCATGCATGCACATGGAGACTTAATTGGGTGCATGCATCATTAAATAATGCCTGGATGTCATGCATGCAGGTGGCCTTTGGCTCTAGTGGCCCTCTTTGACCCAATGGTGATATAATATTGATGCCCTAAATCTTCTATATATGGCATCAGTCTTTGGCTGATTCCTTGACTGTCAGTACCCCCTCGAACCTATAGGAATCACATAGGTTAGCGGGTTGGTCCTCAATGCCTAAGCAGAAGAGTACGTTACAGTCCTCCCCGCTCGAATTTGCTTGTCCTCAAGCAACTGTAAAGCTGGGTGCTGTAATACCTGTTTTGCCTCCCAAGTAGCCTCCTTTATAGGCAGATCTTTCCACTGAACTAGGTAATCTCTGATGGTTCTGTTCCTCAGTTTCCGCTCTCGCACCTCTAGGATGCGCTCCGGAATCAGAACCAATTGCCCCTCGTCTTCAAGGGGAGGCAGCTCAGAAGACGTAACAATCTGTTGACCAACCACCTTCTTGAGATTGGAGACATGAAATACGCCGTGAATCTTGCTCTCTGGGGGTAGTTCTAGCTCATATGCTACCTCTCCGACCTTCCGAATTATCTTGTATGGACCGTAGAAACGAGGTTGGAGTTTTTTTGCTCTCTTTTTAAGGGATGACTGTCGGTAAGGCTGGAGGCGTAAATAAACGAAGTCTCCCACCTCAAAACTGCGCTCAACTTTGTGCCTGTCTGCATCTATCTTCTATTGATTCTGAGCAGCTTGTATGTTCTCCTTGAGTATCTTGAGGATATCTTGACCCTCCTGAATCCACCCCTTGGCCTTGGGGGCCCTGGTATCGCCAGATATCCGGTCTGCAAAAGTGGAAGCATCATACCCATACAGGGCTTGGAAAGGGGTCATCCTAATGGTCATATGGTAGGTGGTGTTGTAACAATGTTCACCCAAGTGTAACCATTTGATCCATGTCCTCTGCTGACCTGATACGTAATTTCTCAAGTATCCCTCAATCCATTTATTAACAATCTATGTCTGCCCGTCACTCTACAGATGATAACTTGTGCTCATGGCTAACGCGGTCCCCACTAATCGAAAAAGCTCTTACCAAAAGGCTCCTGTGAATTTGTTGTCCCTGTCACTGACAATGGTCTTGGGTAACCCATGGAGTCTAAATACCTCTTTGAAAAATAGTTTTGCTACCTGTGCTGTTGAATAATCTGATGATATGGCAAAGAAGTGAGCAAACTTAGTCAATCTGTCCACTACTACGTACAAGCAGTCTCTGCCTTGGACCTTGGGCAGCCCAGTAATGAAGTCCATAGAAATGCTCTCCCATTTCTACTCGGGAATAGGTAAGGGATGTAGTAAACCAGCCGCGTGGATGTGCTCTATTTCGTTTTGTTGGCACACGCTGCACTCCCTCACATGTTGTATCACAACTTTCTTGAGGCCCTTCCTTGAGAACCTTTCTCTAATCCGTTTGTAGGTCTTGAGAAACCCCTGATGCCCTGCTAATGGTGAATCGTGCGACGCCTGTAAGATTTTCTTCTTGAGGGGAGACTCTGGAACCAAGAAGATTCTGTTTTTGTAGTATATTATATCATCAATGACCCTGTACCTATCATCCTGAATCTGTCCATCCAATAGCTCACAAGCAAACTTATCTTTGGAATACTCAACCAAAAGATGAGACCTCCAATCTAATGAGATGCTCACAAGGGATAAAGTAGCTGGTCGTCTAGAAAGTGCATCGGCCACTACATTACTCTTCCCCTTTACGTACTCAATCTCGAAGTCATAAGCTTGAATTTTACTTACCCATTTCTGTTGTCTCTCATTTAGCTCTTTCTGCTCTAGGAAGTATTTTAGGTTGTTGTGATCTGTCTTAACCTTGAACCTGGCACTTACTAAGTACTGCCTGAACTTGGTTAGCGCATGGAGGATAGCTAACATCTCTTTGTCATATATCGAATAGTGGCGCTCATAGTCTTTGAGCTTCCTGCTCTCAAATGCAATGGGGTGGTTGTTCTGCATCAAAACTGCCCCAATTCCCTCTCCTGAAGCATCACATTCTAACACAAAGGATTGAGAAAAGTATGGTAAAGCTAATACTGGGCATGAACTCATTACCTCCATTTTCTCGAATGTTTGTTGTGCTGCCTTCGACCAACTAAATGCTCCCTTCTTGGTAAGATCTGTGAGGGGTGCGGTCATCTGTGAGAATCCGCTGACATACCTCCTGTAGTAGGTGCAAAGGCCCAAAAAGCCCCTCAGTTCTGTCACATTTTTAGGTGTAGGCCAATCCAAAATTGCCCGAATCTTCTCTAAGTGCACCTGGACCCCGTTGGCCCCTATCACATGTCCTAAGTACAACATCTCCTGCATGCCGAACTCACACTTGGACATTTTGGCATATAGTGACTGCTCCTGTAGAATACCAAGTACTTCATCAAGATGTCTCAAATGTTCTTCCCAAGTCCGACTGTATATCAATATGTCGTCGAAGAATACCAGAATATATTTACGCAACTGTGTCCTGAAGATATGGTTCATGCATGATTAGAAAGTAGTTGGTGCATTAGTGAGCCCAAATGGCATCACTAGAAACTCATAATGTCCGTAGTGGCAGCGGAAAGCGTTCTTTGGAACATCCTATTCCTTGACCCGAATCTGATGGTACCCTGAGCGGAGATCAATTTTGGAAAAGTACTTTGCCCCCCGTAGTTCATCCATTAACTCATCAATCCTAGGGATGGGATACCTGTTCTTTATAGTCTTCTTATTGAGTGCCCTGTAATCAATGCACATGCGTAAGGTTCCATCCTTTTTCTTCACTAGCACTACTGAAGAGCAAAGGGACTGGAGCTAGGTTTGATGTATCCCAGCTTGAGTAGTTCCTTGATTGTACTCTCGATCTCATCTTTATACCTCTTGGGATGTCTGTAAGGAGTGGTGATAACTGCTTGGGTCCCCTCCTCTAAGTCAATAATGTGCTCAAATCCCCTATTTGGAGGTCGACCTGCTGGAAGGTCTTTGAATACTACCTTGTGCTTCTGTAGTAAGGCCTCTATATCTGCTGGATGTTGTGTGGCCTCATCTGGTGGTTTCCTGAAGGTAACCATACACTCTGCAACCCACTCAATATCTCCCTGCCGAAGTACTGCCTCCATCCTGTGTGATGTCACTGCTGTGGGAGGATAGGTATTCATCCCTCTCAATACCACCTTCTGTCCTTCTGCTCCTGTAAACTCCATCTCCATGGTCTAGTAATTTGTGGAATACTTCCCTATGGAATACAGCCACTGAACTCCTAGTACCACATTCATGTCAGGTACATCTACCACATAGAATGTCTCTATCACCGTATAATTCCCAAGCGTTACCTTTAATTTAGGAATCCTCTGACTACACTCCATGGTGTGACCTGCTGCTGCTACCGAAAACCCATGAAAGCTCTCAGTCTAAATGTCTCTCTTTTTAACCCATGCAGCATCAATGAAGTTGTGGGATGCCCCACCATCTATCAGTACTTCCACTTTGTGGCCCTGTACGGTACCTCTGATCCAAAGAGTGTGGAATCTAGGAACCCCTGTCATGGTAGCAATGGTACCTCCTGAGGCCTGTCCCTCAGCAACTGTCTCTCCCTACTCCTGATCCTAGTAATCCTCATCCTCCTCACTGTCGGAATAAGCCTCTATGTAGTAGGCCTTTCCTTTTCCTGAACATCTACGACCTGGTATCCATGGTTCCTGGCAAGTGAAACATAACTTTTTTCTTCTAAGGTCCTATCAGGTATCATTGTCCATCCATTCTTTCTTGGGCCATGGTTTCCTTTCTTTATCTTTAATAGGAACATTGGTCTTGGGAGGAAACCTATTTTTGGGCACTACATCCTGCAAGTCTCTAGTCCGTCTAATGGCATCTGCTAGGGTGGTGGGCCTATAAGACTTGACTCATCCCCGTAAGGGTTCAGTGAGAGCCTCAATGAACAACATAATCAACCTGCTCTCTGATATATCTGTGACCATGACTGCTATCCTCTGAAACTCAGAAATAAAAGCATCTGCACTCCCTATCTGCTTGAGCTGTGCCAGCTCCCTAAAGTGTACCTCTGGATCCTTCCGATCAAACAGCTCAATGAGCCTCTATGTAAAATCTGTGTATGAGGTGATGGTGTTGTGACCCAGTGTCACTAACTAGTGGTACCACCACTCATGTGCTTCTCCGTCCAAACGCAAAGTAGCCAATTTAATGGCATTTGTCTCAATCATGGGGTTGAGCTGGAAGTATGTATCCAACTTCTGCACCCAATTCCTAGCTGGGCCACCCCAGGTGCCCTCAAAGGTAGGGATAGTCAGTTTCCCTATGGTGCGCTCTAACTCATAGTTCTGGGTGAATGGCCTATTGTAAGCTTTGGATTTGTTCTTACTTTTAAAGTGGCAAAGTCAGTGAAGGTCATGGCTGAATGGAAGTCCTCTCCTAAAGCCCTATATTCTCTCAGATAGGCACTCATGGGTTCTTCTGGTTCTGCTTGTGTTAGAGGCACTGCAGTTAGACTATCTAAGAATTGAGGCATGGTAGGTCGAAAAGGTTTGTATATATGGGGATGGCTCTGCATGCTGGTATGTAACTGCTCCCTACTACTGCTGGTGGATACCCTATCACTGTTGGGAAATAAGGGACTGTGTGGGGTGGGCTCATTCTTCTCAGTCATTTGCCTGAAGGTGCTCACCATATCTTTTTGCCCAATGGTGAGTTCTTTTATGGCTGATATGAGACTATTGAAAGCTATTTTATCATCATCGGCCATTGTTTCTTTGCCTTTTTCAAACCGATACTCTCTGTTCCCCAAATCTATGTCCTCTAACTCCTCTTCTCTGTCTCTATACCTCTGTCTCCTGTGAGTAATGTTGTATGGGTCTCCTTGATTCATTTATAATTTTTGCATGCCCACAACTGGCAAGGAAAATAACTCTGATACCACTGTAATATCCCAAACTGATATTTTCCTGTTTATGTGTATACTGTAGATGGCTAATAGACTTACTCCTTAATCAAATAGGAAAGCAAACCCTGAACTTTGCATGCAAATATGTGCCCTAGAAAAATACTGAGATGCTATAAAATAGGAGAAATCAATGCATGTACATACCAGTATATAGATCAGCTGATGGTGAAGAGACTGGTCCCAACATGCAAGGATTCTACTGGAGGAATAAGGAGATACACCAAATCGTCCTCCACAGGTGAATGTGCCCTCCTCTCAAACTATATAAGCTCTAGAATAATAAATAAGCTACTGCTGGAAGCCCAGATGATGTGCACTAGGGTTATAATACCCGTTTGATGATGATGGAAGCAACATGCGGAAGTTCTGAACCCTGTAGGTAGGAAAACGAATTGCTTTGTCTCTAATCACGGTGACACGGTGTGACGGTGAAACCCTTTGGCTGGATGAATAATCAACCTCCCGGAATAACTGCTGAATGTAACTCGATGATGAACTAGTGCTGAACCTGGATGATCCAACTTGATGATGAAATAGGGCAGATAGATTTCGCTGTCGAAATACACCAGTTAGCTGAGCATGCGCTCAACCCCAACTTAGCTCGCCGAGCTCTCCAATTCGACTCCACAAATCAATTATCACATAAGTGACTTCTCCGTTCACTTTATCTTTCTTTTATAACTCTCAACTGTGAAAACCCTAACTTTTGACCTAATTAGGTCACTTTATCTTCTAATTTGCAATTGACTTGCATGCATGCACATGGAGACTTAATCGGGTGCATGCATCATTAAATAATGCCCGAATGTTATGCATGCAGGTGGCCTTTGGCTCTAGTGGCCCTCTTCGACCCAATGGTGATATAATATTGATGCCCTAGATCTTCTATATATGGCATCAGTCTTCGGCTGATTCCTTGACTGTCAATACCCGCTCGAACCTATAGGAATCACATAGGTTAGCGGGTTGGTCCTCAATGCCTAAGCAGAAGAGGACATTACAAAGTCAGATTGCCAAGGTCAAAAGGAGTAGTACTTCATTACACAACACTCATTTGTGAGACACATTCCCTATTGTTTGCACTTGTGATGAAGATCACAAAGTTTTCCCTATCCTTCATCTTGAGTCAATCAGTCAACTTTGACCAATCTTCACTTGACTACCTATTTGGACTTGTTGAATATTGTAACTTCAAAGGATATTCTAAATGTATTTTACTGATGTACCCTAAGGGAGATGTTATTTTGAAAACACACTCACTTGTGTATAGCGCATAGGAGAGAGAGAGATATCTGATGGAAGAAGGCGCACCTGTTTGGGGTCTTGTCTTGTACTTTTGATACATCTTATACAGAGAAAGTTTTGTTGGGTTTTCTTCCCCATGAGGGTTTCCCAAGATAAATCTTTGTGTTCTTTTGTGTGGTTGTGTTTGTCTATCTTTCAGTGATCCTTTTGCTTATGGCTATGTTGTTATGATGCTAAATGTTATTAGATTTGGTATAACCATTAAAAACTTAACATGGTATCATAGCTACTCTAAAAGAAGTCTTTGTGCTGCCGAAACACTGCAATAGCTACAGCTATTGAAGATTAGGGTTTCATGCTTGAAAACCCTAGAAGACTAAAACTAGTCATGTTGGGACTTTCGTTATATCTCGAGATTGGAGAAGGTCAAGAGCCGAAACGTTTACAGGCCGAAGATGAAATCTTGTTGCACCTTGTGAAAGAGTTTCAGCCTTAGATTCGCTATAATCTAGGAGATATGATTACTCCAACTCAGGGTTCCATCCTCTCCTAGGATTCAACCTGAAACAAGTGACCTAGGGAGATTTGTTATATCTCGGGCTAGGAAGGTCCAAACAAAATTTCGCAAGATGTTGCAGATAGGGCACAGACTGTAGTTTCTGTGGTAAAAGTTTCAAACCACGAAGGTGAAACAATGACATGTGGAAGTCCATACAAGTTTGCAATGCTGAACAGTCCTGAAATAAGTCACCTTGGGAAAATTTGCATAAGTCCCAATTGGTGAAACTAATTCTGCTCTAACCTATGGGGTTGGAAAGAAGACAGACCAAGCTACCTTAGTACGAAGTTTTAGAGGAGCAGGAGGAGGAATTTTAGAGATGCAGCAGAAACAAGATCAGGTAATTTTGCAGAAGAAATTGAAGCAAGCTAGGGCATCAGGTATTTTGCAGTTTTGATCACAGTTTTGGGAAAATGAGTATGTTGCTCAGCTCGCCTTGAGGAGGCGCATCTTTCTATCCAATCATATCTAAAAGATACCTAAGTTGAAAAATTAGGGTTTCTCTGTCAAACCCTAGGTCCACCAGAAGCAACATTCCAAAAAAGCTTTCAAGCAAGCATTAGATTGAAGCAATCTCATTGGTCAAAGAAAAAGTTGCAGATCTAGAAGGAGATGAAGACAAAGCACAAGAAAGAATCTACCAAACAAACAAAGATAAGTATTTGAATTGTCTTTCCCGTTGCCCACCTATTTCAACTAGGTGACAACTTCATGTACATTACCGATGTAAATTATTGTGCATTTGTACCATGGAAAAATCTATGGATTTTTCATTCTTGCAGGGCAATTTGCCCCTTTGTACACGAAATGTCCGCTCCCCTACGTGGGATAATTAATGTAACTTTATATGTCAGCATGGGTCATTCCTCTAAGGATGTCACCATGGACTTTATATCAGGGAAGTCCCCTTCACGGAGTGTTTTTTTCCCCTTCCAGTTGATTTTGTCATTTAACAATTTTAATTGGTCGGGTTTTTCACCCACCAATCCTCCAAAGTGGTGAATTGACGTTCTAATAATTAAGCCCATGAGGTGGCTAAGGTTTCAAGTTGTTGTCCATGACCATGCTAGCCATATCTTGTAGTATTGCGGAATTTCGTTAGGATTTAAATTTTATTTTGATTTTTCCTAATTAATTAATTTTACCATTTGGTGGTTAATTAATTAAGTTTTGATGTAATAATGTAATCTCTTGAACCTTGGCATTTTGTAATAGGGGTTATGAATGCAAATGAAAATGCTATGACACCCCCTAAACCATTGGTTAAAGTCTCATGTCATTCTGACAAGGGGTTAAAAAGTTAGACCAATTTTGGTTAAGACAAGGTATTTTTTCCTAGAAAATTAATTTAATTTACTAGGGTGAAAAATTAAATTATTTGATTTTGAAGGAAAAAATCAAATAAGGCCATGGTAATTAAGTTTGGGGGGTGGCTAAGCATAGTCAAAATTTCATTTAAATAACCTCCCCGCCCCCCCCAATGGTCAAAATAAATTTTTGAAGATCTCCTAAGTGGGGCACTCCTCTTGTTTTAATAAAAGATAGAAAATAAAAAATAAAAGATTAAAAGATTAAAAAATAAAAAGATAAAAATAAAAAATAAAAGATTAAGTATAAGATTAAAACTTAAAAATAAAAGATTAAAAGATTAAAAAATAAAAGATAAAATAAAAAATAAAAGATAAAATAAAAAATAAAAAATAAAAGATAAAATAAAAGATTAAATATAAGATTAAAACTTAAAAAAAAGATTAAAAGATTTAAAAAAAAGATAAAAATTAAAAATAATAAAATCAAAATTTGAGACAAAGGAGGCCCCACTTGAGTCATGGAAACCCTAGATCTAAGGGTTAAGCTTCATTGTGACATGGATCTATCTTTTTGACCATTGATTTGAAGAGGCCCCCTTACTTATGATTGGTGGATGGCTTGCAAAGTCAACAAACCTAGATTTAAGGGTGGAGGAGAGCTAGAGTTTAGATCTATGTTTTGGACCCTTGATTTAGGAGTGGGTTTGGGACCTCTTCAACTATAAAAAGAGGGCTCCTCTCTCTCACTCCACACAATTTTCTCATGTTAAGGTTATGCTACCCAATTCTCTCATTTTCTTCTCTCACATTTCTCTTGCTCATTTTGCTCAATCCCTAAGAGGCTCTTTTGTATCAAGCTTTGCCCTAGTTGGGCCATAATCAAGTGAAATCTTTGGAGGAACTCTTGTCTCATGGTGTTGGCTTTCCATTTTCAAATCTAAGGTATAACATTTTCATTTGTGAGTTCATTTTTCATTATACATGCATAGACGCCCCTTGCAAAGGTCTTTGCAAAGAGGATTTAGTTGTGAATGGTTATTTACATCTATTTGTGAATAGTTTTAGCTAGATCTACAAAGGTCTTTGTAGATCTTTTTATATTGCTCACCTTTTGCTGTATTTTGTAGATTTCTCATAGTTATTTTGCAGATCCAAGGGTTTGGAAGAGGGCCTCCCAGGCCAAGCACCTATCTTGCATTTTATCTTCAAGATCCATTCATTTATTCAGGGTTTCATTTTGTATTTTGCATTTTCGCTCATATTTTTGTCACTATTTTAAAACTAGGTTTTATTCACTATATAGTGAATAGAACCCTTGTTTTAGGGCTTTCATTCATAGTAGATTAATTTGGTATTATAAATCTGCAATTTACTTGTCATTTCAGGTCCTAAAAACCCATTTTTAGGCCACCATAAGTTCAAGTTTTACATAGTTTCAAGTTCAGATTTTTGCATTGTTTTTTCTTAGTTTTTTGAGCTAACTTCTAACATACTTTCTGTAATGTTTTTTGCTGTAAATTCCAGCGAAGTAGGTCACTGTTTTTTGCAGGTTTTTACACAGGGGAGGAGGAGGTGCTCCCAAAATTTCATCAGAAAAAATGCCCTAAAAGTTTTGGGTGCAAAAAGGGGTCCAAAACCCCATTTTTTCCTCTCTTTTTTATCATTTGTAAACCCCAAAGAGTAGTACTGTTGGGGTATTCTTCAAAGCTCTTTAAAATCATTTGTAAATCTTGTATATGAAGTTAGAGTAGTGATAGGGTAGAACACTAGTTGTTAGATTTTTCTGGAAGTAGATCTAGTCTTTTGCTTTCTGTTTACCCACCATCTCTGTTAGAGGGATTCATGTGTGGTTAAGTTAATTGTTTAGAGTAGTTCTTTCGTTTATGTTATTTTATTTCCAAGCACTTTAGATTTACTTTCTGTTGCAAATAAGTCATTTTACAACTTGCCTTTCGGTGTATCCTCTGTCCCTATCCGTTATCTCCCTTTAGGGAACTCGGATCAGCGTATGAAAATCAGAAAGGTAGGGGCTTAGATTTCATTAGATAACACTGCCTTGTTTGTTTACTTATTTTTGTACCAAACACATTTGCTTTACCAGTCCAGGGTTCAAGTACCAGCACCTCTCATAAGGGATACTGCTTGGTTGAGCTCTGTTGAAAGTTTTAAAATTTACTTGCATGCTTAACCACTACAAGATTTAAAATTTACCCCTAAAATTAACCAACAACGAATTTAGCCCATGTTCCTCTACTCAGTTATCATCCTTCGGGGTACTCATGAGATACGACAAGGGGTAGAAGAGTTTTAGTAATAGGCATCCATCACATTATTGTTTTAATCCAACAGAAAACTGGTGACCTTTGGAAGCCACGGGGGGTGAGAGATCGAGGGGGGTCTCACGGCGTTTGCGTCCTCCCTTGTTGGGCACCTGGCACTAGGGGTTTGATCTGTGAGCTACAGGTGGGCTTATTCCCATTGTTTTGAGCGCAGCAACACTCCACCTTTGGATTAAGGGGATACGTGGTAGGGGTAGACACACCACTGTTTGAAAACCTAATATAAGAAGAAAAACTGTAATAAAATTTACTAAAAAGAACAAAAAGCATTGCAAAACAGGCTCTACGCTCTAGCATTGCACTCAAGCACTTTACTTTCAGTCTCATTTACTTTCAGTTTCATTTACTTTCAGTTCTGCAATTGTTTATGTGGTGAAAGCTTAATAACTCAATAACATTTGTTTAACTGCTTCAAGTAATTCAACTTAAAGTCTTTCCATTTTCATTTACTGTTGGTTTAATAAATTTCATTTAAGGCATTTTCCTTCTACTATCTCTTGTCTATAACTTGTAAATTTGGTTCATATTTGTATAAACTGTAACTATTTTACTTGTTCGTTTGCTTATACTGATAAATATAGATCATCTGTACATTGCTTAGATATCTTGATTCATTATTGTTTATAATTGTATCATCTATTTGTTTATTCATTTCATTGTTAGATACATTTAACCTGTGAGATAATTAACCTAGATTGCATCTCATTAAAGGCTGCATTCTCTGACTCCATTCTTTAGGCACTGGTCATATCTGAATAAATGCTTGATTGTCATTTGAGAAATATTGCATTAGCATTGGCTGATTGTCATCCTTAGTAAATAGTGAAACCTAATCTTTTCACATAATAATAAAGATCTTTTTAACTCAATTATTAATAAACTTAGGAATATAGTCTTCCATAGGGACTACCCCCCTTGGCTCCGTTAGGATTTGGCCTAAACAAAGGAGTTGTGGACTGTGGTGACAGTGGTCCCCAGCTCTCACTTGCCCCCAAGGACACACATAGCAGGTTGTTGGCTTTCCTGTGCCCTAAAGTGTGTATTAGGCAACAACATTTCCTATATATGTTGTGTATTATGCATGATAGAATGTTTGCATTAATGACAGTATACTACCAATATGCATGTTATGGGTAAGTAGCCCATGGTGCTATACAACTCTCCATTGCTACTTATCTAGAATGAAACCTCTTTGCTGACATATTGGATTAGTGCACAATCTCAATGATGTTATGGTAGAGATGGAAGGCATCTGGAAAGTTTCCATGAGATATGGATGAATGTTGTATTGGCTAAAATAGTTGCATGCTTGTATCGTTATGCATAAGAATTTGTCATTATGTATATGTCCTATGAAATGTTTCTAACCATGCAACTGGTGCATTTGACTTGTAGGAAATATCGCATACAATCTCCTACAAGAAAAGGATGAGACTTGTTTCGAAGAATAAGTGATGACAATTCAAGATTCACTCCAATAAACATACATGAAGATGAACCTGAAGCTCCCAGGGTCAAAGACACCGTGACGGAAGGAAGAGCTTCAAAAGAATATAAGAGAGCGGTAGATCCACCTCGAGAGATAAAGACCATCTTGGGCACGAGAAATAATTTAAGATGAAGAAAAGTATGGCGGGACTTCCAAACTAAAGTAAGAGGCCTTGGATACACTCTAGTTATGTGGCACAATTGATTAACATCATTGATGTAGGCCCTTCCAGCTATGGAAGAAGCTATGATCAAAGAGTAACAGTTGATCATGGGGAATGATGTCTAGGATATGGTTCCGAGATCTGAAGGGAAGTCTGTAGTGTCTTCCATATGGATCTACAAGAATAAGTATACAAAGCAAGGTTCATGGTTTGTCTCAGAAAGAATAGACTATGGCATAACATACTCTACTGATTAGACACACTTCTCCAGTAAAGTAGAAGTATATATCGAGCAAAGAACCACCTGTGCAGAATAGGCTTTGTACGAGCATAGAAGGCACCCATAGATAAGCACATCCAGTTATATAAGGAGCTTGAAGATCACCTAGAGTGATGAATATCTTAACCTTTTCTACAAGGTTGAAGATGGAAACCTAGAAAAGATAACAAGCTCACAGATGGGTGCAAGAGGACCTTTTCAACAAAGTTCAAGATAAAAGGATCTTGGTCTCTAGTAAGCTAAGATGGATACATAAAAGATCTGTAGAAGAGGATGCTACCTGTCACTCCAGTACAGAATGCAGAGGGAGGATGATGCTCCGCTTCGGGGGGAGTGACTACAGAAGATCTCCGAGTTCGACATGGTACAACCAGATGGACAACTCCCTGATGGACTAAGGCTTTACTAAGAGTAAAGTGGGTTCCAACCTTCAAGGTTGAATGCAGAAGATTGGGATATGTCGATGACATGACAGGATGAACTCATGGTAGAAGCAATGATGCAAGAATACCGAACATTAATGGAGAATGATGTTTGGGATATAGTACCCGAACCAGAAAGCAAGAGTGTGGTATCTGCCAAGTCAATCTACAAAATAAAAATGTTGTTGATGGAAGTATTGAAAAATACAAGGCAAGATTTATGGTTAAATGATTCTCTCAGAAAGAGGGAATTGATTATGAAGAGACATTTGCTCCAGTAGCAAGGTACACATCCATCAGAACCATCATGGCACTTGCTTCCATGATTAAGCAGGATCTACACCAAATGGATGTAAATACAGCCTTCCTGAATGGTATGATTGAGGAAGAGGTTTACATCGAACAACCACAAGGATTTGAAGTTGAAGACAGAGTGACTCATATATGTAAGTTGAAGAAGGCTTTGTATGGACTGAAGCAAGCTCCTAGAGCTTGGTATGGAAGAATAGATAGCTTCTTGACAAGCTTGGGCTTTACCAAAAGCAGTGTTACAAATATCGCCGATATGTCAGCAACATCGCGATATATCGCGATGTTAACTCACTGGCGATATATCGACAATATATCGCCCTGATATTTTCCCGATTTTTTTGGCGATTTTTCCCGATTTTCTCGCGATATTTGCTGATTTTATCACGATATTTGCCGATTTTTGGCGATATTTGCCGATTTTTTCAAATATACTGTGATTTTTTTCTTTTTTTGTATTTTTTAATATTTTTGTATTTTTTATTTTGCCGATATATTGCTGATGTTTGCCGACATTTTTGCAGATAAATCCGATAATTTCTTTTTGGACCCTTGGCGATATATTCGCCGACACGATATTTGTAACACTGACCAAAAGTAAAGTTGATCCTAGCCTTTACCTCAAGGTTATGGATGATGAACTTGTCATACTATTGTTGTATGCGGATGATCTATTTCTGACAAGAAATCAGAAACATATCACAAAAAGCAAGAAGAAGCTAGTTGAAGAATTCGAGATGAAAGATCTTGGATTGATGCACTATTTCCTCGGGCTGGGAGTGTGGCAAAGCCTAGAAGGAATCTTTCTGAACCAGGGAAAGTATGCAATAGAAATCTTGGGAAGATTTGATATGTTGGATTGTAAAGACATGGTCACACCCATGGACACTAACCTGAAGTTGTTATCTGATGAATCTTCAAAGTTAGTGGATATGACTCAGTATAGACAAATTATTGGATTATTGATGTATTTGACGAATACAAGGACAAATATATGCTTTGTTGTGAACACATTAAAGTCAATATCTAGTTAAACCTAGACGGGTTCACCTAATAGCTGAAAAGCATGTGATGAGGTACCTAAAGGATACGATAGACTTTGGACTATACTATGATAGAGATCATGACTACAAATTGTATGGATATACGGATTCAGATTGGGCAGGAAGTGTCGCAGACAGAAAGGGCACCTCAGGTGGTTGATACTGTCTGGGATCTGCCATGATCTCATGGTTGAATAAGAAACAGTCCAGTGATGCTACAACACGGCTGAAGCAGAGCACATAGCAACTTGCTCTGCTATTTGAGAAGCCATATGGCTTCAAAAATTGATAACAGGTCTATTTGATTTGGAGTTGGATACCACAGTGATTCTATGTGACAACTAGAGTTGTAGAAAGATGACATAGAATCCTGTGTTCCATGGTAAATCAAAGCACATAGAAATCTGATATTTTACATAAGCGATATGGTACTAAAGGGAGATATAAAACTCCAGTATGTGAGTACCGATGAGCAAGTTGCTGATGTGTTGACCAAGCTTCTGTGACGAGCTTGGTGTAGTTTGAACAGACTTTCCTTGCAAGGAGGAACAGTGATGATGATACAGACTTTGCTCGCAAGGAGGAACAGTGATGATGATACTATAGACTTTCCTCGCAAGGAGGAACAATGATGATGATATAGACTCTCTTCGTAAAAAGGAAGAACAAGTCAAAGATATAGACTCTCTTCGAAAAAAGGAAGAACAAGTCAAAGATATGGACTCTCTTCGGAAAGGAGGAACAGGTCAAATATATGGACTCTCCTCGGAAAGGAAGAACAAGTCAAAGATATGGACTCTCTTCAGAAAGGAGGAACAGGTGGAAGATATGGACTCTCCTTGAAAAGGAAGAACAAGTCAAAGATATGAACCCTCCTTGGACAATGGGGGGGCAGGTTGATATAGATCCTGCCTAGAAAGGGGGAGTGATGATGAGACTGTCATTGATGATAGTGATGCTCCAATATGAAAGAGGCCAAGTGCGCCTGAAGATGCTGACGAGGTCCGACATTCACTTGTGGACGATAGTATCCTCTCTTGAGGATGGTCTTGTGGGAAAATAACACTCTGCTCCTGAGAGTGGTAACACTCTGCTCTTGAGAGTGGTCCTTACTCGCTGAGGATGGTCCTGCAGATGTTACTCTAGCATGGAGAGTACCCACATTTATTCGTGGATACCATAGAATAACACTCGCTTAGGAGTGGTCCTAGCTTTGAAGCCGAGGATGCTCTACGACGAGTCCTTACGGATGACAAGGTCGGCATTTAGGTGCGGTCGAGATCTGCGTTGCAGACATTACTCTCGCATGTAGAGTATACCTACATTTATATGTAGATGCCATAGAATAACACTCGCTTGGGAGTGGTCCTAGCTTTAGTGCTAAGGATGCTCTATGATGAGTCCTCACGGACGTCGTAGTATAACACTCGCATGGAGTGGCCCTAGCTTTCACGTTGAGGATGTTCTACGACGAGGGTCTGCATCTAGATGTGGTCGAGATCTGCAGCTGCAGACAATACTCTTGTATGAAGAGTATGCCTACATGTACATGTAGATGCCATGGTATAACAATCGCTTGGAGTGGTCCTAGCTGTAACAGGCTGGGGATGGTCTACGTTGAGTCCTTACAAACGACAGGTCATGCATTCACATGCGGATGAGATCTACACTTGGTTGTAGACGATTCAACTGGTCAATACTATGGACCCTCCTCTTTAAGGGAGAGTAGGCTGATGGAGGATTGCATCATCCTTGGACCTATGTCCTAAAGCGTTAGGGATTGATCATCCCGCAAAGCGATCATGTGTACTACAGGTAGTGTGGCGGCAAAAGGATCGAGAAGATCAAAGTGCTGCTGCAAAGGATCGAGAAGATCAAAGTGTTGTTGCGAAGGATCGAGAAGATCGAATTGTTGCTGCAAAGGATCGAAAAGATCGAAGTGTTGCTGCAAAGGATCAAGAATATCTAAGTGTTGCTGCAAAGGATCGAGAAGATCGAAGTGCTGATGCAAAGGTTCGAGAAGATCAAAGTGTTGTTGCAAAGGATCAAGAAGATCGAAGTGCTTCTACAAAGGATCAAGAAGATCAAAGTGTTGCCGCAAAGGATCAAGTGATCGAGTGCTGTAGAAGATGATGTTCTAGTACTGAAGACATTGAAGAGTAACTGTTCCAGTTACTGATGATTGTGAAAACTTCCTATGACGTATAGATGTATCACCTTGATGATGTTGCAGATGCTCTCTCTCTCGTTACTCCTATAATTGATGATGATATTGTCAGTGGAATACCCTTCTCGTTAAGGGGGACTGTTGAATATTGTAACTTCAAAGGATATTCTAAATGTATTTTACTAATGTACCCCAAGAGAGATGTTATTTTGAACACACACTCATTTGTGTATAGCGCATAGGAGACATAGAGAGATATATCTGCTGGAAGAAGGTGCACCTGTCTGGGGTCTTGTCTTGTACTTTTGATACATCTTATAAATAGGAAGTTTTGTTGGGTTTTCTTCCCCATGAGGGTTTCCCAGGATAAATCTTTGTGTTCTTTTGTGTGGTTGTGCTTGTCTATCTTTAAGTGATCCTTTTGCTTATGGTTATGTTGTTATGATGCTAAATGTTATTAGATCTGGTATAACCATTAAAAACTTAATAGTACTTACCATCCACTTCACCTAAAGGAGAAGTAATCTTTGTAATGAATTTGTCAATTTGATGTTGACTTGATGATGACATGATTATAAAACACTAACCTCATACTTTTTATGAACCTTATGTAGCATGATATGTTTTTGAATCTATGGAATGATTCACATGGACAATTATTGTATGTAAGTATTATTACTCAATTACATCCCCATTCTAAGGCATACAAGATGATTCCTCCTTCCAAAGGCATTAAAGGGGTCCATTCATTCATTGGACAAGTTTGTCCAACTTTGACTAGGGTTGACTTTTTCAACATTTTGACTTGGTCAAAAGGGGTTCGACTTGGTCAACAGGACCAACCAGCAACATATGTAATCCTATTCATCACCATTCAATCAGTTGAAGACTTTGGAAACCATTTTAATCCTTCCATATGTGATTTTCAACTCATTGATTAATAGGCAAAAATCAATAGTTTTTCCTAAGTTACAGTTTAAAAATGCCTACGTCCAACTTTAATAACTTGGAATAGCTTGTAAATGACAAATTCAGATAAGTTTTTGGCATGGAAATGATTGGTACAAGCTTTAAATACATCATGGACATCATCCAAGGCAATTCCAAAGCATTTTTCCCATGGTTGCATCAAGATCAACAATTATTAATCAGATTTCCTAAAGTCTATTTTAAAAATTGCCTAAGTATGGAAGAGCAGAAATTAATCTTCAATGGGAATTCTAATTGGCCAATTTGATGAAGTGGGTCCTTCTCAAATGTGACAAGGATGCCCAATCAGCAATTTGAGCAGATTCCACATATGTGTTGGGCTCCATTCAACCAAATCGACTTGAGGGGGGTGCATCACTTATTTCCAGCTCTTCTTTTTGCTACTCCAGACATCCAAATCAACTCTCCAACTCAGCAAGCCTCATTTCTCACTTGTCAACTCAGCATTTGATGAATTTATCTCAACATTTTGTCCCCACACATTGTCCATTTAGACAAGCACACCCCACATGAAAGAGGGTGATTTCTCCACATGTAATATTGAAAAAATTTAATGTAAAACTCAACATTATGTTTTAATCTTAGCATTGACTATAAAGGGGAGACTCAAATGAAGATCTCAACCCTATATCTCTTTAGATTAGGGATCTTTCTTTCTTGTTCTATAAAAGTGATCTGAAATTAATCAATATATAATTTGTCACCTATATAGAACTTTCAGAGTCAAAAGATTGGATGAATTGCCTTGTAGAGCGGGTCTCACTTTTCAAATTTGGGGTCGAAAACCATCTGAAAACTTTCAAGGCCATTTTAAGGTCCTAAATGGCTTTTTTTTTTGCTCAAACCTTACTCTACAGGAATATTAGAGATTCTACACATCGAGACCTTTCAAATGGTCAAAACAATTGCCTTAAACGAAGTCCGTATGAAGAAGTTATGCATCCCACAGGTTTACCTATCTAGTTAAGCACCATGGTATCGAGTGGATTCCACATCAGTTCTCATTTTTCACATATGTGGAGCTAATCATGTGTGGACCTTCAAGAACATTCTTGAAGGACCAAAACCCTAACCCTAATGGGAAGTTGAAGAATGCAAAAAAACCCCTAAAAGTAACCCTAAACCGCTATTGAGCTATGTTAAATATCGAGTCACTAAGAGAAGAAAGGGGTTCCATCCTTTTGATGTATTGTATTGTTCCATAGCTGAGCAAACAACATGGGTGTGGATATTAGAGCAGAAAAGAGGAGATATGAGATCTTGTAGTAGCCATTCTTATAATACCTCAAAACTGCCCCCTTATCAGTTAAGTCAATAATGTCTAAAGGCCGAAAAATATAAAGTATTATGTTATGGACACTGATAGTAATAATATAAAAACAATTGACTACATGGCAAAACGTATAAGAGATAGGACACGTGAATTTGCCAGTGAGGATTAAGGGGGAGCTAAAGTCTAGCTTAGGGGGCGTATCATATGACCCTAACGCTTGTCTTAAAAAAGAAGTAACTTAATCATTGCTTAAGTTTCAAATCTTCTAGATTATCCTTAAACTTGTTAAAGATGTATATTTTCATAATAGGCCCACTTCTCTATGTCAGAGAAAGTATCAGCTCATACAATAACTTATAACTTGAAATACATGAGATCTATCTACAACTTTACAGAATATAGCAATCACACATGAAATTGAACACAATGTTTTCGGTCAATTGACCCTGGAAAAATCCCTGTAGAAAAACTAGTGAGTATAGAACAACTTTTATAATCTTTAGCAGTTTGCAATAGATACAATAGAGTAATCCAACATGGACTTATCGTTGAGCCACACAGGCTTTGATAATCAAGTATGATCTGATGGAATTTTGGGTGATGCGCCCCACTGGTTGGCTACGCCCTTCACTCTGAATGAATGCAGCCCTTAGGATGAATGCGCCCCACTATGACTAGATCTGTCTCTGAACTGCTATCTGGCAAGGACCTCCCACCCTCCTGCCTCTGGATCACTATCTCAGTGATTCCCTCTCTCAAATTTGTTGAACTTTATCTCAAAGCTCGCCCTCCCCAGTGAAATGTGCCCCTCTACTCAAGAAATGCGCCCCTCACTGACTGGTGAATCAATACTCTACTCTGTAGTTGAATCAACCTCACTTGGAATCACTCTATCTCCAAAGTGTTCTCCCTCTGCCACATATGAAGTGTACCCGCTCTATCTTAGATATGAACTCTCTCTCTTTGCCAGACTATGCCTTCTCCTCTCAAGAATGTGCCCACTTGCTGTTAAGTTTTCTTAATTTGCTTTGATGCTATCTTAAAACAAATTGTCACTAGAAGATCATTGAAAGAACAACAAGCACAGAAACATAAGAACACAAGAACACAAATATTTTCCTCGGGGAAACCACAAGGGAGAAAACCCCGCAAAACTTCCTCAGTATAGAACTCAACCAGAGCAGTGTAAAACCCAGACAACTGCTTCTTTCTTATTTCTGGCGCACTAATCTTTCTCTCTCTTGCAAAACAGCGTGAGTGAGTGTTGCTGCCTTTCACACACCTAGGGGGGAATGTGGCAGAAATCTTCAAGCCACTCGGTGTGTCCTGGGGGGCAAGTCTCGAGTCAAGGTTGTCACCTTGTTCTTGACTCCTCCGTTTAGGCAAACTCCTAACGAAGCCAAGGGGGGTAGACCCTACAAGTTACTAAGGCTGGTTACTTAGATGATGATGGTATTAAATGAGTAAGTTTTTTAGGAGTTTTGATTTAACAATTGTAAACAACAGATAACATGATGAGACAATCACAAATAAGCATGAAATGACACCCAATCACATATAGATTGAAAGAAATAAACAGTTGACCAGTGCCTTAAAATGGAGTTGGAAATAATTAAGAGTGCTTGCAAGTGTTGGAGTGAATGTTGAGCAATTGTATCTTGGTATGTTTTAAATTAATGTGAAAAGATGAGTGAATTAAATTAGGCGGGGGGACTCCAGATATACCCAAGGGGTACTTGGAGTATGTCCAAAAGTAACAACCGCTATGGCTACCCGTAAGGAATGTGTGGGTTGAATGAAGTCTCCGAGACTGTGTTCATAATACACCCGCTAGGATGTAACAGAGATTGGCTCCTTGAGGTCACTGTCCAGTAGTTCCCACTTCCTTTGGGTATTTTTCCACCGTTTACGGTTTAATCGAGGCGTTGGATTTTTGCCTGAGGTGGTTAATTGGGGAAAGTGAATCCTAATTATTCTAGTCACTCGCGTTGCTTTTGATGCAGCTTGACTGATCGGAGGAACCGCAACCAAGTGTAGAGCATACACATCGGAGTCTTGTAAATTTTAGTAAATTTTTAAGAGTGTGTTGTTAAAAAAAAGACCCTCCAGGAATCTCTTTCAGTCCAAGTGGACCTCAATCGAGAAATCGAGGGGTTAATTTTACTGCTTGCTTGTGAAAAGTAACAATGAAAATAGAAGCAAAAAACACACACTACAGGTTTTCTAATTAATCCTACCACGATCCTCTTTCACCTTTCGGTTCAATCGAGGATTCGTGGGGTAAGTATTAGTATTATTTTGATTTCAAAATATGGAATAATGAAAAATATGATCAAAGTATACAATCCTGCATGATAAGACTAAGCTAGAGCAAAAAACGAAAAAAAAAAAGCAAAAAAGTGAAACAAACGCGAATCCCCCCTGGAGGGGATGGGGATTGGGCTCGAAAGAGCCTATTCGAAGTGATTCTTTTTTATTATTAAGGGTTACAATATCAACAAACTAATTTGCACTTTGGTCCTTGTTATCCGGGATCCAAAGGCTTACAGTAAGCTTACAACAAGCCTAATAAAAAAGCACAGCAGTGGAGGAAGCCTCCAGGAAGCTCCGGTTCGCCCAAGAGTCGGAAAACGGGAAGAGTCTCCTTCTCTTTTTTGTTAAACCTGCTAAAAACCAGCAAGCTATTAAAATCAAATATGCCCAAAAACACTTTAAAAGTGCTTTGGGTCAGTACACTAATTACGAAAAAAAAACTAAGTTAAAAATTATTAAAAAAAGAACAATTTAGTTTTGCAAAAGCTTTCCCTGGGATCTTGGCTTGCTTTTTGGGAAGCCAATATGATGTGCACTTTTCTTGCAGAATTTAAAACTTTAAAGAACGAAAAAAAGAAACTACCTTATGAGCAAGCTTTAGATCTACGATTTAACTACTTGCAAAAAGGGAAATTTCTTCACCTAGATCTATCTTTAAAATGTGATATTCTTTATGAAATTTCAGATCTAAGCAACAAGACTCTTAGGAACTAGAACAGATATAAGCAATTTTTAGAAGTAGATATGATCATAAGAGGACGAACAAGTAACCGGAAGATTGATTTTAATAGAACGGAGGAAGAAAAGGGGAAAGGCCTGTTGCTGGATAGATCTGCAATGGAAACTTGTTAGTGGAATGCAGAGGGGCAATGCCTTCACAAAAATGTCGGATGTACAGTGGAGTCAAACTAGATCCACAACTCGTCCAATCCTTGCCACCTGAAAGCTAAACACACAATCCTGCACAAAACCTTATGAGATCGGGATATATATATGAAAAAGAGACAAGAATTACATGCAAATAAGCTTATTATGCATGTATAAGCTAGATCTTCAAACATATATGCTATGAGATACAGAAAAACAAGTAATCTTACTTGCCCAACTACACTCCTATTGATCTAGCTGAATCATTCAAGCCAGACAAGGTTTAGATGCAGAAATTAAGAGAAAAACTGGCAACATCAATAGCCGCAAGACAATGCTTATTCCACACACATGAGAGCATTACACCATTTAGCCTCCAAAGCTTCTTTATTCCAACAATAAAAAGATTACAACAATATTACAATAGCAAGCCTATTCTCTCCAACTCAAACGAACTTCAAGAAGGGAAAGGCAACTTCAATTTATAGCCAGACTGGCCAAGAGGGGCGCATGCCTGACTGAAGGAGAGACTACAGCTGATGGAGAGTTAAGTCGAGCCTGATCTGATGATGAACTAAGTCTAATTGGACTGGAACTGCAAATCGGAGTGACAGCTCACTCAGTGAACTAACCCATCCATCAAACCACTACCAAATTGATCCACATGTGTGGAGGAGAGAGAAAGGAGGGCGCAACCCTCAAATCTGCATGAGCCAGTTAGACTCCTCTTCAGCCCTGATCAATGCCTTCAGTCAAGGAATGACAACTCCCGGTCAATCTGAAGCCGATGAGACTGATTTCAACCAAATCGAAGCAAAATCCACAGATTTAGGATCTTGGATTTGCTTCATTATTTAATTATTTTTTAATTAAATTAATTAATATTTGATTTTTTTGGATTTTCTTACCTGAGTGATGGAAAAATCACTCAAAACTCAGGAAAAGTGGGTTTATAGGTTTACCGGGTGCTCCGAGTTGGAAAATGAGCACCCCCATGACTGAAACTGATTTTTAACCCCACTTTTATTACAAGACCAATTTTTCCATTTAGACTATTAAAAAATAGCCTAAATTTTGTGGAAAAATTAAAATTAAAAATTAAAAAAAACAAAACCTAGGGGGGCTTAGCACATGTTCATATGACTCGACCATAATGCCTAGCATGTTTATACATTGACACTCAGACTCTAATAACCTCAATAGGCCTAAATGTCAAGCCGACCACCCCAACTTTGGAGGTATTGAGTGAAAAACTCAAAAATTATCAGTCGTTTATTCAACAACCAATAATAACCAAGGAAAAAAACATTATGGGTTGATCGGATTGATAAATGAGTCTAAGAGACCGAGTCTTTTACAGACACTACCATGCTAGAACATTTTATTACAACTCCCCCAAGGGGGTATGAACATGTGGTAGATAAAAAAAACACTTCCCAGAAACAAGTATGAAGGTCTTCTGAAGTCCGAACAAATCATTTTTGTCTGGTTCACCAGGTTCACTTGATAACACCGACTAAGTACAACTTAGGTGTAACAATGAGTAAGTACAAATGAAGGGGAGTGCGTCTCTTTATATTCTTTAATTGACTTGACCTCTAACCTAACAGGGTTGACTTGTCTAACTGACTGGGCCAACTTGTCTAGCAAAACACCAAAAATAACATTTATTATATTGACACTTGGGTACTGTTGATCCGACTTACAGTCGGAGGTTTACATTGACTCTTTCAATGACTCTTACAAGACTAAACTCATCTCCTGAAGGAGGAACATATTCAATACATCTTGGAATATCTTCCGAAGTTACAATACTTTAACACTCCCTCTTAACTACGAAGGTATTCAACCACAGTAGCAATTGCTACCACAACTATACAACTGACTGGTGAGTCTCTATTTGTCATAGGAAGTTTTGGAACAACATCATTCATCTTCATCATAGATCTCAGTTGGATCATCTTCTGCAATCTTCAGTATGTGAATATTCAATCATCTTCTATACGTACTCGAGCATCTTCTATCATCTTCTAAATTATCTTTTGTAGCATCAGTATGTGAATATTGAATCATCTTCTGGGTAATCTTCTTATAGCATCAGTATGTGGATACTGAATCATCGTCTATCACGTCAGTATATGAATACTGGATCTTCTTCTTATAGCATCAATATGTGGATACTGGATCATCATCCATCACGTCAGTTTATGAATATTGAATCATCTTCTACAGCATCAGTATATGGATACTGAGTCATCTTCTGCCATACTAGCATGTGGATGCTAAATCAACTTTTGCCAACATTAGTATGTGAATACTGAGATATCATTTGCAACCTCATCATCTATAACATCAATATATAGATACTGAAATATCAACAACAATCTCATTAGCATGTTAGTGCTAAAATCAAAATCATCTAATGCTAGATCATCTGCATTACCAACATAGAGATGTTGGAACATCAACATCATCATCAGTATAGGAACACTGAAACAAACTCATCAACAATCATCAGTGTAACAACACTGGAACTATCTCAACAATCATCAGTATAACAATACTGAAACTATCATCTCAACAATCATCAATGTAAACTATCTCAACAATCATTAGTATAACAATACTGAAGCAATCATCTCAATAATCATCAAATCATCTCAGCAAACATCTTAGCAATCATCTCAACAATCAACAGTATAGCAATACTGAAGATACATCTTTCCCTCTAGCTATCTCGAAGCAACATCACGATGAGTTCTCTAGTAGATCCATCCGGCCATTTTGTCTAACTTACTAACCCTTTCGAGCCAAACAAGCCTAGTTAGACAGATGGATCTCCCTGGGGACCAAACAAGCATTGTCTGGCTTACTAACCCTTTCGGACCAACCAAGCCTAGCCAAACATACTAATCCCCCTAGGATCAACAGGCCTCGTCTGACTTACTAACCCTTTCGGGCCAAACAAGCCTAGCCAAACTTACCCTCCTCTAGACTAAGCTACTCACCATTGCATCCATCATTCGTTTACTGTCAGTCCCTCTTTCGAGAGAGCTCCTTTCAAACTACACCAAGCTTGTCTCGAAAGTATTCAAACTTTACACGAGCCAGAGGCTTAGTTAATACATCTGCCACTTGTTCCCCTGTAGGAACATATTTGAGCTTTACAACTCCTTTCTGAACCATATCCCGGATGAAATGATATCTGATTTCAATGTGCTTTGTCTTACAATGAAACAAAGGATTTTATGTGATCTTAATATAATTCTGATTATCACAAAGGATATCAGTAGCATCTATCTCTGCATCAAATAGTCTCGCTAACATCTTTTGAAGCCATACTGCTTCGCTACATGTTGAGCATGTTGCAATGTATTCAGCCTCTGTCGTGCTAAGTGCAATACCGGTTTGCTTTCTACTGAACCAAGAGATCATGCCCGATCCCAAACTAAAACAACATCATGAGGTATTTTTTTCTATCTTTGGCACTTCCTCCCCAATCTGAATTTGTATACCCATGTAATTTGATCTCACCACTAGATGCATATCTGAGCCCATAATCTAACGTTTCCTTTAGATACCTCATTACATGTTTTGCTCCAATAAGGTGAATGTGTTTAGGTTTCACCATATACTGACTTAGAGTGTTTACAACAAAACATATATTTGGTCTTGTATTGGTTAAGTAAATCAGAGAACCAATAATCTGTCTATATAAGGTAGCATCAACTGCTTCCCAAGCATCATCATTTAATAACTTCAAACTTGTTGTCATCGGGGTAGTCATAGCCTTGCAATCTATCATTCCAAATATTTTTAGGATTTCTACTACATATTTTCCTTAGTTTAGGAAAATATCGTCTTGATACTACCATACCTCAAGACCTAGAAAGTAATGCATCATTCCAAGGTCTTTCATCTCGAACTCTACAGCAAGCTTCTTCTTACATTCGATGATAGGCTTATCTTCTCCTGTTAGGAACATATCATCTACATATAGTAATAGTATCATAATCCCATCATCCTCAATCTTATAGTAGAGGTTGGAGTCTGCTTTACTTTTGGTAAAGCCTAAGCTCATTAGAAATCCATCGATCCTTCCATACCATGCTCTGGGTGCTTTCTTTAACCCATACAATGCCTTCTTTAGTCTAAATACATGAGTTTTCTGATCATTAGTCTCGAACCCTTGCGGTTGTTCAATATATACTTCTTCTTCAATCAAGCCATTTAGAAAGGTTGTCTTCACATCCATTTGATGTAGCTTCCACTTCATATTAGATGCCAAGGCAAGGATGGTTTTGATTGAGGTGTACCTAGCTACTGGTGCAAAGGTCTCCTCATAGTCGATTTCCTCTTTTTGAGAGAATCCTCGAGCTACAAATCTTGCCTTGTACTTTTCTATACTACCATCTGCTGAGTGTTTAGTTTTGATGATCCATTTCGAGGATACCACTGATTTGTCTTTCGGTCTAGGTACTATTTCTCACACATCATTCTTTATAATGGATTGGTATTCCTCGACCATTGCATCAAACCACTCCTTCTGTTTTATTGCTTCTTCAAAGCTTGTCGGTTCTTTATCAACTAGGTCACACATCAAGGCCATATAACTAGGGTATGACTTTGACTTCTTTCTTTCTCGGATGGTTCCTTCTGGGGCACCATGTCCTTTTGCTTCTTCGATTACTTCACGAGCCTAGACAGGTTTTCTCTTTCGAGAAATCATTTCACTAGGTAATTCTTTAGGTAATTGGGGTTTTGTAATATCAGATCCTCAGGCATCTGAACTTCTTCTTCGTTTCTAACTAGTTTAGGACTTTCAGCAGCTTTGGGAGTTTCATGCTCCTCTTCATCTTCCTTATCTTTCTTTGACTTCCTGAAGGTTGTATCTTCATCAAATGTGACATCTCTCCTAAGTTCAATTTGACGGTATCCTGGGATATAGATTCGATAAGCTTTTGATTGCTCACTATATCCTATGAACAATCCCTTCTTTCCTAAAGGGTCTAACTTTGTTCTTTTCTCCTTGGGAATGTGTATGTATACAGGGAAACCAAATATCTTTAGGTGACTTGCTTTAGTCTTTTCTCTGGAAAACATTTCTTCTGGAGTTTCGTTCCCAAGGGCAGTGTGGGAGATTCTATTCTGTACATATATTGTTGTTTTGGTTGCTTTAGCCCATAGGCACATCGGTAGATCTTAGTCATGTATCATAGCTTTCACAGCTTCCATGATAGATCTATTCCTTCTTTCTGCCACACCATTTTGTTGTGGATTATAGGGAATGGTGAGCTCCCTCTTAATCCCAACTTTCTTGCAGTATTCATTGAATTCATTTGATGTGAAGTCTCCTCCATTATCTGACCTCAATATCTTTATTTTCTTTTCAAAGAGGTTTTCTACTAGGGCCTTAAATTCCTTAAACCTTTCAAACACTTCATCCTTCTTTTTCAAGAAGTATCTCCAGGTCTTGCAGGAGTAGTCATCAATAAAAGAAGCATAGTAAACATACCCGCTTAATGAAGCGGTTTGCATTGGCGCGCATATGTC
The DNA here is from genome assembly GCA_001517045.1 of Pseudotsuga menziesii. Taxonomy (NCBI): domain Eukaryota; kingdom Viridiplantae; phylum Streptophyta; class Pinopsida; order Pinales; family Pinaceae; genus Pseudotsuga; species Pseudotsuga menziesii. The sequence continues at coordinate 1,019,541 of LPNX010168017.1, forward strand.
TGAGTGGATAATATCTAAGATCCCTTTTGCTTTACTGTAACTGTTTGGATAAGGATTCTTAGTATTCTTTCCTTGTGCACATCCTCTGCACACTCCTTCATGTTCTATCTAAATTTCTGGTAGACCAGTCACAACCTTGCTTACAATTGGTAGAGCTTTGTAGCGAATATGAGCAAGCCTTATGTGCCATAGCTCACATGGGTTTATGGTACTGGTCGCTAATTCTGAATATGCATGTCCCTTCAATTTGTAGAGTCCTCCTTCTTCAACTCCAATTTCTACTGCATCATCTATGGTTTTACCTTTTGTCCACATGAGAACTTTTCCATCCACAAAAGCAACTCTGAAGCCTTTCTTTTCTAAGGCTGAAATGGAAAGAAAATTCTTCTTTAGTCTTGGGCATACAGGACATCTTTCATCCTCATAGGCTTTCCAGAGTCCAACTTATAGGATGCTTCTCCTATTCCTTTGATAAGGTATTGAGAATCATCTCCAAGCATTGCTTTGTGTGGAGATTCCTTTTGTACAAGGCATGAGAGTGAGTCCTTGTAACCTGTCATGTGCTTGGAGGCACCACTATCTACTAGCCAAGTGTCATTTCCTGGTGAGATTGATCTTGTTAGTGCAGAAATCAATACATATTCTTCACTTGAGTCTTCATCCTTCTTTGCTTCTTCTTCAACTTCTTGATCACTATCTTCAAAAGCATGGGCCTGAAATCTTTGCATCTTTTTTACTGTTTTTGCTTTCATGGGATAGTTGATGGCAATGTGCCCCAACTTGTGGCAAGTGAAGCATTCAAAATTTGAGAAGTCTCTCTTGGGCCTCTTAAACCCTTGAGTCTTATGAGGATGGTCATGACTTTTCCTTTCGCCTTTGGTATGAGCTGTCAAGGCTTGATCATCATTGTCATTTAACGTCTCTTCTCTAGCTGCTATCCTTTCTTCTACTTGAACACATTCTTCCCATAACTTTCGGAATTTGGTTAGCTACCTTCTTGAACAGATTCCTTGGATAAAGGCTTACCAATCTCTTGGAAGACTATTTAAGGTTGTCATCACAACTTCTGCTTCTTCAACCATATAATCAATGGCTTCTAACTGATCCTTGATTTGAGCTACTCTTGTAAAGTAAGACTGCATGGTCTCTGACTTTTGAGCTCTTACACTTTTGAGTGGATTCCTCAGGGTCATCTTCCTATTAATGTTTCTTCCTTCAAATAAGCCAGATAGAGCATCAAACATTTCTTTTGGAGTCTCCCTTGAGGATACTTGAGGAATCAAGTTATCTTTAATGGAGTCATCTATTATCCTTTTAGCTATTATCATATCCTTCTTATACTTGAACTTGGCTTCAGCTTCTTTTGGTTCTTTCACTTCCTCCTTTACAAATCTATCTAGATCATTCTCTTGTAGGATGAGCATGATCCTATACTTCCATGCTCTGAAGTTTTCAGCACCTTCAAGCTTTTCATCTAGCTTGGTATTCTTTGTTATCTTTAATAGACTGAGAACTTCAAATGGAATTAAGAATAGTACTTACTTGAAGAAAACATCTTCTGACTGACCTCCTTATGAATGATCTAGGGTTTGATGCAAAAACCCTAATTTTTCAGTTGGGATCACTGATAAAGCTGAGTGATGGAAAAGATGTGCCTCCCTGGGGCGAGGTAGACGATATCTTACTTTTTCTGAGATTGATGATGGAGTCTCAAGAAAACTGAATCCCTAGTTTGTCTCGGTAGTAGTAACTGATCCAAAACTGAAACTTCTCGGAATTCAGTTCTGTCTTCACAGAAAGATGCGATCTTTAGGGGCGAGTTAAGAGAGCCCTCTTTTCTAGTTGATCTGTCAAGGGATTTGTTCGAAGTAGCAAACCCTAACTGTGCAGTGCTTCCTTTCAGGGTGGCTCTGATACCATGTTAAGTTTTCTTAATTTGCTTAGATGATATCTTAAAACAAATTGTCACTAGAAGATCACTGAAAGAACAACAAGCACATAAACATAAGAACGCAAGAACACAAATATTTTCCCCGGGCAAACCACAAGGGAGAAAACCCCGCAAAACTTCCTCAATATAAAACTCAACCAGAGCAATGTAAAACCCAAACAACTGCTTCTCTCTTCTTTCTGGCGCACTAATCTTTCTCTCTCTTGCAAAACAGCTTGAGTGAGCAAGTACAAATGAAGGGGAGCGTCTCCCTATTTATATTCTTCAGTTGACTTGACCTCTAACCTAACAGGGCCGACTTGTCTAACTGACTGGGTCGACTTGCCTAGCAAGACACCAAAATAACATTTATTATATTGACACTTGGGTACTATTGACCCAACTTAAATTCGGAGGTTTACATTGACTCTTTCAATGACTCTTACAAGACCAACTCATCTCCCGAAGGAGGAACATATTCAATACATCTTGGAATATCTTCCGAAGTTACAATACTTTAACACTTGCATGCACTAATTCGCCCTCTTCTCTGATCACCCGAGTCTCACAAGCAACGACTGACTTTTGCCCCCTAAATGCCTTTTTCTAATCTGTCGGTGAGATTACGGATCCAAAACCCTAATTTCATTCTCATGCAAAAATCACATCAGTGCACTAAAAAATGGTACATCAAAAATGCATGCATGCATATGCAATGTGCAAATCGCATGCACATGCATCATGCAAACCTCATGCACATGCATCAAGCACATCTCGTGCGTATGCATCATGCAATACTCTGCATGTCTTTGCCATTGAATCCATGCCAACTAGTAGAGTGTTTATCACACCCTACATCCCTCTACCTAAACAGATAATGGACCTTCATGCTAAACAGAACCACATGAAGGACATCCTGAGATACACATATCTCTAACAAAGGATTAGGTTAAAATTAAAATTAAAATATTAAACTTAAAATTAAAAATATATATATATATATATTAAAATTAAATTATGAAAACGGAAACCATGCCAAATGTCTCTCATGAAGAGAACTTTCATGCAAAAAGAGAATGGGGAGAGTACGACCCACAAGGGGAAGGGAGGAACCATTCGAAACAGTTTTCGGGTTTTCAACAATATGAGTGGAGAGAATGCTGAAGGAGGCAGAGTTTTTCCTTGACAGATACTTGAGAGTTTTGCCTAATATAATGCACAAAACTGGAAGAATGGTGAGGAATTTTAGTTTGAATGTTAAGCTAAACTGGTGAATTCACAATGTCCAGCTCGGGGTGGTACTAGACGTACCTACGGATGGGTGGAGCATGGAAATCACGCAGTTAGTTGCACAAGACGTCACCAAATCAGCTAAGTAATTGCTATGGAATTTTAATTCATGATTGTTTGTCGTTGTGTTTTACTTTTAAATTTGGAATTTATTTGCAGAAATCCAATTGTTCCTCTGTTAATAATCCGTTAAGAATTTTTATTTAAACCCTGTACGCCATATGTTTGTGAAAACAATTGTATTAAAAATGAATGTTGGATAAGTTTCTGGGTATTTATCTTTCATAAGGAAAGAGAATACTAATAATGGTAGTTAAATTTGTAATCTAAAATTTAATGTATATTTTAGAATGGCTGTGAAATGTTATAATGTCTTAGTACCTTAAAGAATTTAATATATTGTTAGAGTTTTAAAAAGAATTGTTATGTGCCAAGTCTTTTAATAATTATGCTCAAAACAAAACCCCCATAGATAAATATTTAATGCCTGGGATTTACCATTTTTAACTCTTCAATTCAGACTTTAAATATAATTCTGTTCCCTAGTGTATATTAGCTATGTTTGCATGGCTGTAATCTATCATTTGTAGCATAAGAGCATGCTGTTAAAACTTAAAAATGCTAGAAATGCATGTCTTTCTTCTTTATAATGTATTCCCAACTTTGCACACAAAGTGTTTATTGAAATGTCTTAATGAAACCCAGACATTTCGAAGTCTGTTATAAACTCTCAATGAAACTTAAAATACTTACATGCGTTCTATTTGTCAAAATGAGTAATTTAATTATAGTGGCAGAATGCCATAAGTTACAGTTCTGTCATGTTCATATGGTTCACAGGAAATGATTAAACAATCATATGGTATATGGCTGTAGAATGCCACATTATTTTGAATTATAAACGATGATAATGGAATGTTGCTCAGAGGCATCCAGCTTATTCAATATTGTTCTGATAATTTAATAGAATTTGAATGAAATTTATTGTATTGGCAACGAATTTTCCATTGAATGTTATTGCATTTGAGTTTGCACCCAAAGTGTTCAATGATTTGTCTCAATGAGAGTATGACAATTATTCCAAGTCATGGGAAAGAGGGGGTGTAGTTTCATACTGTTGTTCTTTCACTCCTCTGTAATCCATGAGAGGGCATTTCACTGGAAGGGCGCACTCTTAACTTCTTTTCAATTAAAATGATTGTTTATTGTCAATACATGATAAGAGCGTTGTTTTTCTTTTGAAGACAAGCCCTTGTTTAATACGTGAAGGGTAGGCAAACCATTAAAGCATTATCTTTTCTTAATGGATTTTATCTTAGATTCAATTGCAAAATTGGTAATTTAATTACACTTGTTGACTGAATCCCTATTTTTCAGTTGCTGCAGGAACAATCCGTTTCCTGTTGCGTCCTTGTTTTCAGTTGCTGCAGGAACAACCTGCTTCATGTAGCGTCCTTGTTTTCAGTTGCTACAGGAACAATCCACTTCCTGGAGCATCCATGTTTTCCATTGTTGTAAGAACAACCTGCATCCTATAGCATCCTTATTATCAGTAGCTATAGGAACAGTCCACGTCCTGTAGTTTTCACCCTATGATCTGTTTGCTTTATCAGTATAATTGATCTTGCTGTAGCGTTCGTTTTTAAGTTTTGGTTAAGTGCAGCAGAGTGAATCCTACTCTATTTCATGCACCTCTTGTAAATGAATGTTGTTTTTTATCAATATATAACTCTATATAAGAATTTATGTGCGTTGTTTTTCTTTTGAAGACAAGCCCTTGTTTAATACGTGAAGGGTAGGCAAACCATTAAAGCATTATCTTTTCTTAATGGATTTTATCTTAGATTCAATTGCAAAATTGGTAATTTAATTACACTTGTTGACTGAATCCCTATTTTTCAGTTGCTGCAGGAACAATCCGCTTCCTGTAGCGTCCTTGTTTTCAGTTGCTGCAGGAACAACCTGCTTCCTGTAGCGTCCTTGTTTTCAGTTGCTACAGGAACAATCCACTTCCTGGAGCGTCCATGTTTTCCATTGTTGTAGGAACAACCTGCATCCTATAGCGTCCTTATTATCAGTAGCTATAGGAACAGTCCACGTCCTGTAGTTTTTATCCTGTAGCTTTCACCCTATGATCTGTTTGCTTTATCAGTATAATTGATCTTGCTGTAGCGTTCGTTTTTAAGTTTTGGTTAAGTGCAGCAGAGTGAATTCTACTCTATTTCATGCACCTCTTGTAAATGAATGTTGTTTTTTATCAATATATAACTCTATATAAGAATTTATGTTGTCGTATTTATACCCAATAGAGGTCATGTTGCGAGAGAGATATCCCGCAATAGGAATTGGTCTTATTTCCTGTAGCAGAAATTTATATCAGGTTCATTTATGTGTCAAACAGGTTGGCATGAGAAGCAACACTCTGTTTGGCTTTTGAATGACGTATTCTTTCCCTTTAGCTAAATTATGATTTGGGAATGTTGATGATGTTAATCTAAATCAGTTCCAGAAAGAAATAACATTATATCTTTAACTTCGGAAGGTGCTTACTTTCTCTAGAATTTGCTGAGCGAGCGAGAGAAATGCATGAACCAAATGTTGCCCACAGGAACTTTGTAGCAATGATGTTTTTAATCATTTAGTATAAAGTTTGAACACAGGTTTTTAATCCTTTATCTGTTTTTGTTTTAAGATGTTGCACAAACCCTGTAGGTATAGATATTAAACTCTTAAAGGTCTATGGCATGTAATCATACGTAAGGATATGAGTCTTTAATCCGATGCTTTGTCAGGTATCAGGGTTGGAGAAACTCTAACTTGTTTTTGGGTTGCGTTGCTTTGGATGTGCGGTTGATCCAAGCAATGGACTAATAGTATGAGGTATTGCAAATGTTTGCATGTGGATGTTTATTCCACATTATGATTTTGGCCATGTGTGTATCAGGTTATTGTGCATAGATTAAAAAAACAAAATTCAAGGAGTGTTTTTCTAATGTTTAAGTGGCAGGGTACGTCACCAAAGTGGTATCAGAGTGAGTTTACAGCTCTCGAACCTCTTGGGTTTTGAAACTAGATTGTACAAAATTAAATTTAGAATATAAGTGCATGTGTATGCTTATGGAAACATTGACTGACTTATTGAAAAGTTATCAAGGAAAACAGCTGGACCCTTAACCTTGCTTCATGCAAAAGTAAACCTATTTTTTTGAGGTTGCATGCGTGCACTTTTTAATGTGGAAGTGTAATTTTTCATGAAAAATAAATTAGGTATTTTGATTCCTAGAAGGCAGTGAAACCTAAAAGAGAGTTGAAAAGGAAAAAAGGGGGCGCGTTGTTTAGTAGTGAGTTCATCTACACATGAGGAGGGAAAATGCTTGCATGAGGAGGGTGAATGTTTGCATGAGAAAGGAGACGCATTCTTGAGAAGGCAAGGGTGCATTAGTTAGCAGAGAAGGGTGCATATCTGAGAGAGATTAAGCAGACTTCTTCTGAGACTAAGGGAGGATTCATTGGAGGCAGAAATTGCTTATAAGAGAGATTGGATTCATTAGCAGAGAGTTCATAGATTAAGCAGACAGAGAGGGGGCACAATCTTTGAGGAGGGGGTGCACTTCATTAGAGGAGGGCGAGCTCAGGGTTGGAGTTCATCAAATTAAGAGAGGGCAATCACCGAGAAGGTGATCCAGTAGCAGAGGGGAGTGAGGCCTGAGTCAGAGAGAGGTGCATTCAGAGAGGGGCACATTTCCCAGTCATCCAGCACAGATTAGGCTTGAGCATCACAGCCATAGGCTCAAAGATAAGTGTATTGGAGGTTTTCTGTTGAACCTCATTGTAACTGCTTGAGATAATAAATGCTATCTACTCTCTCATTGGTTTTCCCGTAAGGGTTTTTCTGTTAGAGTTTGCATTTTAATTCAAATATGTTAGATCTTTAAGCTGAAAGATAGACAAGCACAGCAATACACAAGTACACAAAGATTTTCCTTGGGGAAACCATAAAGGAGAAAACCCCGCAACTTCTTCAAAATAGTTCTGTCACTTAGTACAATATCAAACCAAGATAGAATACCCAAATATAAAATGTCTTCAGCAGCTTCTTCCTCTTCTTCACCAACGCACTTGTCTTTCTCTCTCTTGAGTGAACTTGCTTGTGTGTTGTGTGTCCAAATAAGGGAGGGTGCCTCCCAATTTATACTTTACATGCAACTGACCCAAAAACCTAACTGGGCCAACTTCCTAATCTAACAGGGCCGACTTCCCTCTTGGGAGACTCAAAATTCATTTAACAATATTTCTTCTAGGGACTATTGCCCCGACTTGCAACAGAGGTTTTACCTCGATATTCTAGGATGACCAAATACAATAATAACATCTCCGACGGAGGTACAATAAAATACAATAATAATATACAAAAGAATATCTTCCGAAGTTACATTTTCAACAACACTCCCTCTTAACTAGAAAGGTATTCTTTCGACCTGGTCATCATCACAAATGGACACAATCTCTGTACATCGTCATCATCAATGGATCATCATCATTGGATCATCGTCACTAGATCTTCATTACTGGATCATCATCATCACTGCTTCATCAATTCTCATCTTGTCGACCATTCACTAGTGACATCACTCGAATCTATCTGTCCTCGGAAGTTCTACAGAGCCAACCCTTTTTCATGCTGGATGTAGGCCTAGATCCCATCTAGGGCTTCATCGACATATCCATACAGTGCCAACCCTTTTTCATGCTGGATGTACCTTGTACAGTGCCAATCCTTTTTCATACTAGATGTACCTTGCAATGCCAGTCCTGTTTCATACTGGATGCATATCTCTGCAGTGTCATTAATGGTTCATACCGAATGCATATATCAGCAGTGCCAGTCCTATTTCATACTGGATGCCTATCTCTGTAGTGCCAGCCTGTTTCATACTGAATGCAGGCCTAGAACTAGTCTTGTTTCATATAGGATGTATCTCTCTACAGGGTCAGTACTATTTTATACTGAATGCAGGCCTAGATCCAATCTAGGTCTTCATAGAGACAATCTTGTTTCATATTGGATGTGTCTCTCTGCAGGGTCAGTCCTGTTTCATACTGAATGCAGGCCTAGATCCAATCTAGGACTTAACCGAGCTAGTCTTGTTTCATACTGGATGTCTCTCTGCAGGCTTAGTCATGTTTCATACTGAATGCAGGCCTAGCACCATCTAGGACTTCAACACTCCTCCTTGCAATGGACACCGATTTGCACAACACTAAGCTTGTCCCCGAAGTACTCAAACTTCACTCTTGCAAGAGGCTTGGTCAAAACATCAACTGTCTGCTCATCTGTCGCCACATATTGGAGTTGCACTGCTCTTCTTTGCACCATATCTCGGATATAGTGATACTTGGTCTCAATGTGCTTCGACTTGTCAAGGAATACTGGGTTCTCAGAGAAATTCACACAACTCTAGTTGTCACAGAAGATACAAGTCGCCTCTAACTCGAGATCAAACAAATCTGGCAGTATCTTCCGAAGTCATATTGCCTCACAACTAGCCAAACAAGTTGCAATGTACTCTTCTTCGGTTGTACTCAGTGCCAAATTCGACTGCTTCCTGCTAAACCAAGAGATCACCCCAGATCCCAAACTGAAGAAGCATCTTGAAGTGCTCTTCCTGTCTATGGCACTGGCTTCCCAATCTGATTCAACATAACCATGTAGGTTAATCTTCTGATCCATCGCATACTTGAGCCCATACTCAATTGTACCCTTCAGGTACCTCAATGCGTGCTTTGCAGCAACCTAGTGAACACGTCTCGGATTTGTCAAAAAATGGCTCAATGTGTTCACAACAAAGCATATGTCTGGCCTTGTGTTCGTCAAGTACATCAACGAACCAATCATTTGTCTATACATCGTGGCATAAAGTGTCTTGAAAGAAGCATCACTCAATAGCTTCAAGTTTGATACCATGGGTGTGGCAATAGCCTTGCACTCCATCATCCTGAATCTCTTCAGATCTCTACTGCATACTTTCCTTGTCCAAGGAGTAACCCATCTGAATTTTGCCACACCTACAGGCTACAGACCTAAGAAGCACTGCATCATCCCCAGGTCCTTCATCTCGAATTATGCGGCAAGCCTTCTCTTTGTATCTGCAATGAGCTCATCCTCTCCTGTTAGGATCAAGTCATCTATCAATGATCTTCCACCCTCAACCTTGAAGTAGAGGTTGGAATCTACTTTACCCTTGGTAAAGCCTAAGCTCATCAGAAAGCTATCCATCCTGCCATACCACGTACTGGGTGCCTGCTTCAAACCGTACAAGGCCTTCTTTAGCTTGCACGTGAGTTTGTCTATCATGTGTCTCGAATCCCAATGGTTGCTCCACATACACTTCCTCTTCAACTACACCATTCAGGAAAGTTGTCTTGACGTCCATCTAGTGTATCTTCCATTTCATTACTGCAGCCAGAGTAAGCATAGATCTGATGGAAGTGTATCTCACTGTAGGTGCAAATGTCTCCTCGTAAAATTATGCCTTCTTTCTGGGAGAAACTTTGTGCCACAAACCTTGCCTTGTATTTTTCGTTTTTGATGCTACCGTCTATAGCATGCTTGATCGTGTAGATCCATTTGGAAGACACTACGGACTTCCCTTCTGGTCTCGAAACTACCTCCCAAACATCATTCTTTATAAGTGATAGATACTCTTCGATTATGGCTCCCTTCCACTCCTTTTTAGCAGCTTCCTCATAGTTGGAAGGTCCATTATTAATGATGTCGCACAATAGGGCTACGTAGTTGGAGTATGGTCTCAGTCTTTTACTTTCTCTAAGTGTCCCATCTGGAGCGCCATACCTCTCTGCATCTTAAATAGCTTCACGTGCCCATGTTGCTCTTCTCTAGTAGGAATTCTTCTCACGAGGTTGATCTACATGTTCCTGAGGTTCTGTCGTGTCATGATCTTCATGGTTTTCTTGAGTCATTTCTTCCATTACTGTATCTTTGGTTCTAGGAACTTCGGGTTCTTTAGCATCTTCAATGTGGAACTGTCTTAACTTGTTGTAAGCGGAGTCTTCATCAAAAGTAACGTCTCAACTAGTCTCGATTTTCTTGAATCCTAGGAAGTATATTCGGTATGTTTTTGATGCGTCACTGTATCCCACAAATATGCCCTTCTTTCCTGAAGAGTCTAGCGTTGTCCTCTTTTCCTTGGGGACATGTATGTACACAATGAAGCCAAATATTGGAGATGGTTGACTTCTGGTTTCATTCCTGAGAGAGCTTCTTCTGGAGTCTTGTTATTCAACACACAGTAAGGTGTTATGTTTTGTACATAGATGGTTGTTCTTGTTGCTTCTCCCCATAGGTGCATTGGAAGGTCCTGGTCATGAAGCATCGCCTTCGTTGCTTCCATTATCGTTCTGTTCTTCCTTTCTGCAACGCCATTTTGTTGAGGATTGTAGGGAGTGCTCATCTCCCTCTAATTCCAGATTCTCTACATAGGTCTGTGAACTCATCTAAAGTGAATTCACCGCCATTGTTTGATCATAAGGTCTTGATCTTCTTTTCGGTGTGATTCTCTACCAAAGCTTTGAATTCTTTAAACTTGTTGAAAACTTCGTCTTTTCCTTTCAAGAAGTAAATCCAAGCTTTAAGAGAATAATCATCTATGAAAGAAACATAGTATGCATACCTGCATAAGGAATTGGATGACATGGGGTCACATACATCTAAGTGGATTATTTCCAAGATTGCTTTCGCCTTGCTTTCACTGCTTGGAAATGGTTTCTTTACATTCTTCCCATGCACACATCCTTTGCAAGTGCCTTCATGTTTTGCTTGGATTTCAGGAAAGCTTGATACTGCTTTTCTTGCAATTGGTAATACCCTATAGTGTACATGTGCAAGCCTTCAATGACATAGTTCACTTGGTTCTATAGAGTCATGAACCAAGGCTTGTTCTGGTTGTCCTTTCAACCTGTACAAACCTTCCTTTGACTCTAAAATTATTGTTGCATCATTTATCGTTTTGCCTCTTGGCCACATGAGTACTTGGCCATCAACAAATGCAACACGAAATCCTTTAGCATCTAAAGCAGAAATGGAGAGTAGAATTTTCTTCAAACCTGGTACGTAGAGAACATCCTTCATCTTCATTGACTTGCATGAATCCAACTTGTAAGAGGCTTGTTCACTCCCTTTTATGAGATATTAATAGTCATCTCTAAGTTTCACCTTGTGAGGTGACTCATGTTCTGATAGGTTGATGAAGGATTCTTTATATCCTGTCATATGCTTGGAAGCTCCATTGTCCACAAGCCAATCATTGCTTCCGTGGGTAATGTTACCTGTAAGAGCTGAGATCAAAACATATGCTTCATCACTTGAAGAATCTTCTCTTGTTCTCTTGCTTGTGAGTTCATCTGTTGGACACAATGCCACACTGAGAAGGGGGGGTGAACTAGTGTGCTAGCACTATTATCAATTTACGCTTCTCAAAACTTAAGCAAAGTTCATCATTTACACAACACTGCTGAGTACGTTATCATTCATCAACTAATCAACTCATATCATATATCTACCTAAGCATGTCATCAACATAGATCATAACAAGAGACACATCACTAGATACGTATAGAAAACTTTATTTATAATTTGATATGAAGTTCAATGGAAGACTTCAATCTTCGCGATTACATCAACACCAACTAACTGAAGAGCATCAACTCCTATACCAAGGCCCAGCCTGGTTTTCTTAGCTCCAACTAAGAAGATGTGAGGTATCCAAAAACCTCAGTGCAAGACTCATCTGGCCTTCACATACTGTTCACTCTCATCAACTTTGTCATGTCACTTGTCAAATAACTTGTCAAAGTCAAGTCAATAACTTCAATAAATATAGTCATTGTTGTTCAAGAATCTTGCCAAGTCATCACAAAACATCAAGGGTCTTCTCATGTCCACCAACTTATCCACACTATGATTTCCAGCATAGATTTGCCATGCAAGACTAATACACCAGTCTACAAATCGAAACAATTACAAGACTGTACTCCTCAATCCCACAGCTGATCGATGGTACTAATTGATGCCAACTTAGTGATGTCAAACTTGCTAACTGTTGTTCGAATTAGTGATGTTCCAGTACTGTCTTAGGATTCCCTAGGTGTTGGATGTTGCAGTTGCCTCAGTAGATGATGCATGAATTTTCAGAGCTTACAACACATCAACTTTCAACACTTGTACTCCTGCGAACTGCAACAGATCTTCCTATTTCTTTCTGTGTGCTGCCTCCTGAGTTTCAAAGGTAAGGTAAACTTAAAACATCAAACTTGAAACTTCAGTTGTGGCCTCCTCATACTTCATAGGTTCGCTACCTCGAAGATCTGTCTACATTCTTTGCTATGATCAGAACTTGTCCCTTCACCTGAATTTCAAAGAGATATACTTCAAACTTTAACTACTGCCAAAAATAAGTCTTCAGTTTCACCACCAAATTTCCTCAGAAGGGTCCCAATTTCAGAGCTCTTCATCTACACACAACTTGCATAGTAAAATACTCTTGTGGTTTCCTCAGTGGTCCTTTTTCCACCTGTTACGCTGCACCTGTACCCAACGCACCTTCAAGTGTACCCCAGGGAGAGAGGGCCAATTTTCAACCAGGAGGGGTGTTATCGAGCAATGGTGGTCATGGTTGGGTGCTTTGGTCATCCTTTAGGGGTACTATGGCTTAATGGCACTGCTGACTGCCCTTTATGGGGTTTTTAACCTTGGGGTTAGTGTCTGGGGCCCTTAAGGATTGACCACTGGGTCACATGGCTGCATATCCTGTTTATATGCTCTCGTGGCCTTTGCTTCAGCTGTGAGACATCTGTCTCCCTTCACAGCCACTTTGGACACCCTCCTGGCCTCTCAGATTGTTGGCGCTTGCTCTCTCTAGCATTTTCTCCTCAGAGGAAGACATCCTCCATTCCAAGTCGTTTTCATGCTTTGACGAGGGCGTTGAGGGATTTTACAACTTTCTAGGGATCAAATGGGGTATAATGCCCTCCCTCCTGCTCACTCCAGCCTTTTGTTTGGAGTGATTCGCTTATTTGAGCATGTTTTGGCGGCTGGGGGTATAAATACCCCAGGTAGCCTACCTTAAGCCTACCTTAGGCTATATTTTATTATTATTTTCTTTTAATTTTAAGTTGACATTTTATAATTTCAAGTTGACTTATTTTAAGGCATGTAGCCCTAGATATTTTGTAAAAAGTGAGTGTGAGATCATATAAATAGATCTCCTCACTTTCATTTTAAAAAGACAGAACTTATGGGATAATACACTATGCACTTGTTTTACCCCTATTAGGTTTCTTTGGATGGATGTGCTCCTCTTAAGGAAGTTTTTTGGTTAATGCAAGCTATTTTCTGGTAATTCTTTGGTGAATCTCTGCTTTTGGTGATGCTTCGATTTGTTGGATGAACACAAGCACATGGAGGTTTGGATTCTTATCTCTTTGTTTGAATGATGGTGGATGTGCACGTTCAAGTCTTAGTGGTAGCCCTAGTGCTACACTTTTTCCTAGGATAGGCCATTACCTTCCATTCTTGTCACCTTAGGAAGTTGAGGCACGTCTCCTTGTGAGGGTGCACTAGGGTTTCTCCTTAGTTTTTCTAGGCTAGTTGCTTGACCTAAGAACCCTTCCTCCCTAGGTTAGCCATCCTCCCTATAAGCCCTAGGTTGGGTAGGGATTTTGCTAGGGTAGGGTTTCCCTCGAGTTTTCACACTTTTCCTCTTCTAAAAAACCTAGTTCTAGGGTTAGTTTAGGATTAGTTTTAGGTTAAATTCAGGTCTGAAAATTTTATAAAAATCTCATAAAAACAAATATTTGACCAATTTAGGGCGTCACGAAATTTTTGGCTCCTAAAATTTCAGGCCCTCCCTAAAATTTCGGGGCCCTAAAATTTTGCGCCCTAAAATTTTGTGCCCTAAATTTTTGGACCCTAAAATTTAGCGCCCTAAATTTTCGGGCCTTACAATTCCGCGTCCTAAAATTTCGGGCCCTAAAATTATGGGCCCTAAAATTTCGGGCCCTAAATTTGCAGGCCCTCCCTTTTACTCGGGTGTACCTTCCCATGCACTTCAATCCATTGAACCCTATGAAATGACTTGCAAACATCAATTAGATGGTCACTATCCTTTGTTGGTATGAATTGGAAGGACATTGTTAATGCTGGTTATGTCTACTACTGCATACTATTTATGGTATTGTTACTAATAAACACATGCAGCTTGCTTTCAAATTCGATGCAAATTGTTTAGTAAATGCTTGATTACATGCACATTGTTGTTTCTTAAACTAAAGTGAATGCCTAAACTACTATTGTTGTCATAATATTAGCATGCCTGATTGATACATACTGATGTACATGTGCTTTAAATTATTATTTGATAATGATTAATACTTATGAAATGCATGTATTTTTGCTAATTCCTACATATTGCACTTTTTATCTGCATATTGGAACTAATTAGTCATACAATTGGCTTATCCTTGGATGAATGAACTTGTATTATCCATATCCTCTTCTAGACTCCATTAGGCACTGGCCACTAACCATACACACATAGGAGATATAGTTGGTGTCTAAGTGTCTTTTGCAGAGTTACAGAGGGCTCTCCCCTAGGAGGTTTCGATTTTCGACGAAGTTTGGAGAAGTGACTAAGGTGACAGTGGTTACTTTCTCTACATATGCTTGCCAATGACTTGGACTGCCATTTCAACCGGTAACACCACCCGAATTCAAAGCTAAATATTCATTGCCACACCCTAAAATGAGGGTGTTGGCCTCCTATTTATACATATTTTCCATCATAATCTTTTTTAGCCGACCTCCTATAAGTATATCTCTTTTTATATTTTATATTTTACGTTTATTAATTAAAAAATCATCTTCTAAAATTGGGTCGGCTTGTTAGATTTTTTATTTAAGAACTTTAATTTTATGTTTCAAGGGTTTGATGTTCACACAATAATTTTATATGTCTTTCTACAGTTAATGTTTTCCATGTCATCATTTAATTGGTTCAAGGTGTAATGTGTTTTCGATATCATTATTTAATTTGTTCAAGAGCTCCATGTCAACATTGTGCATTCATGACAAAGTACGGGCTTTTCATGTTCAACATTCTTCAACGTTTTGTATGGCTTCAATTTGTTTGTGTTAACATAGAGTTCATCAAACCACGGTAAGTATGGGTTCCAAGAGATTACCATTTTAGTTTTTACAAGATTATAGTAGTATAACTTAACTGTAAATAAACAATAGGATCTCTAGAAGAAAGACAAAGCACAGAAACAAAGAACACAAGAATTTATCCTGGGAAACCCAATCGAGAAAAACCCAACAAACCTTCGCATAGAGACAATAGCTCTTGAGAACAGAGAGAAGAAGAAAGAGAGAGAAAATGTCTCTCTAAGATACAACCTCAGAAAACACTCTCCTTCACTGCAGTAGCGCACCTTTTCAGCCAAAGCGAACTTGTTGTGAGTGGATGAAATAATGAGGGGCACCTCCCATTTATACTAATTTTCCAAGTGAAAATTTACTGGGGCCTACTTACCTTGGGAATGTAGAAAAAATAATTTTATTTTATTCTTTTCTTGTGGATTCTTTCCCCAGGGTTTACATTGATTCTTTATAGGGTTTACATGAGTAATTACATCAGTATAATCTCCCGTAGGAGGTATGAGGAAATACAATACAAGTACAATAAGAATAACTTCTGAAGTTGCACAAATTCCAAAACTCCCTTTCAACAAGGAAAGTATTCTTCATATATAGTCATCATTAGCATCACGAACATCTGGGTCTCTTCTGTACATCTCGGTTGTCTCGATCATCTCTATACATACTGAAGGTTGTCAACACAGTCTCTATTCGTCGAGAGGTGCCATCAAAAATCTGATCCAAATAGTCCGTAAGTAGATCTATCATCTCTGCAACTCTACATAGTCTGTCGGAGAGTACAGCAATCAGCATCTCATCTGCTCCATATCTACCTGAGAACCTAGACATGCTTCACACAGCCATCTACTATCAGTTCATCTTAAGTGATGGTGGGAATTCTCCTACACCAAGTTGAGAACTAGGGCTAGTGGGAATTCTCCAAAACACCAAGTTAAGAACCAGGACCAATAGAGGTCACTAGTGTACACGACCATCTACTAATTGTTCATCTCAAGAATTGGTGGGAATACTCCAAAGAACACCAGATTGAGAATTTGAATGTATAGTGGTCACTAGTGCACACGACCGTCTATGTCCTACCCGTCTCAAGATATCGATGGGATTTCTCCCATACCTGGCTGAGAACCATGGCAAGCGGAGGCCACCTATGTACACGACCATCTACTACCAGTTCATCTCAAGAGCTGGTGGGAATAATCCAAAGATCACGAGATTGAGAATCAGAACATATAGTGGTCATCAGTGTACACAACCATCTGCTACCTGCCCGTCTCACAATGTCGATGGGATTTCTCCCATACCTGGATGAGATTCAGAACAACGAGAGGCACCAGTGTGAAAGCATCATAGATATCAGTCTCGACTTTCCCTCTCCATGAGAGATGCATTTTCTTCTACTACGAAAGTATTCAAACTTTGTCTTGAGAAGAGGCTTGGTAAGAATACCTGCAGTTTGGTTATTTGTCGAAACATATTGTAACTCGACCGCACGTTTCTGCACCATATCACAAATGTAGTGATATCAAATCTCTATATGCTTGGTCTTATCGTGAAATACAGGATTCATTGACATTTGTATACAACTTTAATTATCACGGTGAATCACAGTTGATCCTAGACTCTAACCAAACAATCCTGCAAGGAGTTTTCGACGCCATATTGCTTCTCGAGCTGCTACACTGGAAGCCATACACTCGACCTCTGCGATGCTAAGTGCTACTGAGGTTTGCTTCCTGCTACACCAAGAAATCGTTGCAGGCCCAAACTGAAGCAACATCTTAAAGTACTCTTCCTATTTGTAACACACCCGGCCCAATTTGAGTTAGAAAATCCTTGCAATATCATATCACATACAGAAGCGTATCTTAGACCATATCCCACAGTGCCACGTAAGTATCTGAGAACATGTTTTGCAGAAACACAGTGAATCTACCTCGGATCACTCAAAGACTGGCTAAGAGTATTCACAACAAAACATATATCCGATCTGGTGTTTATCAGATCCATCAAAGAGCTAATCAACCGGCGATACATGGTGGGATCAATCATATCAGAATTTGAAGTAGGCTCTTTTAGTTTCCTAAAATTTGCATCCATCAAGGTAGCCATGGAATTGTAGTCCAACATCCAGAATCTCTTCAAAATATCAATGGTGTATTTTCCTTGACTTAGAAAAATGTCCTTCTGCCTTTGCCATACTTCTAATCCCAAGAAGTAATGCATCAATCCGAGGTCCTTCATTTCAAACTCAGAGGCAAGCTTCTTCTTACACCATCCAATTAGTTTCTCATTTCCTGTGAGAAACAAGCCGTCCACATATAGAACCAAAATCAGTGGCTCATCATCCATATTCTTGTAGTAAAGAATAGGATCTGCATCACTCTTGGTGAATCCCAAGTTTACCAGGTATCCGTCTATTCGCCCATACCAAGCACGAGGTGCTTGCTTGAGTCCATATAATGCATTTTTCAGTTTACATACGTGAGAATCTTTCTCATGGACAATAAACCCTTCTGGTTGTTCAATGTATACTTCTTCCTCAATAATGCCATTGAGGAAGGCGGTATTTACATCCACTTGATGCAGATTCCATCCCATAGTTGAAGCAATAGTAATGATGGTTTTGATGTAAGTATATCGAGACACATGAGCAAATGTTTCATCATTGTCAATTCCCTCTTTCTGAGAAAATCCTATGGCAACAAATTTGGCCTTGTGTTTTTCTACGCTACCATCTACTCCGTGTTTAATCTTGAAAAGCCATTTGGAGGTCACTACTGAATTCCCCTCAGGTCTCGATACAACCTCCCATACATCATTCTTCATGATTGATTGGAACTCCTATGTCATGGCATCCTTCCAAACTTGGTGTTTGGATGCTTCTTCGTACATGACAGGCTCTGAGTCAATGATATGACTCATCAATGCTACATAACTCGAGAACCTATGAGGTCTTTTGCTTTCCCGGTGGATTTTGTGTGGAGCTCCATGCCCCTCAGCACCATGCCATGTCTATTGTGACCATCTAGGTCTTTTTCGGCTTACTGTTATATCAGTGAGTGCATCAACTGGCTCAACTAGATCAATGGGATCGATCGGTAAATTCTTTTCTTCAGACTCCCTCTTAACTTCTGAAGGGGGAGATGATATCATCTCTTCATCATCGTTGATCTCCATATCAAATCCTCTTCCTTTCCGTAGACCCATATCTTCTTCAAAGGTTACATCCCTACTAACTTCAATTTGCCTTGATCCTGGGATGTATATTCTGTAAGCCGTTGAAGACTCAGTGTATCCCACGAATGTTCCCTTCTTGCCTGAAGCTTCTAGTTTCGTCCTTTTATCCTTGGGCACATGAATGTAGACTGGGCGGCCAAAGATACAAAGGTGGCCCACTTCTAGCTTCACTCCTATGAAGGCTTCTTCCGGAGTCATGTCCTTCAAGATTTTATGAGGGCATCTATTTTGTACATAAACAGTTGTTCTGAATGTTTCTGCCCATAAGAACATCAGTAGATTCTGGTCATGTATCATGGCTTTGGCAGCCTCCATAATTGTTTGGTTCTTCCTTTCCGCAACCCCATTTTGTTAAAAGTTGTAGGGAACTGTGAGCTCCCATTTAATTCCTGCTTCCTTGCAGAAATCGTTGAATTCTGTAGAGGTATATTCTCCACCATTCTCTGATCTCAGATCTTAATTCTTCTTCCTGACAGATTCTCGACTTGTGCTTTGAATACCTTGAATTTGTTAAGTACTTCATTGGATTCCTTGGTCTTGAGGAAGTATATCCACGTCTTTCGTGAGTGGTCATCAATAAATGTTACATAGTAGTTGTAACCACCCAATGAAGTAATCGTCATGGGTCTGCACAAGTCAAAGTGGATTAGATCCAATATTCCCTTGGATCTGCTTTCACTTTTCGGAAAGGAACCGTTGGTATTCTTAACAAGTGCACATCCTCTACATACACCATCATGGTCTACATGAAGCATTGGTAGACCTGTCACCATGTTCCTTAATGCTGGGAGAGCTTGATAGTTTAGATGAGCTAGTCTTTTGTGCCATAGCTCATTGATGTTAGTGGAATCATGGACTAAAGCTTGAGCTGGTAGAGTGCTTAGACGATACAATCTTTCCTCCCTTACACCAATCACTTTTGTCGTGTTCATGCTAGAATCCTTGTTCCATGCAAGCACATTGCCATCTGCAAATGTAACTCTATATCCCTTGTCTTCTAAGGCGAAGATGGAAGCAAGGTTTCTTTTCATACCGACTACATACAGCACATCATTCAGATGAAGTAAGTCATTGGATTCCAACTGGAGAGATGTAATTCCAAACCCTTTCACAGTGTAGTTGGCATCATCTCCAAGTACAACACAGAGATGGGATTCTTTCTCAACAACTTCCGAAAGGTTCTCCTTATAACCAGTCATATGCTTAGAAGCACCACTATCTATAGGCCATGTATCACTAGTGGTGGGAACCATACTTGATAATGCTGATATGTAGAAGAATTATGTACGATCTTCATTTCTTTGTTTCTTGTCATGATGACCATCTTCCACATCAACTATTGAAGCTTCACGCTTCCTCTTGTTTGAACTAAAACACTGGCTTGCATAGTGACCATATTTCTTACACTTGTAGCATTGTATGTGTAATATATCCTTCTTCTTTTCCCTCCAATCTGGAGAAGAACTTGGTCTCCGAGCATGGTTCTTATGTTTGTGAAACTTCCTTCCTTTTCCCTTGCCTTTCTTCGCATGAGTGATGAAGGCTTGATTCTCCTCGAGTTGACGACCATGGAGTTTTTTCCTTGTTGCAATCCTGGTCTCTTCCTGAGTGCAGTCTACCCATAACTTGTCAAATTTGGTCAACTTGGTTCGACCACTTATGATTTGGATGAAGGACTCCCATTTAGAGTGGTCATGACAAGCTCCTTTTCTTCAATGTTGTCTCCACTGGACCTTAGCTTGTCCAGAAGTTCAGTGATCCTCATGAAATATGAGGCAATAGATTCAGACTTAATCATCTTCATATTTGACAATTTGTTCCTGAATGTGAGAGTCACATTAATGTTATTGTGTTCGAATAACTTCTTCAAGGTCTTGAACATCTTCTTAGTTGTCTTCTTTTCTGAGATTTGTGGAACCAAATTATCTTTGACTGAGTCCACCAAAATCCTTCTTGCTTTCGCTTCACACTTCCTCTACTAGGACTTGTCTTCTTCCACTTCTGGTTCTGAAACTTTCTCATTGACAAACTTCAAGAGATCATTTTCTTCTAGGATGAAAAGAACCCTAGGCTTCCAAGATATGAAGTTTGTAGCCCCATCAAGACGACCTTCAACCTTCCTTCCAATCATCTTGTCTACCGGTCTGACCAGAAAACCCTAGCAGGAGTTAGGTCAAAAATCAATTTTGGAATTTAGTAAAACTGACTTTACAGATAGATGTACCCTATCGAGGGAAGGTGAGGTCAAGCCAAAACAGTGGTGGGAAACCTCCGAAAATTGATGCCTTAGTTTATTCCCGCAATGTTTCGCATTGTCCCGCAGTCAAAAAATTGAAACTTCTCAGAATTTGGTTTTCCTTTTACCAAAAGATGCGCCTCCCCTATAACGAAGTTTACACAACTCTTTTTCTGTTGAAGAGATGAGAGAAGGCCTTGGAAGGTCAAACCCTAGCTTCCGGCAATGGCCTTTTCTAGAACTGCTCTGATACCATGTTAGTTTTTACAAGATTATAGCAGTATAACTTAATTACAAATAAACAATAGGATCTTTAGAAGAAAGAGAAAGCACAGAAACAAAGAACACAAGAATTTATCCTGGGAAACCCAATCGAGAAAAACCCAGCAAACCTTCATATAGAGATAATATCTCCTAAGAACAAAGAGAAGAAGAAAGAGAGAGAAAATGTCTCTCTAAGATACAACCCCATAAACCACTCTCCTTGACTGCAGTAGCGCACCTTTTCAGCCAGAGCAAACTTGTTGTGAGTGGATAAAATAATGAGGGGTGCCTCCTATTTATTCTTATTTTCCAAGCAAAAATTTACTAGGGCCGACTTGACAGTTGCACTGGGGCCAACATACCTTAGGGAAATATAAAAAAATAATTGTATTTTATTCTTTTCTTGTGGATTCTTTCTCCAGGGTTTACATTGATTCTTTCTAGGGTTTACATGAGTAATTACATCGCTATAATCTCCCATAGGAGGTACGAGGAAATACAAAACAAGTACAATAAGAATAACTTCTGAAGCTGCACAAATTCCAACATATCCACATCATCAAGCATGACCCATGTCATCATGTCCTTGGTTTCCTTACCAAGTACAAGTGCAAGTGGACTCATCTAATCTCCATGACTCACATTGTGTCCAAGGGTTCCATGACCTTATCAAACCACAAATGACCACAGAATGGGTCATTTGGACCACCTAGTATTCCAATGCCTAAACTGCCATGTCCTCCTTGCCATGTCATCAACCTTTATCACTCCTTTGCCATTAATGGCTTGTCATCAATGACAACCATGCTCAACAAACTCTCCCTTTGTCATTGATGGCAAAACCTCTTCAAATACTCTCCCCTTTGACATTAATGACAAAGGATCAAGCACTTATGCCCAAAAAGAAAATTTGATTATGACATCATGCTGAAGTGTTTGCTCCCCCTTTCATGCAGACTTCTTCATTTGCTGAGTTGTCTGCTCATTTTTTTTTGGCCTTGACTATCCTTTGAGTTTCAATATGACAACCTCGAATACCTTCATCAATTAGACTTGAAGTATTTTTTGTATGTTTGTCTTCTCCTTCACTTTGGATGTCTTTGACAAAGATAAGTCATTTAATCAATAGACTGTGGATCCTTGAAAAAAGTCAGATTAGCACAAACTTCTTTCCTGGATAATGGCAATCTAAGACAAATGTGAAACTTCTGGTGCTTCTAAGGAGTCCCGAATCAAGTTGACAGTTCTCAATAATCTGAAGGGAACATATAGTCGAATGCCCATGAAAATCAAACAAGTGCTGGAGGAGCCCGAAATATTCTTCCTTTAATATCTATAGTAGAATCTTGGTTGTACATATTCACTACAGATAACGAGGTATGAGTACTGTTCAATGTTTATGGATTGATCTTTAGGTGCCTTCACAACTACCATCACGAGTACTCAATTTCAAATCCCACGTGCTTGTTTCCCAACAAGACACCTGGAGGTATGATAGTCTTCAAAAGTGAAACCATATTTGAAAACAGAAACAAAAACACACTTCTACCTGGGCTGCTCAAATTCTGAGTTTGATCAAGACTGATATATCTTTTAACAGGCTTGAGTCTGTCTTAGGAAACCCGAGATTTGAGAGGATTTTGATGTTAGATCTGCAACTTTTCTCCTTCGGCTATAGCTGCTTCTTCATAGGTCTGAATTCCTCCACCAAGATTACATCTTCAGCACTTAAATATCTGAATGTGTATATAACAGCGATTTGTTCCACAAGTTCAGACTCCTCCAGTTCCATGAACTCAAGGTGTACTAAGGTCTTTGAATGACCTCAAGCTTCGCTTCCCACATGGAAGCCATCTTCTTTGCACCGATCAACTTCATTCAACAATACATTCTTTTTCACCCATACTTGGGAGTGTCCTTGGTTTTGAGCACATGTCTTTTGAGCTTCAATTCTCCCTGCATTTATCCTCTTCCATGGTTCATAGGCTCTTCTAACTTATGTGTATGAAGAATTATCAAAGGTTGTCTTCTTGGATTTGCACAGTCTTGGGCTTTGTGACCAAAGCCATAGCAATTGTAACATCTCATGGTGTGGCAATTAGCAGCAATATGGCCAACACCGTTACATGTCCAACATCTCACTGTATTGTTGGGAGACCCAACACTTCTCGCATGAGATCTACAATCCAATGCTCTATGACCGAAATCATTACATGAGTAGCAATAACCATTGAAATTGTTTTGATACCTAGATGTCTGATTCCACCTTGAGGATGTCTCTTTTCTGAACTTGCTTTGAAGAGTAGGACTAACCTTTTGATTATTGTCTTGTGCAGGTGCATGAGGAGCAACTTCTCTTTCACTTTTGGAGGATGATGAACTTGCTTCAGTCTTCTTAGGAATCTTTGAACTATCCTCAAAATTTTCTACTTTCTTGTTGTAACTCAAACCAGATTTGTCAAAAGGGGATCTTTGACTATCCAAGATCTCATCTAGGATAACTGACTTGTTTTTGAACTTGACATATGCATAGGACTTTTCACCTTTCTTCATGAATTCAATCACCTTCATTTCAAGCTTTTTGGCATCTCATCTCATTTTTATTCCACTGATTCATCAAGACTTCTTCTATTCTTTTGGCTTCCTCTAGCTGAGTCTTCAAATCAATATTGGCCCTTCTTGTTTCTTCAAGCTCTTTTGGGTCCTCACTAAACTCTCCTTGACTGATACGATTGATCTTTAGTCTTTCAATTTCATCATTTTTGTCTCCTAGCTCATCCTGTAAACTTGTCTTTTTGAGATTGAGTTTCTTGAGCAGATCCATTGACTTCTCATGGTACTTTTCGAAGGACCCCAAAATCTTACTTTTAAGCCTCAAATTGTATTTGAGATCAATGTCCAATAAAAGGTGTGCTAAAAAATCTTTCTTAGCATCTTCAAGATCATTTTCAACTTTATCACAATCACTGCTATTATAATAAAAAAGATCCTTACCTTCTCTGATGTCTGATGCTTACACTTCCTTTTCTTCTTGCTTCACATCTTCAATGGGTGTAATGTCCTCTTCTAATTAAGCACCAAAACACCCGCTAACCTACTTAATTCCCATAGGTTCGAGCGGGTACTGCATAAAAGGGAATTGATTAAAGACATTTGATACTTAGAACAGACTGGGACACTCATTCAGTATTAAAGTCATCAGTTTGATAAAGGAATCCTTATTTCCTTAGGCTTAAAGTCAACATGAAATTAGAATTGCATGCATGCAAAAGTGAAGCAGAAACCCTAAAAGTGGCATGCAAACCCTAAAAGTACATGTTATTCTATTTAAGAAGGTTTATTGGACAAAAGAGGGCATCTATTATTATTATTATGAATTTGGAGTTTTTGAGTGGCAGCAGCAGCAGTTGGGGTTGAAGACGGTGTCTTCAGCTAACAAGGGTTCGGCAGTGAAATTATCTGCCCTAGTCTCTTTCAGGGTAGGCCATCCAGGTCTATCATCAGCGTTCATCTTTTTATCCGTATCCAATGATTCAGCATCCACAGGAAGATTGTTTGCAAGTTCACGTGTGCAGCTGGGGAATAGTTGGAAAAGCCTAGAAGTATTCGTTGGGTCTCTGAATCCCAATTTATCTTCCATATATCAGCTTCATCTTCATCAACAGGGTCACTCCATTGCATTGAGTGATTATCAGTTCCCAGTTTGCTCATCCAGAGCAGCTATCAGCAGATTCGTGAGGCAGGAGACGTGAGCACCCAGAAGGTAGATCAATTCGCTCGGGGTCTTTGAGGGATCAGATCCTTCGCATGCACCGGTCATTCTCTTCAGGGAGGAGAGACCAACATTCCTACAAAGTTTCAACTGCATCAGACATCTCCTTCACCAAAAACGTCACCTTCATCCTGAAGAGGGCACACGTGTGGAGTTGGGCGTCAATCTCAAGAGAGCATCATTTTATCTTGGCACACTTGCATGCATCATATTTCTAGAGGACTATCAGCAAGTTAATCAGTGGTAAGTGTACATCTTCTTCCGAGAATCTCGCCCTACTTTCTCTGCAGATTAGCTATTTTTTAGGGCCTTTGGTACGGCACCTTGCATGCATATTTTATTGAGTAATTTTGTACACACTTGAGAGTACTAGCAAACCCTATAATAGTAAATCAGTAGAATATCAATATTTGGGATATTACAGTGATATCAGAGCATGTCCCTAGCTAGCTGTGGGCTTGAACATGAGAAGTAAATGAATACAGAAGAAGATACTTTTGTAACCTATAGAAGAAGGAAGAGTAGGTACACTGAGGAGCAGGAATTTGAGGATATCCAATTAGAAGATACCAACTCAAACATGAACCCAACAGGTATACACTCTAACAGAGGGAAAGGAACAGGAGAAGAGGAAGATAGGTTGGAATATCATAGCTTGGTGAGTGCATTAAATGACCTAGCTAAAGGGAAGAAGGAAGTATTGCATGCAATAAAAAGATTCGCTCTGAAGCCAAAACCAGGTTATAGCAGTATACCTCTTTCACTCGTAGATCGAGGGTCTACCAGTAGTAGTGGGAAGCATGCCTACACTAATATGCAAAACACACCCCATATATATAACAAACCTTCTAGCATACCTACTATGCCTCACTTCCTGGCAGATGCAATAGCAGGACCAGTCATGCCAATAGAACCCAGTGAACCATTTGGAGCTTACTTACAGGAGTACAGGGATTTGGGAGATGAGTTCCATGCTGCAATGTCATTCTCAGACTTCTGCAATATGAAAAGTAGGAACCAGCCTAGAAATTTTAACAGATGATTTAACTAGAATTATGAGTTGCAAAAAACTTTGGGCAGATTGACCATCCCTATCTTTGACGGGACTCGCAGGGGTTCAGCGAGAATATGGGTCCAGAAGTTGGATACTTACTTCCAACTAAACCCTATGACAGAGACAGATGCCATTAAATTGGCTACCTTACATCTAGACAAAGAAGCTCATGAGTGGTGGTACCATGGGCTGGTGACATTGGGTCACAAGACCATTAGTTCCTACAGTGAATTCACACAGAGGCTCATGGAGCGGTTTGACAGGAAGGACCCAGATATACAATTTAGAGAGTTAGCTCAACTCAAACAGACAAGTAGTGCCGAGGCCTTCATCTCAGAGTGTCAGAAAATAGCTGTTATGGTAACAAATGTTTCGGAAAGCCAGTTGATTATGTTGTTTTTAAAGGCCTTGACAAAACCTTTACGAGGGTGGGTGAAAGCCTACAAACCATCTACTCTATAGGATGCGATCAACAGAGCCAGAGATTTCCAAGATTAAGTTCCGAAGAATAGGTTTCCACTTAAAACAAACTTCCCAGTAAAAGATTGGAGCAACCGTATCTAGTTGGCTCTTAATAGTCGAATCCAACTTTCATGTTTGATAGGAAAATAAGAATAATATATTAGATGGTAAGATTACATTGATGTCTTTGCCTTAAGTATGGCTTGGACACTTGATGTTGAGGAGACGCCTCCTTTCATAATAACTTAATTAACCTAACTATTAATTATTTAATTATTATCTTATTTATGTTCGTTACATTGCCACTCCCTTTAAGGGAGCTTTGTCCTCAAAGCTTGAGTATTTCCTAATGTCATCCTTCATTCTGAATCGGTGTCGATATTAGAATCGGACGAGATTTCTGGTGCAGAGACTTACACTTCCTTTCCATTGATGATTTTGTATTGTATTGTATGATTGTTCCTACATTTATGGACAGGGGTCTAGTCATCACCGCATCGACGACATATGTTTTTCTTCTTTTTTCTATTATCAGAGTAACTGTTAGATGACTTCGACCTATTTTCCATTTCATAGGCATATGATTGATGTTTGTGGCATTGATGGTCGGGTGACCAAGTATCTTCACAGTACCTACATTGTGTCTCTTTTTCTTGTCGATAATGGTTATCACCTCTTGTTCTTATTCCTTTCGTTTTGTGTTCTGCAACTTTGGCTTTATGTCTTGCTACTTCTACGTTAGGTATGTCATGTAACTTTAACTCTATTTGGAGGTACGCTTTAAGACCTCCTAAATAGGTTTCGAGTCTTTGCTTGTCAGACAACCCAAATACTCGTGTCGATAAGAATTCCCACTAATGTGTGAATTCCTCAACGCTTCCAACCTATTGTAATCTTGTAAGTTTACTGAAAAAATTCATCTTCTTTAATTCCTTGAAACCTATTAAAAAAATCATTTTTGAACAAGTTCCAGGTGTAGGCAAAATTGTCTCTCTTCCAACATAAGTACCAATTATAGGCGTACCCTTCCATATGCATTGATGCATATTTCACTTTCTCCTCGTTGGATTGAATATTGTAAATGTCGAAGTATTCTTTCGCCTTGTTTATCCAGGAAACACATTGGTCTTCACTTCCATTGTATTTTGACCACTCTATTTTTTCCTTAGGTGGGTACACTTTGTAAGGACGATATTGATTGTCTTTTGCTTTACGGTTTGATGGTGGCTCGGGACTACTGGACGATGCAAGTGACATATTTGAACTGCTTTGTTGTTGGCGGTGATTTTTAACCTTTTTATTCTCTACTATATTACTGATAGCTTCTATTTTGTGGT
Source organism: Pseudotsuga menziesii (assembly GCA_001517045.1). Classification (NCBI taxonomy): domain Eukaryota; kingdom Viridiplantae; phylum Streptophyta; class Pinopsida; order Pinales; family Pinaceae; genus Pseudotsuga; species Pseudotsuga menziesii. The sequence goes on from LPNX010168017.1 coordinate 1,047,358, forward strand.
TTAATCGTGCCTCCATATCTAGGAGTATTTTTGTTTCTATCTCTTGTTTAAGCGTCGCATTGTTAATCTTTATTTCTTTTTGCAAATCTTCTTGATTCTTTGTGAGTGTTTCATGTGTGGCAACATGAAATGAGGCATCTAACATGTCTGGACTGCTGACTTGGTCCGGACTAGGTATGAGTCTTTGTAACACCTCAATTAATGTATTATGGTTCTGCGTCATGGTGCTCAAGTACTGTGTTAAGGTGTTTATGTTTTGAGTCATGGTACTCATTTTGTCATCCAAGTCTTTTTGTTTTTCATTCAGGATGTCAAATTTTTCATCCCACCTAACTTAATTAACCTAACTATTAATTATTTAATTATTATCTTATTTATGCTCGTTACAAAGACAAAGACAAAAAACCTTTTCAACAGGAATGGCCAAAGAAAAATTGGTTGGACGATGACGAGGAAAGATTTGAGGAGGAAAAAATTATGTTTCACTTGTCAGGAACCATGGGTTCCAGGCCACAAGTGCTCAGGGAAGGCCAAGGCCCACTATATAGAGGTCTATTCAGACAGTGAAGGGGAGTGGATGGAAAACGGGTAGTTTTGAGGGGCATGAACACTTATCCCCCCAAACCAGTGTCATCACAAAGAATGGAGGTCGTACTCAGACAAGAGACATAGAATGGTAAACGAAGTGCCTTGTCACATTTAGAAAACCTCCCGATAACAACACCCAACATCCGGCAGATATTCAAACACTATTGCAGAAACATGAGAGGGTATTTAGAGATCTTCTAGCAGGTCGACCACTAGATAGGGGATTCGAACATATTATTGAGTTGGAGGAGGGGACACATGCAGTCATCACCACTCCTTACAGACATCCCAAAAGATATAAGGACAAGATCGAAAAAACGATCATGGAATTACTGGAACTAGGATATATTCGACCAAGTTCTAGTCAATTTGCACCGTTAGTGGTCTTGGTTAAAAAGAAGGATGGAACCTTACGGATGTGCATTGATTAAAGAGCACTCAACAAGAAGACCATCAAAAACAGGTATCCCATCCCCAGGATTGATGAATTAATGGATGAGCTACGGGGGGCAAAATACTTTTCAAAGATCGATCTTCGATCAGGGTACCATCATATCCGAATAAGGGATCAAGACATTTATAAGACAGCCTTTCATTGCCACGATGGTCACTATGAGTTCCTAGTCATGCCTTTTGGACTCGTCAACGCCCCAGCAACTTTCCAATCTTGCATGAACCACTCTTTCAAGGCTTAGTTACGGAAATATTTACAGGTATTCTTTAATGATATCTTGATTTACAGTAAAACTTGGGAGGAACATCTGAAACACTTGGATGAGGTACTGAAAATTCTGGAAGAACAGTCGCTTTACGCAAAAATGTCTAAGTGTGAGTTTGGTATGAAAGAGATGTTGTATCTAGGACATATAATCAGTGCAGAGGGGGTACAGGTTCACATGGAAAAGATTTGAGCTATCTTAGATTGGCCCACACCAGAGACAGTGACAAAACTGAAAGGATTCTTAGGTATTTGCACATATTACAGAAGTTACGTAAAAGGGTTCTCTCAATTTACCGCACCACTCACTGATCTTACCAAGAAAGGGGCGTTTACATGGACAGAAGTGGCACAACAAACCTTTGAGAAGATGAAAACAATCATGAGTTCTTGTCCAGTTTTGGCACTACCATATTTCTCTCAACCATTCATAGTGGAGTGTGATGCTTCGGGAGAGGGACTAGGGGGGGTATTGATGCAAAACCATCACCCGATTGCCTTCGAAAGCCGAAAACTTAAAGACTATGAGCGCCACTACTCTATATATGACAAGGAGATGTTAGCTATCCTACATGCCTTAACAAAATTCAGACAGTATTTGGTAGGGAGCAGGTTTAAAATCAAGACGGATCACAACAGCCTCAAATACTTCTTGGAGCAAAAAGAATTAAATCAAGGCCAACAGAAATCGGTCAGCAAGGTACAGGCATATGACTTTGAAATAGAGTATGTTAAGGGTAAAAGCAATGTGGTAGCAGATGCTTTATCCAGACGACCAGCCTCATTATCACTCATGAGTATATCCACGGATTGGAGATCTCTTCTCTTAGTAGAATATTCCAAAAACAAATTAGCTTGTTAGTTACTAGATGGATAGATCCAGGATGACAGGTACAGGATAATTGACGACATCATTTATTACAAGAGTATGATATACCTCGTCCTAGAATCAGCTTTAAAGAGGAAGATCATACAGGCATCGCATGACTCACCATTATCAGGGCATCAAGGGTTCTTGAGGACTTACAGACAGAATAAAGAGAGGTTCTCATAGAAAGGCCTCAAGGAGGAGGTAATACAACACATTCGGGAATGTAATATCTGCCAAAAGAATAAGATCGAGCACACTCATCCGGCAGGGTTACTTCAGCCATTACCGATACCGGAGCGGAAATGGGAGAGCATCTCGATGGATTTCATTGCAGGGTTACCCAAGGTACAGGGACGAGACTGCTTATATGTAGTAGTAGATCGGTTAACCAAATTTGCTCACTTCTTTGCTATCTCTTCCGACTATTCAACATCACAGGTAACCAACTTATTCTTCAGAGGTTTTCAGACTCCATGGGCTACCCAAAACCATTGTCAGTGATCGTGACAGTAAATTCACCAGTGCTTTCTGGCAAGAGATGTTCAGATTGGTAGGGACAATACTTGCTACAAGCACAAGTTATCATCCTCAGAGTGACAGGCAGACAGAGATTGTCAACAAGTGGATTGAGGGGTATCTGAGAAACTATGTAGCATGACAACAGAGGACATGGATTAAATGGCTACACTGCTACAATACTACCCACCACATGTCTATTAAAATGACACCCTTCAAGGCTCTATATGGCTATGAGGCACTAAACTTTGCAAACTTGGATTTTGGAGATAGCAGGGCACCAAAGGCAAAAGATTGGGTACAGGACAGTCAAGATATTCTCCAGGTCCTGAAAGAGAATCTACAGGAAGCCCAGAATTAGTAGAAGTTATATGTAGACAGACATAGGATTGAGAGGAGTTTGGAGGTAGGAGATCTAGTATATTTACGGCTATAACCTTACAGGAAATCCTCACTCAAGAAAAAAGAAGCAGAGAAGCTAAAACCTTGCTTCTATGGACCTTACAAGGTAGTTAGGAAAGTTGGAGAAGTGGCTTATGAACTAGAACTATCAGAGGAAAGCAAAATTCACAATGTATTTCATGTATCCAGCCTCAAGAAAACAGTAGGGCAACACATTGCTCCATCCACAGAGTTGCCTCCCTTAGATGATGAAGGGCTTTTGGTATTGATTCTAGAAAGAATCCTACAGGTGCGAGAAAGGAAACTCTGAAACAAGGTGATTCGAGAGTACTTGGTAAAATGGAAAGAATTACCTATGGAGGATGCCACATGGGAGGGAGAGCAAGTATTGCAGCATTCTAGCTTGCAGTTGCTTGAGTACAAGCAATTTCAAGCGGGGAGGACTGTAATGTCCTCTTCTAATTAAGCACCAAAACACCCACTAACCTACTTAATTCCCATAGGTTCGAGCGGGTACTGCATAAAAGGGAATTGACTGAGGACATTTGATACTTAGAACAGATTAAGACACTCATTTAGTATAAAAGTCATCAATTTGATAAAGGAAGCCTTATTTCCTTAGGCTTAAAGTCAACATGAAATTAGAATTGCATTCATGCAAAAGTGAAGCGAAAACCCTAAAAGTGGCATACAAACCCTAAAAGTACATGTTATTGTATTTAAGAAGGGTTATTGGACAAAAGAGGGAATCTATTATTATTATTGTGGATTTGGAGTTTTTGAGCAGCAACAGCAGTTGGAGTTGAAGACAGTGTCTTCAGCTAACGAGGGTTTGGCGGTGAAATTATTTGCCCTAGTCTCTTTCAGGGTAGGCCATCCAGGTCTATCATCAGCATTCATCTTTTTATCTGTATCCATTGATTCAGCATCCACAGGAAGATTCTTTGCAGGTTCACGTGTGTAGCTGGGGAGTAGATGGAAAACCCCAAAAGTATTCGTTGGGTTTCTGAATCCCAGTTTATCTTTCGTATATCAGCTTCATCTTCATTAGCAGGGTCACTCCACTGCATTGAGTGATTATCAGTTCCCAGTTTTCTCATTCAAAGCAGTTATCAGTAGATTCGTGAGGTAGGGGACGTGAGCACCCAAAAGGTAGATCAATTTGCTAGGGGTCTTTGAGGGATCAGATCCTTTGCATGCACCGATCATTCTCTTCGGGGAAGAGAGACCAACATTCCTACAAAGTTTCAACTACATCAGACATCTCCTTCACCAAAAACGTCACCTTCATCCTGAAGAGGGCACACGTATGGATCTAGGCGTCAATCTTAGGAGAGCAACATTTTATCTCGGCACACTTGCATGCATCATATTTCTGGAGGTCTATCAGCAAGTTAATCAATGGTAAGTGTACATCTTCTTCCGAGAATCTCGCCCTACTTTCTCTCCAACTTAGCTATTTTTTAGGGCCCTTGGTACGACACCTTGCATGCATATTTTATTTAGTAATTTTGTACACACTTGAGGGTACTAGCAAACCCTATAATAGTAAATCAATAGAATATTAGTATTTGGGATATTACAGTGGGCTTAACTTTTGTTTCCTTCTTTGTGTCCTGATTTCTTTTTTGGTATTCACTTTCCATCTTAAACCATAGGTCTTTGGCTAAGGTGCATTTTCCTACACTCTCTATGACAAAGCTTGAGTCTATCTATAATAAATTTCAAGGCAATGGTGTTATCCTTCTTGGCATATTTTTGTGCAGTTGTCTTGGTCTTCTTGTTGGACTAAATGGGTGCATTGATCACAATCTCCTAGACACCAAACTTCTTCAGATAAGCTTTCATCTTGCTTCTCCATCCAAATAATCTGCCACATCAGATACTAGTACCTCATCGCTAGGGGACTTTGCTTTTGTATCCATTGTGTGTCCACAAATCTCCTTGAAGCTAGTAAGGCTTGTGGTGAAAGATGACTCTGATGCCAATTGTTGGACACAATGCCACACTGAGAGGGGGGGTGAATCAGTGTGCTAGCAGAGTTCATCATTTACATAACACTGTTGAGTACGTTATCATTCATCAACTAATCAACACATATCATATATCTACCTATGCATGTCATGAACATAGATCATAACAAGAGACACATCACCAGATAAGTATAGAAAACTTTATTTATAATTTGATATGAAGTTCACTGGAAGACTTCAATCTTCGCAATTACATCAACACCAACTCCTATACCAAGGCCCAGCCTGGTTTTCTCAGATCCAACTAAGAAGAAGCTCCTCATCTCCCTCTGGCTTTGCAACTTCTCCTCTGATATAGTTTCTAAATCATACCCTTCTAGTATAAGAAGCACTATATACTTCCATGCCCGAAAGTTCTCAGTTCCTTCAAGCTTCCCCTCAAGCTTGGTAATGTTTGTCATCTTGATATAATGAGAAGCTCAAAAGGAAATAGAGTGAATACTACTTACCAACAAGAGTACTTCAACCAAATGTTTGCTTCAATGCCTGTCTTGAAAACTGCTTCTGGTTGACCTAGGGTTTGATAGAGAAACCCTAATTTTTCAACTTTGGTAACTTGCAAATATGATTGGAGAGAGAGATGTGCCTCCTCAAGGAAAGTTGAGCAATGTACTCATTTTCCCAAATATGTGGACAAAACTACAAAATATTTGGTGCCCTAGTTTTCCCGACAGTAGTGTTAAGACAAAAATTGAAAATCCACAGAACCGAAAACTACCTCCACAGAAAGACGCACCCTCCTAGGGCGAGTTAGATGGACCTCCTTTTTTAGTTGATCTATGGGGGGAAGTGCTTGGAATAGGAAACCCTAGTTTCCAACTTTCTTTAGTTTCAACTGCACAAAGGCTTCTTTCAAGGTAGCTCTGATACCATGTTAAAATTTTAATGGTTATATTAGATCTTCAAACATTTAGCACTATTTCATCATAACCATAACAATAGGATCACTGAAAGAAAGACAAGCATAGCAAGACAAAAAAACACAAATATTTTCCTCTAGGAAATCACAAGGGAGAAAACCCAACAACTTCTTTAGTATAGATTTTGTCACCAAGTGCAATGCCAACCCAAGATAAGATAAAACCCAAAGACAAAAGCAGCTACTTCTCTCTAGCGAACCTCTTCTCTCTCTCTTGTGCACTTGCTTGATTGAGTAGTGTGTCCAAATGAGAGGTGTACCCTCTCTATTTATATGCATCAAGTGAGTGACATAATTCCTTCACAAGGCCGACTTGTTACTCTTTCTGGGTCGACTTGTCTAGGGAGACACAAAATAACATTTATATAATATTTATTACTACTAACCCGGCTTACAACAGAAGGTTTACAATGAATCTTTCAAGAACATTTACATGACCAAATATATCAATAACATCTCCTGAAGGAGGTATAACAATAATACAACAAAAGTAAAATAAGAATATCTTCCAAAGTCACAATCTTCACCAACGCCTCCCCTACTTATACTTGTTTCCCAAGTGACTTTTCCTTACGGGGCTGACTTGTCAACTTTACTGGGCCAACTTGACTAGGGTAGAATATAATATGCTCTTTATGAATTCTTGTAGGCCAACTTTGCAAGAGGGGTTTACATTGATTCTTTCAATGGTTCTTTACATGATCAATTACAATAATAATATCCTCCAAAGGAAGTACAATAATAATACATTAAGAAAATAAGAAGAATATCTTCCAAAGTTACACAATTTTCAACATTGGCAACTATACAACACTAAGTAATTGACACTGAATATAATAACTCCGAAGAAGACCTGATGCCATCTCAATGGCAATGAAGTAAAGTTGTACTATGACAAGTTGACCATTGAAAAGAGGACCAGCACTTAATGGTTGAGTCACAAGGACTCAAGCCAGAAGTCCTTGAAAGACCCCAAGGATTCTAGGGCACATTTGATCATGAAGACCGAGAAGGGGATAGAAGATAATTTATTTAAGCCTTCATGAGAAATTAGAAGAGGAGCCTTTAATGTTGCTTCTAAGTCAATCAAAGAATAATCCTTCTCATTTTTTTATAATGTACCTTGAGTTGGCACATGTGGATCATAACGACCAAGAAGAATGCTTAAGATGACTTGTTATGGTTATGGAACCCCATTGAAGGTCTAAGAACCCCAATGAAGGTCCAAGAGCCCACTAGTAAAGGACCAAAAGACCAAGATAAAAGTCAAGTTCTTTTATTAAGGGTTAAAAGTGAAAAAATAAAATATTAGAAGCCCTAACTTTGTATTTAATTATTTGATGACTCCTAAATCGAGGGAATAAACTCTCAAGAGTTATAAATGGAGAAGCTCTCTCACATTATGACATACAATTTTTTATCCTCTTCTTGTCTACTAAAAGATTATATTTTCGGGTTCTATGTCCATCCTTCTTCAGCATAGCATTGGATCAGTCATTCTTGTAGCAGGTCAGACCTCATGGCAAGGGTTTTAGGGCGGACGCAGGCACTAAGGAAGCCCGCTAGGGCTCTTGCAGGTTACATAGGCCCCCATTAAAGTTGACAGGACTCTACAGTAAGGAAGAGAGGGAAGCCAGTGAGGATTTCACCAGGCAGAGACAACCTATTAAGGCTGACAGTCTGACCGAGGGCAGAGAAAAATTATTGACACTGATGCAGGAAGTAAAGGGATCCCTGTTAGGGCTGATTGACGTTCATCGCAAGCAAAGGAAGCCCGTGAGGGCTGACAAGAGGTCACGGATAGCCCTATAGGGTTAACACAGCTCAGATCCAACCCTTAAAGGGGTTGTTACAGGATGACATGAGGCAGATCTAGCCCTTAAGGACTACTAAAGTTAGGGGCAGGCAAAATAAACCTCTTGGGGCCCACGACAAGCAGAAGGAAGTTTTCTCTAATTAACAACATACCTTCACAAGGTTTCGATCAGAGTTTGAAGTGTTTAGGGCTGCTACAGATCAGCAGAGTTTATGTCATCTTCAGCAAGGGCTTACATCATCCCTCACTCTTTCCATCTTGGCATTTCATCCTCAAGCTGATGGTAGTCTTAACTCAATCAACCACATCTCAAATCAGTCAACAGCAGCTCTGATTGGTCAACAACAACCTCATCAGTCAAAGGCAATCTCATGTTAGTCAACAGACCAGTTGTTTGCGAGAGAGTTAGGGTTTGATCAATGTATGAAAGGCTGCAGCAGTCATCTTGTTCATGATCTAGCATGTTGCCATGAGGATGACTTAAGCTCCGTTAAAGTTCGAGGGTGCCCCCTAGCATGGAGGCACACTCACTGTATAGTACCATGACTATGTGTGATGAGAGGATGGCACCATGTGATAAAAGTTAGAGATGCTAGCTCCTACAACTAGACTAGGGCTTGATGCCAACATGATGTGATATCCAGATCTAGCATGGCAATGATGGTGACAATACTTCTGTGATTAGTGCCACTGAAAGTACTAAAGTTAATGCTGTGGCTAAAAGATAAGTACTTGGTCTCTCTGTTTATATATACCCTCATATGTGATAGGGTTGGATTTTATGGTCATGATGTATACTTGTTCTTCTCTAAATGAATCTATCATAAGAAAGGTTGCTTGGTTTTTAACTTTTTTCCCTCTGAAGGAAAGAGGTTTTTCCAGGGTAAATCAAGGTGTCTACTGTGCATTAGATGTGATGTGTTTACTTTCTGCTTAACTTAGTTTACTGTTGCTATTTTTTATGGAATACTGCTCATAAAGTAATTAATGTGGTTGATACTTTCATGTGTAATTATGTAAATGAAAATTTTTAAATTGCACTCATAATTACCAGTTTATGAAAGTAGCTAAAATTCAACATTCTTTTCCTTTTTTATTTTTTGGTACAAGGATTCTTGAACTGGGAGCTTTAATCAAATGTGCTTTTTGAGGCATTGAAGGAGGAAGGCCTCAAGAGGGGGACGAAAGTCTTCACAAAAGTCCTTGCAAAGAACATAAGCCCTCTTTCCATCTCCAAAATCCCAAAAGAACAAATGTACGCCTACAAAATGTGACATAACAATGACCATAAGCCCTCCTCCTTCCTTTCCCAAAATCCCAAAGAACAAATGACCAAAAATAATCAAAAAACACGCTTTATGCCCATAGATCCATCGGCCTAGCGATTTTTACTGTCATGACTAATGACGAAATTTTTTCTAAGACTTTCAATGTTCAATATTTATAAAAAACACAATTTTTTAAGGGCAAAAAATTGTCGTCCTGAAAGGAATCGTGATTTTTGAGACGTCACCGAAAAATGTCAATGTTATCAATGTTAATTTTTCTTATCCCAATCCTAGATAAATATTTCCTAGTGATTTTCTTTGCTGAAAATTAAATTGCAGATCACTGAATAATTTATATTGCTGGAACAATTAATTGAAATTTAAATAGCGAAAGCAAAACAATGGAAAATGGATCTCAAACACATGCAAAGAATTTCTGCTCTTCAAATCAACTTTTCATTCAAAAGACTTCCACGCTTACAAGGTTCTCTTACTGGGAAAATGGCCCAAGAAATACAACTACAGCAAACCTGGCAAATAAGACCCACTAAGAAATTTCTTCCTCTTGCAAATCTACCCCAGATATTCCTGCTGCTCCAGCTCACTGCCCTCCTGCACTTGTACAGCCTAGTATGGCCTGTTGTATAGATCGTACAACCTGCGACCCTGCCACTGCGCTGTACAGATCGCATGTGTGAACTGTACTATGTTGTACGACCCTGTAGATCCTACTAGACTGTACGGCCTGGCTATACGGCCCTTCCTCTGCAAGTCTGAAAACCTGTTGTGTTGTATAGCCAACCTGCAATGAATCTCTAGCTGTTGACACTTTCTCCTTGCCAAATCTGGAAATAGAATGTCCTTCTTCTCTCTCCAGAAAATCACTAACTCAATGCTTGAGTGTCTCTTGTGTTTCTTCTCCTCTCAGCTTGACTACCTTTTATTCTTTTGTGATAAACCAAAACCCCAACCTCTTAAGTGATCAGTGGTTGAAATTATTCTCTCCCTCACTTGAGATTAATGGCTAAAATTCACTTAATTAAATCACTAATGCCAAGACTTAGGCATTTTATTAAACTAACGTCAGTTAATCTAAAAAAACATTCACTTTAATATTTATTTTTAATAAAGTGAATTCCAAAGTTCTGAGAGGTATTACTGACAATTTCCATAGGTTAGACACAAACCTATTTGGAAATGCTGGTCTGAGCTACAAACTTCAACAATCAACTATGTATTAAAGTATCTGCTTTGTAGGTTAAGATATATAATCTGCAGGTGCAGAGTTCCTTAGTTTTCCATTCCATTCCTATCACATGGTGTTACGTCCAGGAGTCCCAATTAGTGTAAACATCCATGGCTGTACGAAACTAGTGACTAATGGTGTGTACTTTGAAGGTTAAGATTGCTTACAAATGCAAAGTTTAAGAACTGTTATATTTTCTGGCATTTACAAGATTGAAACATTCACACAAGACTTAGACAGCTCAGTCTCAGTTTATCATAAATATTTTAAATTTATTGCTCTTTCCTAGTTCATTCTCTAATATGGCTATAAATATTTACAGCTTGGTGTCAATTTATGAACTTGGAAAAGTAACAAATGATAAAATAGTGTGTATCATAAATATTTACTGCTCTTTCCTAGTAGGTTCTCTAATATGGCTCTAAAGTGAAGAAACAACCAAAACAAAGGAAAATAAACCTACCAAACGGTTGTAGAAATTGAGTTGAAACTACTGCCATAGGAACACCCCAAAACCACCATGCAAACCCAAGATAAATGCAGGCCTGTAATCAGCAATGCAATTGAATATTATGAGAAGAATAAAAATAAATGGAAACAATGGAAAAGAAAAAACAAGTCTGCAATAAATATATAATTTTTGTTTGCAAAATGTATCATGCTTGCCTTTAAAAATTTTGGGGCCATGAGATGCAGCATAGATGAAAGGCCTTTTTCCACCAAGATATTCTGCCTAACTGAAACAAAGACACTAAGGGTTTAAAACATTGTCATATGGTGCTAAATCCAGTATCCTGAGCAGAAAAATAACATCTGAAGATCTATATCAAAAATAATTTCAGTGCATAAAATGATGCCAGAACTGATTTCATAGAGCTGATGAAACAATATATCATGGACTTTTGATCTGAAAAAGCAAGTCGATATCAAACTCCTATGGAAAAGAAGCAAAAATATATGTTGTAAAATCAGTTTTACCAAGATAAGAAAAGAGTAATCAACAGAAGATCTCATGACACATTAAAATTCAAGCATCAATTGTACAGGCAGCTAAGTACTGCAAAACCACAACAAATTAGCATTACTCTGAAGAAGCTCCTTCTCCTTCACTGCAGCAGCCCGCCTGAGCTTTGCAGCTTGTGCAAATGTTGAAGGCCTGTAATGACACTCATCCAGCAAAAGTGTCATGTCAGCAGCTACAATAATTGAAACAGCAGTGGCTTCAAACTAGCATGAGATTTAACTCTAAGACACAGGCCATACAGAATATATAGAACACTATATCCTAAACAAATAAAAATGTTAGAGTAAGTGCATATTGCCCTTGCAATGGTTTTGGATTTCACCTGCCTCAAAATCGACAATCATTTTCATTACAAAAAAACAAAGTATAACAAGCTCACATATCATGTGTGGAAGGAAATTGAAAGGTCGACATTTTCATAATTAAAAAACATGAGATAAAAATAAAAGATCAAAAACAAAGGAGATGATTTGAATGGGACAATAGAATTCTGACAATAAACAGTCAATAACTAAAGTAGCATCATCACTATCAATGCCATGCGCAAAGAAAGAAGAAGACAGCAAATTCCACAAACTACTTTCTCGTATTTGACCAGAGAACATTTAACCTTCCATAAACATCTGCTTCAACTGCAGCATTGAATTTCTCAAATGCTCCTTGTTACCCTCCAGATTCCCTGCATGCACCCTACCAGATGTGCCAAAAAGAGGGGGTCTTTTTTGTTAAAGATAGTGCAGCTGCGAGAGCCATTCTCTGAATGGCACCCTAGTCAGTTAACTAGGGTTCCTATTCAGTTAACCAGGCAGAGTAAGTCCCTAGCAGGTACCCTAGGGCCCCCAGCAATCTACTAGGGTTCTTGGTCTGGGACCAAGCAGTTTGATGCCATGGCAAAGTCCTTAGCATGTGGCTAGGGCCCCTATCTGTCTCTAGGGCATTCTGGTCAAGGACCAGACAGTGCTTGGTCAAAAGGACCAAGCAGATCCTGAAAGCTGAGACAAAGGCATCCTGGTCTAGGAACAGGCAGATTCTTGGTCTAGGACTAAGCAGGTCTTGCAAGTAGAGACTTGGTCAGTTAACCAAGATGATGATGTGTGATGTCCTCTCCTAAATGGTTGAGCTAGGTTGTTTCTTCAAGGGACTGGCCACCCCTTGATGATGTCTCACTAGCACTTGACCTTTAGGAGCAATCAGGAGGACCAAAGGATCACCTTGTTGGTGCACCTTGGTCTTGTGGGTAAAAGGGTCATCCTCCCACTTTGTTGACTTGTGGTTTGCCTGGTCTTTGTACTAGCACCCCCTCTTGAGAGTGGTACCTTGACCCTTTCGTTATGACGACTTAACTTTAATTTTATATTTTGTATTTTGGAAATCCTCCTTAATGTTATGATGTCTTGACCTTTTGAGTAAACCCTAAGTCAATGAAGAATTAGAAGGGAATCCTTCTAGAAGTCCTTAAGAGGTTATAAATACAATTCTAATTCTTCACTATGAGATCATTAAAACAAAGTGACATCTTCAGATCTGATTTTGTGTGTGACTGATCTAGGGTTTCTATAGTTGCCTTATGGATGACATCTTGGATTCTTTCGTTGCTAGAAAGTGTGCCGCCACCTGTGCGAGAGTTTCTTTGCTGTTAGGGATTGTTTTGTTGGGGCGTCTGCCTTATCTAAGCCCTGTTAGGGTTGTTGCTACTGTTTTGTTGAGGATGCTACCTGTTAGAGACTTTTTGGGGTTGTCGCCACCTTGTCTAGAGTTGTCACTACTTGGTTTAGGTTGTCGTTGTTGTCTGAAGCTCCCTTTGTTGTTTGTGAAGGTGTTGTTGCTCCTTGTGAGTGAGCCATGGGCTATATGATGGTCCCTCACCTCAGTCGTGGGTTGTTTTGCTGGAGTCGTGGGTTGTTTTGCTGGAGTCGTGGGCTGCTTGCTGGTTTTCCAACTGAGTCATGGGTTGTCTGTTGATCCCTCACCTGAGCCGTGGGTTGTATGTTAGTCCCTCACCTGAGCCATGGGTTGTTTTGTTGGAGCCATGGGCTGCTTGTTCGTTTTCCACCTGAGTCGTGGGTTATTTATGGTTTGCTACCTGAGTCCTGAGTTGTTTTGGTGAGTCGTCACCTCATTGTGGGCTGGTTGAGGGCTTGCACCTGTGCCTTGGGTTGTTTGTGGTTGTTTCGTAAGGTCGTTGCCATGTTGGGTTATGTGGAGCAAGATGTTGCCCCTTTGGGTTGTTTAAAGCAATGTTACAAACATCGTTGATATATCGGCAACATCGCGATATATCGCGATGTCAACTCATTGGCAATATATCGGCAATATATCACCTCGATATTTTCCCCGATTTTTTGGCGATTTTTTCCCGATTTTATCGCGATATTTGCCGATTTTTCTAATATATCGTGATATTTGCCGATTTTATTGCGATATTTACCAATTTTATGGCGATTTTGCCGATTTTTTTGAATATATAGTAATTTTTTGAATTTTTGTGTTTTTTATTTTGTCGATATATTGTCGATGTTTGCCGACATTTTCGCCGGTAAATCCGATAATTTCTTTTTGGACCCTCGACAATATATTCGTCGACACGATATTTGTAACATTGGTTTAAAGTGGCCCTTTACCCTGTTGGACTAGTTGTATAGACCTCTGCCTGTGTTGTGCTATTTTGAGTGGGCGGTTAATTTTGTGGACTGTTACTATACTGCTTTTGGTCTGCTGCTATCTTGGGGTTTCCACACTTGTTGGTTGGGATGTCTTGACTGCTACTGAACTTGTCTAATCCTACCCTACAGAGCTTTATCTCTCTCTCAGGTATGTCCCTACCCTCAGGTAAGGGCCAAACTTGTTCTTTTAGTGACTTGTCTCTAAGAGGCAAGGTCTGATCTGAAAGTCTTCTAAGTATAAGGAAGGTCCAACTTAGACTTTTTTATTTGTTTTGTTAGTAAGATTAAACCAGTATTGTACTGTTGTTCATGATTATACTAGTACTGTTTATTGCTTATGTACTTTGCAGCTGTTATAAACCCCAACTTTAATATAGTGATCTATAAGGGAGTGTTAAAGTTGAAAGAGATGAAAATTATATTTGTTGTTAGACATTTACTACCATTGTACTTGAATATTATTTATAGTTTGAATTTGAATTAAAAGTACAATTTTGTTAAATTTTTATGAAAACCCTAAAACTTCAACAATTTGCCATTGTAAAGGCCAAGTTGGGGCTTATTTATGTAGAAGTGTTGGTCTAGTGGGACTCGTGACCCTTGGTCTAGTCATGGCAGGTCCTCTTGATTCTCACCTTCAAGGAGTGTTGACTTTTGGGCTCTGCTGACTACCCCTTGATGGGTTGAGGTCCCCCATCATGTTGGGCATTTATGCCCTAGGCAGGTGTCATGGTACACATTGGGGTAAATACATTAGGAGACATGGCTTAAGACTTCTAGCCACACTTATGTTTTATGATTTGTAGAGGTGATTACATTTGTAAGGGTTTCCATACTTGCCTTAGCACACCTCATGGATACCCCAAGGGACCTATTCTTTTGTATCATCCTTCCCTCTTGGTCATCTTGGTCTTCAAGAGCAAATCATCCACCTTTCAAGCAAGAAGGAAGAGGACGTACCAACCTAAGAAAGAGAGCATTCAAGGAAAAAGACAATTGTTCCAGTTATATGGGACATGATGTCCTCCTTCCAAGCTCAACTCATCATCAAGTTAAAGCATTTCATCTTATTTTATCATTATTTCATGTTTTAAGAGGTTTAGTCCCCAAACTGGGTGGCAAACCCTAAAAAATCATTTTAAGTCATTTAAAAGACAAATTAGGTAGATCGTCTTAAAGGTGGTTTAAGTTTGTCTTTTCAAGTATAAATAAGGATACACCGCCTCATTTGTAACCAAGATCATGGGATCAAATATGACATTTTTTCTCTCTTGTGTAAATGAGCAAATGTAGTGGTGTGCTCCTCCTTTCTTGCCTCTTCTAGGGTTTTTCAAGGGATAATATTGTGTTTGAGGCTTATCTACTATCTTTCAACGCTTGTCTAAGGTGAAACGATTCTTGGGAGGCTACTCTCTTCTCTTTTCTTCCTCAATTGTGGTAAGATCTATGAGTCACTTGTCTTGCACTGCCAGAAGCATCCAAGGTGAGAGTAACCTAGGGTTTTTTGCATAATAGTATAGTTTTGTAAGTGAGACATCCCACTTGCAGGGTCTCTCTTGTGTTGGGCCTTGGCATCATTCTTTTCCCTAATTAAGCCAAAGCTAACACAACCTAAGGTTTCTTAGTTTTGCCCTAGTCATAAAAATATTGAATTGTCATTTCTTAGGAGAAACGTTAACCCCTATTTCTCGATGCCCTCATCTTCACCTAATTCTCTTTTACAAAATTCCTTGTACTATATATTGGAAAAAATACAAAGAAAAATAAAAAATATATATATAAAAATCCCTAAAAATCAAATAAAAAGTGTTTTTGTAGCTAAAAAGGGCAATAACTTAGGATGCGTCAACCCATGGTAGTGTGAGGTCAATTTATAGGAGTTATTGTAGATTTGGTTCAGTCATTTGGAAGGCTCATTTTGACAGGAATATCAAACCCTAGGGATTGGACAAGTCTCCCAACTCATCTCCGAGTCATCTAGCATAACCTAGGGGGGTTTTGAAGTGCCTAATCAAGTTGTTCGGCCTTTACTGCAGAAAGTTGTAGAACTAAAGGTGAAATTAGTCCCAAAACGTTGCAATCATCCCTCAAGAGAAGTGTGTCGTAGGGGGGATTGAGTCTCCTCGGGTTGTTGATCACTTTGAGGTATTTTTTAGGTCATTTTTACAGTCAATATTGGGCTTTCTTCCAATTTTATGTTAATGGTTTTTACTGCAAAAAAATTATTTATCTTGTTACTCAATCAACAACTAAGATTTATTGCTCCTAAATCTACTTGGTCATTTGGTATTTATTGCATATCTTGTTGACTCCAATAAGCCACTGGTTTATTAATACAATGAGAAGGTCTTGTAGGGATGGGGTTGTTCTCTTCACATATCTTACACATCTATCTCTACCATTTTGGAAAGCCTCTCGTGGCCCAAGGAGCAAGCCTAAAGAGACATGAGAGTGCATTGAGGTGACTGTGGGTGCATCTCTTGAAAATTTGTCAATCTTAGCACCGCCTCAAGTGACCTAAGCCGAAGGGTGCTAATCTGTGAGGTAACATTTTTTGGCACCATTGTCAGGGACTCAAAGGAAAAGTGACAACATTCCATTGTAAGTTTTCTCGAGTCTAGTCCATTTATTTCTGGCAAGATCAACATTTTGGTGTCTGGAAAGTCCATTTAAGTTTTTGTTTTGTACCTTGACAAGATTATTGTTAAAGGCCTAACCTTGAAGATCTATCTGGCAACTCCAATTCAAGAAAACAAAAAAGGTCCTCAACAAGGACAAATCCTCGAGGTAAGGTCATCTTCATCCATGAGCTTGAGCTTGTTTATCGAAAAAACAGACATCGTCACCAGGTAAGAGAGGTATGTGCCCACCTATCTTCTAAAGTTTTATCACGTATATGTTACCTTTTTTATCCTATTGTTCCAATGGCAACTCTCTAGTTAGATGATTTGGATGCACCGTTTGATTTTACTAACATGCCAAGCTATACAAATGATCTCCCGAAACTCAGTAAATTACCTACTTTTAATGGAACTAATGCTATTAATGTTGATGATCATTAGAGAGAATTTATGAGTTACATGTGTAAAAAGGATGCTAGAGAACTTGATGTCTATTGCTGGTGCTTTATCTTGATCTTGGAAGGTGAAGCAGAGAAATGGTTTATAGGTTTAGCCAATAACAACATTGATACTTTCAAGAAGTTGCACAAGTCTTTATCGACAAATGGGTTGAAAAGAAGGCTCCTCGGTTTTTGTTGAATGATCTTATGAACATAAAAGGAAATGAGAATGAGTCAATTGATCAGTTCCATAACAAGTTTGACGAGATCGTGCAGAATATTCCTTAGACTCATAAACCAAATGATGTTATCATACTGACATTATATCAACGCATTTCAAGGAGAATTTCTCTTTCATCTAAATATGGCCAATCCTTGGGATACAGAAATGGCTAAGCAAAAAGTGCAAGGTCTAGATAAAATTTAGAGGGCATCAAGAAAACCTAATATAATGCATGCCCTAAGAAGTGAAGTTGAACAGAAGTCAAAGACGAGTTCAATTCCTATCAACGAAGCTCCTGACAATGCTATAAGCTTGGTGCTTGAAGAGATAAAGAAATTAAGGATTGGCTTTACTCAACATACGACCGCTCTACAAAACAGGGTTGTTCAAGTTGAAAGGAATCAATGGCAGAACAGGTCCCCCCCAAGAAATTTTAACAGCGCTCCTCCAAGCATTTCAAGACCTACTACATCACTGGAACCAACAAATATGGTTGGTGATTAAGCACACTTTTGTAGAGCTTGCCAATACTTCCATGGTGAAAGTATATGTGTTTATTTTTAGGAAATAAAAAAGGGTCGAAACAGGGATAGTAGAGATGGTCCTGAGATGTGTAATAACTTGTTTAAAGGTCGACAGTAATTTCATTTCTGCTTTGAGAATATGAAGCAAATCGGAGAAAGACCTGTTGAATCTAATAAACTCATTGAGCTGCTAGGAGAAATGCCTTCTCCTAAGAACTTAAAAGAATGTGCAATAGCGAGTTCAAGCGCATTACTTATCAAAGGGGAAAAAAGGCTTTCCCACAAATAAATCAACAACAAACTGTTGAAGTCCATAAAGACAAAGCTCCTCCACAGACACAAGTAAGTACAAGTAAGTCTTCAACCGATTTTACTATTGATAAAAATCTTAGTTTTGAAGTTTTAGTTGTAAGGAATGCCATAAAGGTCTTAGTTCATTAGTAGAGGTGGCAAAGATTCCAAAAATAAAAAATCAGATAGCTAAGTCGTTGGGATTTGAAGAAATAAGGAAAACAATATGTGCAATAGGAGAAGACGAGGATTTTCCCATCATTCTCCAAAATATGAATATTGCAGAAAAAAGTCCTTGAATAATCAACTGTTCTTTATCTCATTAATGATTGGAAATTCCATTTTGCATAACTGTAAGTTGGATTCTGATACCTCAATGAACGTTATGCCTTTATCCATGATGTGCAAGCACGAGTTGAAGGTCTCAAGACTGTAATGTCCTCTTCTGCTTGAGCATTGAGGACCAACCCGCTAACCTATATGATTCCCATAGGTCAAAGGCCACATGTATGCATGACATCTGAGCATTATTTCATGATGCATGCACCTGATTGAATCTCCAGGCACCTGCATGCAAGTCAACTGCAAATTAGAAGTTAAAGTGACCTAGTTAGGTCAAAAGTTAGGTTATTCGCAGTTGGAAGTTATAAAAGAATGGTAAAGCGAATGGAGAAAGACACTTATATGATTATTAATTTGAGGATTCGAATTGGAGAGCTCAGCGAGCTAAGTTAGGGTTGAGTGCATGCTCAGCTAACTTTTGTATTTCAGCAGCGAAACCTATCTGCCCTAGTTCATCATCAGGTTGGATCATCCAAATTCAGCACTACTTCATCATCAGGTTCTATTCAGCAGTTGCTTCGAGAGATTGGTTATTCATTGGATTGGAGGGGTTCGCTATCCTAGCTTGGGCGCCTTGGTCAAGAGACATACCTATTCGCATTCTTCTCTACAGAGGGTCGAACTTCTACATGTTGCTTCTATTCTTCTCAGAACACCTTCATCACCCTTCCCCTGGAAGAAGGGCCTCTCAGCTTGAGTTTCAAGCTAATTATTAGCATTGATCACTCTTTGGAGGGCCTCTTATCTGCATGGGTGACTTCCTTGAGGAGGATACATTAGTTGAAGGCTATTGAGCCACTCCTTCTGCATGTTGCTTCCATCATTTCCAGAAGGGCACTATAACCCTATTGCACCTCATCTGGGTCTTCATTGGTGGAGTATTTATTATTGAGGAGCATCTATAGCTTGGAGGAGGGCACACTTACCTATGGAGAACGATTTGGCTTAACTCCTTGTTGTCCGTCGATTGCACACCAGTAGCAGAAATCTTCAGAAAGTTGTCTCCTCACTTGAGAAAGTGGGAGAGGTGTGACCTTGGGGGCAAGCACAGAGCTAGATACTGTCACCTACTCCTAGCTCCTCCGTTTAGGCTAACTCCTAACGAAGCCAAGGGGGGTAGTCCCTAACAAAGAGTTTCTATGGCTCAATGTTTAAGTTAATTTTTAGATGTTTCGGATGCGGATGGGGGTTGTTTAGGAGTTATTGTGATTTAAGATGATTAATGTGATGAATTGAGCACAAGACAAAGCAATCCACGTTGCTATCACCGGAATTGAAAGATAGACAAATATTTGAGAACTTCAAAATAGATAAAGCATTCACTAATATGATTTATAATCAAACATTCGATGGACAAATGGCCCAGATTATCAACAATGCGTAAAAGATAGGACCAGTGCCTATGGAGTCAACTCATCAGAGATGCTTCAAGTGTAAATATGTGAATCCCAAAAGATGCCAATGAATGTTAGGTTTTGCAAGTGCTCTTGGTAAGTTTTAAGAGTTTTTAGTTGTGATCTTCACTTATGGTAGCTGGATGTCCTAACCAGTAATACCTTCAATGGCTCCGTTCGAAGACATGACGGACCTGTCTGGGGTCAAAGGTAAGTGTTCAATAACTTAACTACCAGTGCCCAGATTAGGTAGCCCAGCGCCCACAATTGGAATTTTCCCACATGCCTCGGTATTTATCGAACAACGCCGGTGCGTTGGCTATGAGGAAAAATTTTAGTTAAGTTCCTCTTGTGGGGTTTAGAGATCCAATGTCGTTTCTGGGTATTCCGATCTAAGATCAGTCAGAGCATACTCCGGCAAGGAGGGAAGGGGATTAATTAATTAAAGGAGTGTGAGTTGCGAATTTTATTAAGTTAAAAACTCTCCAACAGAGAGCGCTCTTGACCTCGTCTTATGATCGTGGTTCAAGAAACTTAGTTAATCTATATGAAGCTAATGCAGGGATTATGCAAATCTAAAATGTTCTCCGGTAGAGAATGCTCTTGACTTGTGTTTCTGCAAGTTCAAGAGTCTTACTTATGGATTATTAATTGATTAAACAAGCACAAGATGATATTAGTTGCTTAGACTCTCCAATAGAGAGCACTCTTGATCCACCTTATGGTGAGATTCAAGAGATTTAAGTAGTTGATTAACTTAGAAAGATAAACAATTAAACTGAATAATCAACTTAGCAATGATGAATTAACAATTAATGATCTAAGCATGAAATGTAATGAATGATGAAAACTAGCACTAATCAAAGCATGCACACAACACAAGCCTCCCCAAATGGGGGAGGAAGAGAGTGGGGACTTAAAAGTCCCACTCAAACAAAGATCTTTTATTAAACTTTATACAATGTGCCTTAAGGAACCTGATCCTTGAAAGGACTTTTCAAATAAAGGTAAAATAACTCTACAAATATTGTAACCTGTAAAAAGGAGAGTGCCTTGTATTTTTACTTTTGAGATCTTTTATTAAACTTTGAAAAGGGAAAAGGGAAGAAGTTTGAAGAGAGTAAAAAGAACAAAAGGAAAGAGGGCTGAAACAATAGAAGATGAGAGAAGGAAGGCAAACAAACTAAGCAAGAATCAAAACCAAAGAAAGGGGAGAATAGGGCAGCCAACTAAGAAGCTAAGGGATGAACAAAATTGAAGAAAACAGGGCAGCAAAAAGATGAAATAAGTGGCTATCATAAAAAATGCAAAACAAGACAGCGAAAGAGGAAATAAGTGGCTGTCATATAAAGGCAAAACAGGGCAGCGAACAAAAAGTAAAAGAAATGGCCAAAAACAAGGTTAAAGGAAACCCGAAAATTTGGGCAAAAAAGAGGCAAAAAGGGGAAGAAAGCTAGGGCACACTAGGGCTGTCCAAAAAGAGAAAAGGGGATGGTAAAAAAGGTACTAACAGGGCAACGATGAAGAAGAGGTAAAGTAAACAAAGCAAAGCGACCGGTAGAAAAAGGATTAAGAAGAGGGACAATTGAAAGTTTTTTGCAGCTTAATTCCTTAGTTTTTTGCAAGTTTTCCCGCTTAACCTGTCATGGAGAGAGAAAAAACCAGCGAGCTTTTTACCTGCAAAATGATGGGTTAAACAATAGAATCTATTACAAAAATACACCTAGCATTCGAGCAAAATATATGAACCTTGTGCTGCTTCAAATACCAACTAGATCTAAGAGAAAGAACACTTCCTAGATCTAGAAATGGCGGCAAGTAGATGCAAAAGATTTGCTCTATAGATCAAGATACTACTTGCAACATAAAGTAAAATAATAAGAAAAATTGACTTTAAGGTGAATGGAGAAGATGAACCACTTGGATCTTGAATCCCTGAAATCACTTTGGATCCCAATGCCATGCAGCTACTAGGTACATATGCTTTGCTCCAAGAAGAGTAGATGCAACTTAGCTCAGCCTCTTACTTGGTACAATGAAGTGATCTGCAAAACAATCTTATACACTTGGCAACATGGGAGTTAAAACATGTATTATTTCCTAATCAAATCTCAAAAGCATGAAATACACCTGAATAAAACAATGCTCTTTGAGGGTTTTGAAAGTAAATGAAATAAACAAGTAACTTGAAGCTACAAATACCTATTCCTACGTGCTTATAGAAGCCCTCTAAAGCATGTATTAATACCCACACATTATCAAAAGTAAAGAAACTAGAACAATTTCACCTCATTAGCAGGAACATATGCACCCAGGATCCACACAGCATAAGCCTCCAAAGCCTTTCTTTATTACAAAATAGGTTGCATAAGAGCAACAAGCATTACAATATTTTACCAAAGGTTCTTTACATCAATCATCCACCTTGATAGAGCTGAAAGTGCCTCTATTTATACAATGAGAGTGCTAAAACCCTAAAACCAAACCTCAAACCCTAACCAGCTTGGCCACCAAACAGAGGTCCAAACCTAAATCAGAGAACCGGGAGTGAGGGGAGGCCTCCACCCAGGCAAGGCGCCCCCACTCCAACCCTAAACACTAAAATCCACCCCCACATGAGCCCACGTGTGGAAGGCGCCCTCAGGAGAGAGAGTGGCGTGAGCTACTGAAGGAGGCACCCTGCTGCATGGGAAAGCTGCCTGCTAGGTCTGGAAACCTACTTTGTTAGGTCTGGAAACCTACTTTGTTAGGTCTGGGAAGCCTACTGATGGTGTAAGCTTCAGTCTTCACCTTGATCAAATCACCGGACCAATGAGAGCTCTCCATCTCATCTTTAGCTGGAGATGACATGTCTGATAACTGATAATAAATTAATTGCTCTCTTAATGATGACTGAAGCTGGGTTATGATAACTCCAATCATCATAAGTGCTCCATGAGATATCATTTAGCCTTTTATTTTACTGAATTTGGATTAATTTGGAGAGTTTTATTTTTCTCCAAATAATCATTTTTTAATAAAAATTCATTTCTTTACTCAAAACTGACTTTTTTGAGAAAAAATGCGATTGTTGATCTAAAAGTTGGTTCTGACTGGCTGGCTGATCAAGAATGATTTTTGGCTTAAGGTTAGAGCCATCAATCACTGAATTCGGAGTCCGGATGACCGACTTACCACGAACGGGTTTTTTCCATTTAATTTATGGAAAAATTAACCCAAAAAACTTAGGAAAAGTAATTAAAAATTAAAAAAAAAAATTTCACTGTTCGAAAAAGATTTTTTTGAAAATTTTTTGTGTGTCCAGATGACTTGGGACATGACCATGATCTATCTAAATAATGTCTAGTAGGCTTATAACACTCAGTTGGGCTCTAATAGGCCCCCATGGCCCAGAATTCAACATCGGGCATTCCAGCTTTGGAGGAAGTGGGAGAAAACCTCGTCAATTATACTCGGCTAAAGGCAAAGCATAATTGTCAGGGGCAAAAAACTCCCTGGAATACCCTATTTGAGATTCTATGTCTTAGGAGACTGAACCACTCAAAAATATCCTACTAGCACATTTTATTACAAACCCCGCGAGGCCATGGTAAAAATTATTCAAATAAAAAGGTGACTAGCCAATATTGGCTAGACAAGCAGACGAATCAACTGATACACTGGAATCAGACTTTGAACAAGTCTGTCAACCGGCGGCTCCTCAAATAACCCAACTATGGTACAAAAAAGTTGGTAAAACTCCTTATTTCTCCATCACAATTCTTGCATGTGGGGACCATCCTCTTCGTCATCAGCAGATCTACATACTGGTATGTACATGCATTAATTCCTCTTACTTTCTAGCATTTCAGTATTATCTAGGGCACAGATCTGCATGCAAATGCATGCATGCAGAGATCAGGGTTTACTTTCATATTCTATTGAGGCATAAGCCTACTAGCCATCTATAGTACACAAAAAAAAAGAAAAATATCAGTTTGGGATATTACAAAGACCTTATCAAAACATATGTGCCATGGACTACAGAGAAGTCAAAGTTTGTAGGCGCTCAAGTAAGTCTTGTAGCACATCCTTCTATCGAATCACTGATAGATATCGTTGTCATTGATATTCCAAAGGCATGGGGTATGCTATTATCAAGGAAATGGGTTCTCGATTTGGGTGGTAAAATAAAAACGGATCTATCATACGCTACCATCCCAGCACTGGAAAGGACTTTCGTGATACTACATAAAGAACCTAAGAAAAGACATCATGTGGAATATCCAGAAGATCCTAAAAGTGAAATAATTTGCTTTCAATACAATATCGAATCCTACATTGTTTTTGCTACAGCCGTTGCTCCTCAAAAAGATACATATAAGCTTTGGATGATGAACTCTGACATAGTTGAGACACAATCAATTGAAGAGAAGTTTATTTGTGAAAAAGAAAGATTGATAGGTTAAAAGGACACAGTAGAATTAGTTGCAAGATTCTCATGCATTATATTTGGATGTGGTTCTTCGAGCTCAAAATTTACAACCCAATCTGCAATCAGTTTTAGCTTTTACTCTATACACTTGTGAAGGCGTTACAAAAAATGAAAAAGTGGAAACAGTTTCCAGACCCTCTATGCATGACAATTTGGGAAACTACCAGGTTTTTTATGATAACAAGCAAGCTCAGAAGTTTATGAATGATGTAGCAAAATTTTCAAATGAGATTAACTGGGGCAAGGAAGCCTCACCAGACAAAACAATTAGTAATCCATTCTCCTTGAACAAGTCCAAGTGGAGAAAATATTTGTAAGCAATGGCGGGTGCAAAAAGAAGGGGAAAAGTAAAGAGCTCACCCCAGAAGAAAAGGAAGAATCTGAAAGTCTGGACCACAAATTCAAAGATGATCGATCTTGTGATGATTGGAAGACATATGAAAGCAATGTAAAAAGGGATGCACAAGCACACCGGCAAAGGATGAGACAAATGGATCCAAATGCAGTCCAAAACGAAAGCAAACAAACTAGTCAAGCCGAGTGGAAAACAAAGTAAAGATCTTGATAACTTGGTGCAAAATCAAGAAAACAGGTGAGCTCTCCAGCATGATTTCAAGAATGGTGATTTTGTTTTCCTGTGGCATGAAAGAAAGAAAAAGCCAGGTAAGATGGTAAATTCCAAGATTTTTGGTTTGGTCCATATTAGATTGATTCCTTCTACTTGAGTCATTTGAATGGAGACAAGTTTTTATTGCCAGTTAATGGGCAACCTTTGAAAATATTTTATTCAAGTGATATCTAATGTCTTCAGGACATTCCTTGTACTACAGTAAATTTAGCTTCATTTGATTTCATCGAATGCTTTACCATGCATTGCACTTGTTGTTTATTGCATTTCATTTTGATTTGAGGGCAGGATGGAAGTGTTTGACTCTAATGCATTTGATGAAGTTGTTGTTTGAAGTGTGTGCAAGTCGATAGGTCCCAGAAGATTCATAGGTTCTCATGCACTCCCGAGAGAAGTGCATGTCCTACAATTGGAGCCAGTTGTTATCCTCCAGATTCTCTGTAGTGTACCCTACCAAATGTGCCAAAGAGGCAGGTCTTTTCGTCATTGTAAAGGCCAAGTTGGGGGTTATTTATGTAAAAGTGTTGCTCTAGCAGGGCTCATGACCCTTGTTCTGGTCATTGAAGGTCCTCTTGGTTCTCATTTCAAGGAGTGTTGGCCTAGTGACTCTATTGACTACCCTTTGATGCGTGGAGATCCCTCATCATGTTGGGCATTTATGCCCTACGTAAGTGTTATGGTACACCTTGGGATGAATCCATTAGGACACATGGCTTGGGGCTCCTAGCCAAACTTATGTTTTATGCTTTGTAGAGGTGATTGCGCTTGTAAGGGTTGTCATACCTACCTTAACACACCTCGTGGATACTACCTTGGACCTATTCTAGTTGTATCATCCTTGCTCTTGGTCATCTTGGTCTTCAAGAGAAAATCGCCCACCTTTCAACCAAGCAA
This sequence comes from Pseudotsuga menziesii, assembly GCA_001517045.1. Taxonomy (NCBI): domain Eukaryota; kingdom Viridiplantae; phylum Streptophyta; class Pinopsida; order Pinales; family Pinaceae; genus Pseudotsuga; species Pseudotsuga menziesii. The sequence continues at coordinate 1,073,253 of LPNX010168017.1, forward strand.
GAAGAGGTAGTGCCAACCTAAGGAGTGTTGATGTATTTGTAACTTCGGAATGTATTCACTTGTATATTTCTTATTGTATTTCACTATACCCCGACGGAGGTGTTTGTTCCTCCGATCGGGAGAGTCATTAATATAATAAAGTCATGTAAAGTCATTGAGGTTAACCCTCTGTTGTAAGTCGGGGCAATAGTCCCCATAGTTGAGTCACATTAAGGTTATTAGACTCTCTTAGTGAGGTTGGCCCTGTAAGAGTAAAAGTCAAGTGGAAAACAAGTATAAATAGAGAGTGAGACTCTCTATTTGGAACACACACTCACTCAACAGTAGCGCATGAGTGAGAGAGAAATAGCTCGCACAAGAGAGAGAGAGAACAATTGTCGAAGATCATCTTTGTATCTTTGGGTTTTACTTTTGCTTTTGGTGCTCATTCTATCTCTGAGGAAGTTGCGGAGTTTTCTCCTTTATGGTTTCCCTGAGAAAAATTCTTTGTGTCTCTTGTCTCTTGTGATTATTGCTATGCATGTTATTCTTTCAAATAAGATCTAAGATCATATTGATTAAATGATAAAAATATAACATGGTATCAGAGCTAACCTGAGAAGAAGACACTGTGCAGCTGCGAGAACTAGGGCTTCCTAGTTGAAGGTGTTCTCTCCACAGATCATCAAGCAAGGAGGGCTCAGCTAACACACCTCACTAGGGCGCATCTATTGGTGGTATCAGTTTCTGAATCAGAGAAATTTCAGTGTACAGCTGAAATACAGCTGCAATGGCAGCATATGGAAATTAGGGTTTCATGCTTGAAAACCCTAAAATAGTAGTTTTGGTACATTCACTATATCTCGAGAGTGGAGAAGGCTCAGGAGCTGAAACTTTTACAGGCCGAAGATAAATTCCTGATGAACCCTGTGTAAAAGTTTCAGCCACATATTCGCTATATTCCAGGAGATATGATTCCTCCAATTCAGGGTTCCAGCCTCTCCCAAGTTCAGCCTTAAACAAGTGACCTAGGGAGAATTGCCATATCTCGGGCTACAAAGGTCCAAATGAAATTTCTCAAGATGTTCCAGATAGGGCACGGACTGTACTTTATGTGGTTAAAGTGTTAAACCGCAAAGGTGAAACAGTGACACGTGGCAGTCCGTACAAGTTCGCTATCCTGAACAGTCCGAAAAACAATCACCTTGGGAAAGTCCGAATAAGTCCCAATTGGTGAAACCAATTCTACTCAAACCTGCGGTGTTGGAAAGAGGGCATACGAGGCTACCTCAGTGCGAAGTTTCAGACACAGAGGAGTAGTACTTTCGAAGATACCGCAGAAACAATATCAGGCAATTTTGCAGAAGATAGGGAACTAGGGCATCAAATATTTTGCAGTTCTGATCACAGTTTTGGGAAAATGAGTATGTTGCTCAGCTCGCCTTGAGGAGGCGCATCTTTTTATCCAATCAGATCTGAAAGATTCCAAGTTTTGAAAATTAGGGTTTCTCTGACAAACCCTAGATCAGCCAGCGCCGAAACCGGGACGGACACTTCAAATCAGTAAGATCTAATCTTTTGCTATTTACATTTGAGGTTCTCATTTCAAAATGACTAATCACACCAGCTTGATGACAAGCTTGGTGAAGCTGACAACTTCTGAGTATGGAAGTACAGGACCTCCGTGATCCTTGAAGAAATTGACTTGGATCAGTATTTCAATAAGAAAGGTCTAGGAGCCAGAGGGAGATGAGGCTAAGGCTAGAGCCAAGATAATCATTGCATATTCTATTAAAGATCATCTCATCCCTCATGTGTCATCCTTTAGGACACCAAAAGGAAGTGTTCGATGCTATGACGAAGCAATCGAAGAAGAATAAGATATTGTTATAACCACCTTGAATAGCCCTCCAAGGATCGCGGGATTCATTCATTCAAGGAATGTGTGCCAGAAGGAAGTGATTACCTTCAGTAGACTTTGGAAAGAGAGCACACAAGAAGAAGCTCACCTCATAATAAGAGAAGAGAACATGAGAGCAACTGAAGATCAAGCTCTCACGATTCAAAGAAGATCCCTCAAGCGATGAGGAATATGAAGGACTCAATTCTTGAAGAACCTCTTATCCATCTTGCATTTGGATAAGAAATGATGATGTTATGAATGAAGAAGATGATGAAGCTGAAGGCTCAAGAAGGAGTCTACCCATGAAACAAATAAAGATAAGTATTTGAATTGTCTTTTCCTATATATCTAGTTGTTTATATGACATTGCTTAGTTGTGAAATGTATGATGCATGACAGAATGTCTGCATTAATGAACAATATACTACTAATATGTATGTTATGGGTAAGTAGCCTATAGTGCTATACAACACTCCATTGCTACTTATCCAGGATGAAACCTCTTTGCTGACATATTGGGATTAGTGCACAATCTCAATAATGTTATGGTAGAGACGGAAGGCATCTGGAAGTTTGTGTATACGAGATATGGATGAATGTTGTATTGGCTAAAATAGTTGCATGATTATATCTTTATGCATAAGAATTTTCCATTATGAATATGCCTTATGAAATGTTTCTAACCATACAACTGGTGCATTTGAATTGTAGGAAAGATCGCGTACAATTGCCTACAAGAAAAGAAGGATGAGACTTGTTCCGAAGAACAAGTGACGACGGTTCAAGATTCACTCCAATAAGCATACATGAAGATGAACCTGAAGATTCCTGGGTCAAAGACACCATGGCGAAAGAAAGAGGCCTCAGACACACTCTAGTTATGTGACACTGTTGAACGCCATCAGTGATGCAGAGCCTTCCAGCTATGAAGAAGTATCCAAGAAGAAAGGGAAGGCGAGCACCAGTTCAAGAAGAATGATGTCTAGGATGTCGTATCAAGACCTGAAGGGAAGCCTGTAGTGTCTTCCAAATGGATCTACAAGATCCAACATACAGTAGATGGCAACATCGTGGGATACAAGGCAAGATTCATAGCACGAGGCTTCTCACAGAAAGAAGGCATAGACTACGGAGAGACATTTGCAGCCACTGAAAGTTGAGACACATAACAGGCAGACTCATGTGTGCAAATTAAAGAAGGCCTTGTACAAGCTCAGAAGGCACCCACGGGATAACACATACATGAGGAGCTTGAAGATCACCTAGAGTGATGAAGATCTTAACCTTTGCTACAAGGTTGAAGATGAAAGCCTATAGAGGATGACAACCTCACAGATGGGTGCGAAAAGAACTTTTCAAAAGGTTCAAGATAGAGGATCTTGGTATCCAGTGACCTTAGATGGATACATAGAATATTAGTAGCAGAGAAAGCTACTTGTCACTCCGGTACAGAATGTTTCAATACATAGAGTACGAAAGGCAGAGGGAGAATGATGCTCCGCTTCAAAGGGAGTGACTGCAGAAGATTCTGAGGTTCGACATGGTACGACAAGATGGACAACTTACTGATGACTCTGGGATTTACTGAGAGTAAAACGGATTCCAACCTTTACTTCAAGGTTGAAGGCGGAAGACCAGTGATGCTCATGTTATATGTCAATGACGTGTTCTTGACAGGAAAAGAGGAACTCATTAAAGAAGCAAGAAGGAGACTGGCTGCCGAGTTCGAGATGAAGGACTTGGGTATGATGCACTACTTTCTAAGCATGGAGGTGTGGCAGAGTGCGGATGGAATCTCCCTTAGACAAGGGAAGTATGCAGTGGAGATCCTGAAGAGGTTCGAGATGATGGACTGCAAGGCCATGGCCACACCTATGGCATCGAACCTGAAGCTATTGAGTGATGCTTCATCAAAGACGGTTGATGCCACGATGTATCGTCAGATGATTTGTTCATTGATGTGCCTGACGAATACAAGACCAGACACATGCTTTGCTGTGAACAACGTGAGCCAGTTCCTGATTGATCCAAGACATGCTCACCTGGTTGCAAAGCATGTAGTGAGGTACCTAAAGGGTATAGTTGCGTATGGGCTCAAGTATGATACGAATCAGAAGACTAACCTGCATGGTTATGTTGATTCGGATTGGTAGCACCACTGAGAAGAAGAGCACCCTGGGATGCTTCTTCAATTTGAGATCTAGTATGGGCTACTGGTTTGGGAAGATGGAGTCCTGCATGGCGCTGGGTACAGCCGAGGCAAAATATGTTGCCACTTGCTCGGCTATTTGGGAGGTAGTATGTTTCTTTTGAAAACTACTATTTGATTTGATTGATCTGAATTGCATTTTTGTATGATGCAGAGAGAGGAGCAGTGAAGCTCCAGTATGTGATCTACATCGAGATCTCTCGAAGGAGGGAGTGATGAGTTCTAGCATAGCCAGTGAGACAGGTTGTCTGAGCATAAAATCCTGGCGAAGCTCGTAGGTTGCTCAGACGTAATCAGTCCTGTAGGTTGTCCTCAGATGTAATCAATCCTAGCGAAGCTCGCAGGTTATCCTTGGACGTAATCAACCCTGATGTGATTCTATGCTAGAAATGGCCACAGTGAAGTTTGAGTACTTTAGACAGAAGCTTGGTGTTCTTCAGATCGAGGTTCCTTCCAAGGGGAAGTGATGAGCCTGAGAGCCTTTCTGACATGGTGGCAGGTTGGGCCTCCCATGGTCAGATATAAGTGCAGAGCCTTTCTGACATGGTGGCAGGCTAGGCCTCCCATGGTCAGATGTAAGTGCAGAGCCCTTCCGACATGGTGGCAGGCTAGGCCTCCCATGGTCGGATGTAAGTGCAGATCCCTTCCGACATGGTGGCAGGCTGGGCCTCCCATGGTCGGATGTAAGTGCAGAGCCCTTCCGACATGGTGGCAGGCTGGGCCTCCCATGGTCGGATGTAAGTGTTGGGCCTTTCCGACATGGTGGCAGGATGGGCCTCCCATGGTCGGATGTAAGTGCTGGGCCTTTCCGACATGGTGGCAGGTTGGGCCTTCCATGGTCAGATATAAGCATTAGGCCTTTCCGACATGGTGGCAGGCTGGGCCTCCCATGGTCGGGTATAAGTGCTGAGACCTACATCCAGCATGAAAAAGGGTTGGCTCTGTAGAACTTCCTATGACGAGTAGAATTAAGAGATAGCACCATTTGCTCGAGATAGCAGGAGCTTTGATGATGATCCAGTAATGAAGACTTGTGTTGATGAACTGTGTCAAGAGAATACCTTCCTAGTTAAGAGGGAGTGTTGATGTATTTTTAACTTCAAAATGTATTCACTTGTATATTTCTTATTGTATTTCACTATACCCCGACGGAGATGTTTGTTCCTCCGATCGAGAGAGTCATTAATATAATAAATTAATGTAAAGTCATTGAGGTTAACCCTCCGTTGTAAGTCAGGGCAATAGTCCCCACAATTGAGTTGAGGTTAACCCTCCGTTGTAAGTCGGGGCAATAGTCCCCACAGTTGAGTCATATTAGGGCTATTAGACTCTCCTAGTGAGGTCAGCCCTGTAAGAGTAAAAGTCAAGTGGAAAACAAGTATAAATAGAGAGTGAAACTCTCTATTTAGAACACACACTCACTCAACAGTAGCGCATGAGTGAGAGAGAAGTAGCTCGCACAAGAGAGAGAGAACAACTGTTAGAGATCATCTTTGTATCTTTGGGTTTTACTTTTGCTTTTGGTGCTCATTCTATCTCTGAGGAAGTTGCGGGGTTTTCTCCTTTGTGGTTTCCCCGAGGAAAATTCTTTGTGTCTCTTGTCTCTTGTGATTATTGTTGTGCATGTTATTCTCTCAAATAAGATCCTAGATCATATTGATTAAATGATAAAAATCTAACAAGGAGAGCATTGAGGGCAAAAGACAATTGTTCAGTTTAGATGGGGTGTGACGTCCTCCTTCCAAGCTCAACTCAACATCAAGTTGAAGCATTTCATCTTACTTTATCACTATTTCATGTTTTATGAGGTTGTCCCCAAATTGTGGGTGACAAACCGTAAAAAATCATTAAAGTCATTTTAAAGACAAATTAGGTAGGTCAGCTTAACGGAGGTTTAAGTTAGCATTTTCAAGTATAAATAAGCTAACTCCTCATTTGTAACCAAGATCATGGGATCAAATAAGACATTATTTCTCTTTCGTGCTACGTACATGAGCAAATCTAGTGGTGTGCACCTCCTTTCTTGGCTTTTCTAGGGTTTTTCAAAAGGATAATTTTGATGTTTGAGGTTTATCTACTATCTTTCAAGCCTTGTCTATGGTGAAAAGATTCTTGGGAGGCTACTCTCTTGTCTTGTCTTCCTCAATTCTCGTAAGATATATGAGTCTCTTGTCTTACACTACCAAAGGCATCTAAGGTGAGAGTAACTTAGGGTTTTAATGGATAATAGTATAGTCTTGTAAGTGAGACATCCCTCTTGAAGAGTGTCTCTTGTATTGGGCCTTGGAAACTTTCTTTTCCCTTATTATGTCAAATCTAACACAACCTAGGGTTTGTTAGCTTTGCCCTAGTTCATACAATTATTGAATTGTCAATTCTTAAGAAACACGTTAACCCCGATTTCTCAATCCCTGGAAAGAATAATCGTTGGGGTTTCTAGCTTTGCCCTAGTTCATACAAAAAATACTGAATTGAAAAGTCTTAAAAGACATGTCAACCCCAATTACTCAATGCCCGGAAGGAATAAGACCTAGGTCTTATTCCCTCTTCTTCACCTAATTCTCTTTTACAAAATTCCTTATATTATATATTGGAAAAAATACAAAAAATAATAAAAAAATATTAAAGACCCTAAAATTCAAATATGTTTGAAAAATCTAAAAATATTTATTTTGGCTGTTGTAATTGTTTTTACTTGTTCAATTCTGAATTAGTTACTGCTGTTAGAAATTTCTGAAGTGATTATACTGCTGAAAAATTCATAAAAAGTTTTTTTCCATAAAAAAGTGTTTTTGTAACTAAAAAGGGCCCTAACATAGGGTGACATCAATCTCTAGGAGATATTGCAGGCCTGGTTCAGTCATTTTGCAGGTTCATTTTGATAGGAATATCAAACCCTAGAGTTTGGACAAGTCTCCAGCTCATCTCCAAGTCATCCAGCATCACCTTGGGGGGTTTTGAAGTGCCTAACCAAGTTGTCCATCCTTTACTGCAGAAAATTGCAGAATTAAAGGTGAAATGAGTCCCAAAGCACACCAATCATCCGTCAAGAGATGTGCACCCTAGGGAGGATTGAGTCTCCTCAGGTTGTTGATCACCAGGAAGTATTTTTACAATCAATTTTGGGTTTTCCTCCAATTTTATGTTGTTGACTTTTACTGCAAAAAAATGATTTATCTTGTTACTCAATCAGCAAGCAAGATTTATTGCTCCTAAACATTCTTAATCATTTGGTATTTTTTGCATATCTTGTTGACTCCAATAAGGCACTAGTCTACTAATACAGTGGGAAGGTCTTGTAGAGATAGGGTTGTTCTCCTTGCACATCTTACAGGACTAATTCTACCATTTTAGGAAGCCTTTCATGGCCCAGGGAGAAGGCCTAAAGAGAGAGAAGAGTGTACTGAGGTGACAGTGGGTGCATCTCCTGAAAATTTGTCGATCTTAGCACCGCTCAAGTGACCTAATCCGAAGGATGCTAATCTATGAGGTAACATTTTTTGGCACTGTTGTCGAGGACTCAAAGGAAAGTGACAGCATTCCATTGCAATTGTTCCCGAGTCTAGTCCATTTATTTCCGGAAAGATCAACATTTTGGTGTTGGGAAAGTCCAAGTTTTTGTTTTGTACATTGATAAGATTATTGTTAAAGGACTAACCTTGCAGTCTTTATCTGGTGACTCCAATTCAAAAAAATCAAAAAAAGTACTCAACAAGACAAATCCTTGAGGTAAGGTCATCTTCATTCCTGAGCCTGAGCTTGTTTAGCAAAGAAATAGTCAGCATCACCACGTACCATCTCATGAAAAATTGTCAATCTTGGCACAGCCTCAAGTGACCTAATCCAAAAGGTGCTACTCTATGAGGTAACACTCCTATTTCACCTAACTTCTCTTTAACAAAGAAAATCCACATTTTCTGTAAAATATCATCAACAAAGAAGCAAATGTCCCTGGAACCCACCAGTGATGGTGTGATCATTAGACCACAAACCTCTTACAAAGACTATGAAACTACTTACATAACTATAAATTGACATGTGACTAATTAACCTTGACGTCACTTTATTATGTCATTACTAAGCTACATCACATGGCCATTATAAGATATACTCTTAACACCCTCCAGTAATGGGCATACTAAAAATTAAACACAACTGTTGTCCCGAAATATTACCAACTTATTTGGAACAAGCATATTGCAGAAGATGTCCGTAGCCTGCCTCTAAATAGTGCAACCAATCAGCAACTGAATATGACTCACAACTCCACATCCCGATGCCTTCTCTATTCACCACATACCTCTCTCACATGTACAACCAAAAAATCAGATTTTAATGTTGTCACAAGTTACAACATGAGATATAAAACTGACCATAGGACCAATAACTGGCATGGTTGATGCCAAGCATACCAACTCACCAACCACTTGATCATCCATAAAAAAACTAACCAAATTGGAGTCAATGGTGGCTGAAAAATTCTTCCCACCTACCATTTATGCAAAATATGATTTTGTTCTCCAATAAATGCATCTATTCTCAACCATGGTAGCACAATACTTTATGTCAAAAATCCAAACCTCTAGAGCCTAACATAACCTGTATAGAGTTCCACACTCAAGATCCTTCTTTCCTACAAATTGGCCTTCGTGTGGCTAATTTTTGTATTGTCATTGTTTACACCCAACCTACAAGTCCACCAACCAAATTGCACTTCTTTGATTGTTAGTACCCTAGATATATCCAACGTCATTGTAGGAGCAATGAGTCCTTTCTTCCACTCATTTTAAATTCCTCTTCATCAAATTGGGTTTCAACAAAGCTTGAACCAACAGAGTAAACAAAAACCTATTGAATACCCTGGTTACCTTCACTTTATGGTCCTCCACTTGTCCTTCCAAGTTCCAACCATAGATGAAAAAATGAGGCTCTATATAACCTTTATAGATTTTATAAATAAGACTATATACTATATAGTATATATCCAAAATCAGCCTTTATATATGAGAGGCTATAATGCTACATGTATCGAGCTATGAACAATGAACATAGAAATAAAACATGAGCTACGCTGGTAAAGCCCAATAGTCATCATCCTCATCTTCATATTCATCATGAAAAATAGAACAAGATGCATGTCCGACAGTGGAATGTGGAGTGGAAGAAATATCCCAATTCCACTTCTAGGTTCCTCAAGATTTAATGCAGCAATAGAGATGTCTAAGTCAAAGGACTCTAGATCCACATCCCAATCTCAAGGGAGCCCACTGCTATATTATTGACCTCTACAAGCTGCAAGCCGAAGGTTAGAATGCACATAAGCAATATCCTCAATGTTCAACAAACCCAACTTATTGCACTTCACTAAACAAATAAAACCATAGGTGCTTCAATTCCTTTCTGTTAATGAAGAGCTTGTCATTTCTTAAAGAATACAAATGGCGATGGTTTGCAAATATACACCATTTGCTCCATGACAAATCCACCATCTAACCAGACTCATGGTGATCCTCTCATCGAAAGTTGATAAAGTTTGAATAATCATCCAAACCAACAACAATACTAGTAAATTCTTCCTTCACCTCCCTATGTAGATGAGCTGGAAATATTGTCATACAGTCTCCTTTCACTCCATTTTCCACCTCCCTATCCTTATGTGTTTCCTTCCTCTTCCCATTGCTTTGAGCAATAAGGACTTCATCATAAAATCTTGGGTTCAAGTCATGCACTGAAGGTGCAAAGGAATGTTGAACTGGATCAACCTCTCAACAATGATTTTCTTCACTGAATCAACAAAACGAGCATTAACCAATAAAAGGATATGAAACTCCTGTGAAATGATTTCAATTGTTAATTTATGTAACCAAGACTAGATAAATAATCAGATCTAGACTATATTGATTTTTAACAGGTTATTTTCAGCGGAAGAAAAAATCTAAGAAAGTTGATCCAACAAACACAATTATTTTCTGCTCTTCAAATCAATTCATCGTTAGGATAATATCAGAACTTACAAGAGCTCCCATACTTGGGAAAATGGCTCTAAGGAAAAATACAAGCACTCAGCAAACCTACAAATTTTTCAGCTCTTGAAAATCTGCCCGAAAAACACCCTCAAACTGAGTCGTACGGTTTGTGCAGTTGTACAATCTCTGCTATACCACTGGACTGTACGGATAAACCTGCAACACTGCCTACGGCCTCTGCTGCAACAGGCAATTCCATACGCTGTACGTCCTGTACCAATCCTGTTGTATGCCTGCACTGTACAGTCTGCTCAGTCTTTAATGGTTGCTCCTCTTCTTGCTGCTCTCTGCTCTTTCTTCTTCCTCGCCAATGGCTGAAAATCAAATGTCCTCTAATTTTCTCTTACTCGCAAAAACTCGTGAATAATTATTGTGTCTTGTCTTAAACCTTGTTGTCTTTTTATAATTTTTAGTTGGGCCAAATCCCCAATCTCAGCAATCAAGATTAAATCTAATCTTGACTTGAGAACAATGGCCCACATTTAATTTAAATCACTAATGCTTTAACTCAGGCACTTTATAAAATAAAATTAAACTCACTTTATAAAAAAAAGCATTGACTCAATTAATAAATTAATAAAGTGAACCTTCAAAGGCTAAATAATATTTAATGATGATTTCCATGGGTTAGACACACCCCAAGGAAATATTTATCCGAGCTTTAGTCATCAAAATCAATATCTTTCTCAACCATGGTATCCATGCCATCATGAACCTCTCCCAAGAAAGGTTTTCCTATGTCGACACTTTGGATAAGCTCAAATGCAGGGGATGTGAATTTGAGCAAGAAATCTATTTTGCTCCACCAATCCTCATCAAGACGCAAGCTACGCACCATAGTTCCCCACTCTTAATCTACCTATCTCCACTTAGCCCAAAGTTGACTCACCACCATAGAAAATAATGTTGCTTAAACTCAACAAGGCAATGCAACATGATAAAGTTTGAGGCATATCTTATCTCAACACTTTCAACAACTCCAATCTAGAGTATTATAAAAATATTGCTTAAGACTAGAGGTGGTCGGCGATGAATTTGATTATCTCTCTTGCTTTCCCTATGAGTTCCTTAATCAAGAAACCTTATTGTCAATCTATTCTGAGATCATATATAAATTAAGGACAATGCAAGAGTCCAACAAATGTGATCATCCCTACTCTCAATAATTAAACTTGCATCTTTGCAAAATGGTGCAATATCTATGATAACTTGCACCACCTTAGCAATTCAAAAATATTGCTTTGTTTGGTGAAGTGGCAATGACATTCATCAATGGCCTACACTTAGTATTTGTCCATCCATTCAAGACAACGGTAACCCGAGAGCTACTCCATGAAGCACGAATAAATGCTAAGATATCTTCAACAAGATCCTTCTCCTTTTTTAGCAGATCGGTGTAGAGATCTTCATAGTTAGGACCCTTGAATCCTTGAGGAGTTGTGTTAATTGCTCTAACCAGATCTATCCAATCAAAAGAGCGAACTATTAAGGTTTCATATGCTAGACTAGATATCATTAGTGTTAATCCAAATTCACAACAGTAGCATATGCAGAATCACTGAAAGAAATACAAACACAAGAGAGACAGATTTATCCTGGGAAACCCTCAAGGGGAAGAAAACCCAGCAAAACTTCCTCTATAGAAGATGTATAAGATAAACCCCAAAAAAACGTAATCCTCCTCCTTCTGATATGTCTCTCTCTCTCTCCTATGCGCTACACAAGTGAGTGTGTCTGTGTTCAAATGAGAAACACATGTTGAATTTCCAGCATTAGCATAAACTTTAAAGATTTGCAAATAAAGATAAATAGATCAGCAGTGCAGTAAAAACACATCCATCACATCAGCACACATGGACACTATTTTTCACTGGGGAAACCTTCAAAGGACAAAAACCCCAAAATCATTAATAGCTCATCTCGTAAATGAGATGGCTTAAGAAATTCTTCAAAAAGTTCCTCAAATCCAGATCTGGATTTTGACCATAGCAACTATAAAATTCATCAATAAAAATCAGACTGATAATTTTACCCACAATTTCCAGAATTACAGAAAATTACCAATTTAGGGCTTTCTCAGAAAAACTGAGATTTTCTCTCTCCTGCCCAAAAATATCAGACTGCTGAAAACTGCCTGAAAATATCAAACTACTGAAAACTGCCCGAAAATATCAGACCTTTTGAAAACTGCCCAAAAATATCAGACTGCCTGAAAATTTCAGACTGCTGAAAACTGCCCGAAAATATCAGACTATCTGAAAAGTGCCCGAAAATATCAAACTATCTGAAAACTACCCAAAAATATCAGACTGTTGAAAACTACCCGAAAATATTAGACTGTCTGAAAACTGCCCAAAAATATCAGACTACTAAAAACTGCCTGAAAATATCAGACTGCTGAAAACTGCCTGAAAATATTTGACTGCTGAAAAAAAATGGAATGCTGAAGATGGCTGTGCAAAAATGCTGAAGATGGACTTTGCTGATAAAACCCTAGCTGAGGGTTTGAACATAAGATAGTCTTCTTCACCTGTGAGAGCAAAAGTGTGTGTGACAAAAGAGAAGGCTTGATCTTCTTTTATACCCTTTGTTCACCTGTAAGTGGACAAGATTAGGAAAAATAAAAATAATAATATTTGTATTCTTTTCCTAATTTCACTTTCACTTTTACCGAAAAAGGTACTTTTATTTTTTCCTTTGACTTTTATAAGAAGTCCTTCTTTAATTTCGTTTTCCACCTGTGGTCCTTTTAGGTGGACAAGATTAGGAAAGATAAAAATAATAATATTTTTATTCTTTTCCTAATTTCACTTTCACTTTTACCAAAAAAGGTACTTTTATTTTTTTTCCTTTGACTTTTGACTTTGGCCTTTTACCAAGTGCCCCTGTGGTCATTACTTGTGGTACTTTTTTATTTCAAAAGTACATCATCATAAACCAAGAGAGTTATTAATGCTTTTATCTCACACACTGTGTGACACGTAGATCTGGTACTAGGGTAACTTAACCAAGGGTAGCTAATCCTTGGATAAGCACACCAAGCCCATAGATCAAGGGTCAAAGTGCACACACATGCCCAAACCCAGTCCAGGGCTTACAGTGTCTTCATTCTCCCAGAGAATGGCTACTCAGAACTAAGCTGAGTCTACCAGTCCCAGACTGGTCTACATCGTGGTCTCGTGGTCCCGGACCAGATGTCTACTCAACACAAGGTTGAGTCTACCCAGGGCAGATCTGGGTTTATATCATGGTCCCAGACCAGATATCTACCATTCAACAGAATGGTCACTCAACACTGGGTTGAGTCTTCACTGTGGTCCCGGACCAGGTGGTCCCATTCTTCGAAGAGAAGGGATCTCGATGCTGCTCAGAAAATCAACAACACAACCACTCTATTTATACTCTTTTTGTCAACTGACTTTTATTCTAAACAAGTTGGCCCCACCAAACTGTCTGGGCCAACTTCACCTAGGAAATCACAAAACAATATTTTATTATATTCATTAGGGTACTAATGACCCGACTTACAATGGAGGATTTACCTCATGACTCTATGATGACCAATTACTATACTAACATCCCAATGGAGGAATAATAACATCTCCCTTGGGGTACATCAGTAAAATACATTTAGAATATCCTTTGAAGTTACAATATTCAACACGAACCACGTTAAAAGGGATACCATAAGCATAGATGGCCCCCTGCCACTCTTGTTTCAACTTCTGCTTTCCCTTGAACATTCAACATTTTAGCAATTCTGCTCTCTCAAATTGTAGAAGATTAACATTTAGAAATTTTTGATACTTGTAGTTGTTGTTGTTGTTGAGTTGCTTTCCTCTTCCTCGCTTCATGCATAATCCTTGCGTTAATGTTTGGAACCTGAGGAGTAGCGTTAGCAAGTTGTTAATGTCTTCTTTTAATCCTATCAACCTCTTCCTGCTCACTCTCATACTTCCTCCTCTATGTTGGGTCACTTGGTTTTGGGCAATAATCAACACCCTTTCTTGAATCTTGATATATGAAAAAAATGTGCTTTCGCTCTTGGCTAAGGGCCCTTATACGTGTTCTTTGTAATGTTCCTAAAAAATGACATGCATGCAAACCCTAAAAGCGATATAAGAAGGTTGGTTGAACCAAAAGAAGAGCATTGTTATTATTCATCATTGAGATTTGATTTGGAGAGCTCTGAGAGCTAATTAGGGTTGAGGGTGAATTCCTTAGCCAGCATTGGGTTCGGTGGCGAAATCTATCCACCCTAGTCAATGCAAAGGGTAGATCATTCAGATCTATCAACGTACTTCAAGACAATAAAGATCGTTCAAGGAATAACGTAGAGACCAAGATTCGGGAGGATTTAGGGAAGAGATTCAAAAGCATATACAGGAGATGGGGGCGCATTAAGTGTGGACATTATTATTTATTAAGAAGCGGCGCAGTAGTCCATTGGAGGAGCAACGTTCCTCATCCTTAATTGTTGAACTGTGTTCTATTAAAGTTGTGGGCTCTTTGGGCAGCCACTTCCCAAGACAAGGAAGCAGCGATCAATTGTCAAGGCATCAATCCACTCTCATCGACAGCATTTTATTATTAAGCAGTGATTTACCTCTTATTGTTGCGTGGTGCTACACTATTAGCAAGGACGTTTCAGCATTGGAATTCTGCCCAAGAAGAAGAGGAGTTATTTTAGGGTAGCATCCCACTCCATTAGCAGTCATCTATTAAGAGGAGACACGAACTATTTAAGGAGGGCACGGCATCTATCTAAGGGCGACTTCATCAAGGAAGATCCATGTGTTCATCAAGGAAGGGGTCTGAAATAAATGAAGGATGTGTTCATAATCATAGGGATTGCATACATAAAGGAAGGGCATGATCTGTTAATTGGGGTGTCTATCTCCTAGTTGGGCGTTTACCCAGATCTCCTTCTTTCATTAAAATACACTCACAATTTTACATGTTATTACAAGCTGCTACAGCGAACACGATTCACTCTCTTCATTCTTTAAGGTCAGAAATCTTCCATCTCTGAAATGTGGTTAAAATTGAAGCGATTTATATTATCAGATTTGCATAAAAACTCTATATATGCCACCGGGATTCTCAAGCTTGATCTTCTTGAATATGTGATTTTTATTAATGGCATGCAATTAATCCTTGACTAAGCAAACTATCATCAACACATTTCAACAACCAACCATACAAATAAACTAGCAGCCACATTAAATAAGGAGGAAAAATATATGCCAAAGGCAAAATTCACTACTTGGCATACTACAGTTATATGCCAAAGCAGAATTCACTACTTGGCAAATTACAGTGGTATCAGAGCTATTTTCCTTGCCAGTTGTGGGCATGCAAAAATTATAAATGAATTCAAGAGATCCATACAACATTACTTACCAGAGACAGAGGGGTAGAGACAGTAATAGAGGAGTTAGAGGACATAGATTTGGGGGACAGAGAGTATCAGTCTGGAAAGGGAAAAGAAACAATGGCCGATGATGATAGAACAACTTTCAATAGTCTCATATCAACCATAAAAGAACTCACTACTGGGCAAAAAGAAATGATGAGTACCTTCAGGCAAATGACAGAGAAAAATGGGCCCACCCCACACAGTCCCTTGTTTCCCAATAGTGATAGGGTATCCACCAGCAGTAGTAGGGAGCACTTACATACCAACATGCAGAGCCATCCCCATATATACAAGCCTTTCCAACCCACCATGCCTCAATTCTTAGATAGTCCAGCTGCAGTGCCTCTAGCACAAGCAAAACCAGAAGAATCCATGAGTGCCTATCTGAGAGAGTATAGAGCTTTAGGAGATGACTTCCATTCAACCATGACCTTCACTGACTTCTGCCACTTTAAAAGTAAGAACAAACCCAAATCTTACAATAGGCCTTTCACCCAGAATTATGAATTACAGCGCACTGTAGGGAACTGACTATTCCCACCTTTGAGGGTACCCGAGGTGGCCCAACCCGGAATTGGGTGCAGAAGTTGGATACATACTTCCAGCTCAACCCCATGATTGAAACAGATTCCATTAAATTGGCTACCTTGCATTTAGATGGAGAAGCCCATGAGTGGTGGTACCACGGGTTAGTGACACTGGGTCACAATAAAATCGCATTGTACCCAGACTTTACACAAAGGCTCATTGAGCGGTTTGATCAGAAAGACCCTGAGGTACACTTTAGAGAGCTGGCACAGCTCACGCAGACAGGTAGTGCAGATACATTTATTTTGGAGTTTTAGAGGGTAGCAGTCATGGTGACAGATATATCAAAAAGAGTAGGTTGGTTATGTTGTTTATAGAGGCCCTCACTGAACCCTTACGGGGATGGGTCAAGTCCTACAGGCCCACCACCCTAGCAAATGCCATCAAACGGACTAGATATTTGCAGGATGCAATACCCAAAATTAGGCTTCCTCCCAAAACCAATTTCCCTATTGAAGATGAAGAGAGGAAACTCGTCCAGAAAGAATGGCCCAAGAAAGAGTGGATGGACAATGATACCCGATAGGACCTTAGAAGAAAAAAGTTATGTTTCACTTGCCAAGAACCATGGGTACCAGGTCATAGATGTTCAGGGAAGGGAAAGGCTTACTACATAGAGGCCTATTCCGACAATGGGGAGGATGAGGATTATTAGGATCAGGAGCAGGGAGAGACACCAGAGACAGTTAAGGAGTGGCCGCCCTCAGGAGGTACCATTGCTACCATGACAGGGGTTCCTAGATTCCACACTCTCTGGATCAGAGGTACCATTGCTACCATGACAGGGGTTCCTAGATTCCACACTCTCTAGATCAGAGGTACCATACAGGGCCACAGAGTGGGAGTGCTGATAGATGGTGGGGCATCCCACAACTTTATTGATGTTGCATGGGTTAAAAGGAGAGACATTCAGACTAAGAGTTTTGATGGCTTTTCAGTAGCTGCAGCAAGTCACACCATGGAGTGTAGTCAGAGGATTCCTAAATTAAAAGTAACACTCGGGAATTATACAGTGATAGAGACATTCTATGTGGTAGATGTACCTGACATGAAGCTAGTATTAGGAGTTCAATGGATGTATTCCCTAGGGAAGTATTCCATGAACTACCAAACCATGGAGACAGAGTTCACAGGAGCAGAGGGAAAAAAGGTAGTATTGAGAGGGATGAATACCTACCCTCCCACAGCAGTGACATCACACAGGATGGAGGCAGTACTCCTACAGGGAGATATTGAGTGGGAAGCAGAGTGTTGGGTTACCTTCAGGAAACCACCAGAGAAGGCCACACAACATCCAACAGATATAGAGGCCTTACTGTAGAAGCAAAAGGCAGTTTATGCATACAAAGATTGGGTGGACAGGTATATGACGAAGATGGAGACACCCAAGTTTACAGGCTCAGTTGACATTAGTGGAGTTGCTATGGAGGAGAGGGCCAACCTCCGCTTCCAGGAGTTGTTTCGAGGGATGCTTAGGTTTGGAGCATGACGGAGCAGTCTTCTGAGGAGTTTGTGCAACATATGATTGCTTGGCTCATTAAGGGCATTCAGATGGATTTTGGTATCAGTCAAAGGGTTGTTTGGGATCCCAGTATCAAGGGGTCAATTCATGATTGGGTGGCAAGGAGGCATGAGGTGATCCAGTGGTTCATATGGGATCCTGGTATTGGTGTCCGGATGCATTTTTTTGTTGATAGTTGTGAATTGCTTCAGGACAAGCAATCTTTGGCGAAGGAGAGCTGTAATATTCCTAAAAATGACATGCGTGCAAACCCTAAAAGTAACATGCATGCAAACCCTAAAAGTCATATGCATGCAAACGCTAAAAATGACATGCATGCAGACCCTAAAAGTGACATGCATGCAAACCCTAAAAGCTATATAAGAAGGTTGGTTGAACCAAAAGAGGAGCATTGTTATTATTCATCATTGAGATTTGATTTGGAGAGCTCTGAGAGCTAATTAGGTTTGAGAGTGAATTCATTAGCCAACATTGGGTTCAGTGGCGAAATCTATCCACCCTAGTCAATGCAAAGGGTAGATCATTCAGATCTATCAATGTACTTCAAGATAGTAAAGATCGTTCAAGGAATAAAGTAGAGACCAAGATTCGGGAGGATTTAGGGAAGAGATTCAAAAGCATATACAGGAGATGGGGGCACATTAACTGTGGACATTATTATTTATTAAGAAGCGGCGCAGTAGTCAATCCACTCTCATTGACAGCATTTTATTATTAAGCAGTGATTTACCTCTTATTGCTGCATGGTACTACACTATTAGCCTGGGCATTTCAGCATTGGAATTCTGCCCAGGAAGAAGAGGAGTTATTTTAGGGTAGCATCCCACTCCATTGGCAGTCATCTATTATGAGGAGACACGAACTGTTTAAGGAGGACACGGCATCTATCTAAGGGCAATTTCATCAAGGAAGATTCATGTGTTCATCAAGGCAGGAGTCTGAAATAAATGAAGGATGTGTTCATATTCAAAGGGATTGCATACATAAAGGAAGGGCGTGATCTGTTAATTGGGGCGTCTATCTCCTAGCTGGGCGTTTACCCAGATCTCCTTCTTTCATTAAAATACACTCACAATTCTGCATGTTATTACAAGCTGCTACAGCCAACACAGTTCACTCTCTTCATTCTTCAAGGTCAGAAATATTCCATCTCTGATATGTGGTTAAACTTGAAGTGATTTATATTATCAGATTTGCATAAAAACTCTATATATGCCACCGGGATTCTCAAGCTTGATCTTCTTGAATATGTGATTTTTATTAATGGCATGCAATTAATCCTTGACTAAGCAAACTATCATCAACACATTTCAACAACCAACAATACAAATAAATTAGCAGCCACATTAAATAAGGAGGATAAATATATGCCAAAGGCAGAATTCACTACTTGGCATACTACAGTTATATACCAAAGGCAGAATTCACTACTTGGCATATTACATTATTACAGAGCTTGTGCTGCCATTCCCATAAACCACCACCATGAATTCTTGCGATCATTTTAACATGCCTCCAAAGAGAATAGTAGTCGGTGCTCTTGTTGGGCTTAGGTGTTGGAGGAAGAGCAGTAGCTTGGTTGGAAGCCATTATTATTGCAAAAATAATAAAATACAGATCTGCAATGAATAAAATGGATAATGGAAGCATAAACACTAAGAAACCACTAAATAACTAGAAAATAACTTCAAGAAAGCTTGTTGTGCACCTAAACACACACGAAATGATTGTTGAAGCTGCCCAAAACACCATAAAGTCTTTGTAACAGGAAACACCCCCCACACCCCTATGTTTGTATCCCACATTTCAGACATGGATTCATAAGAATACGTGTCTGACACCCGTTTGGCACATGTCCTGTGATAGGACACATTTTCTGCATGTTCAACACGTGTCCTCCGTATCTGAAATGTGCCATGTGTATCTGACACATGTACCTTAAAAAAGAACCCGTGGGCTTCTTAAAAGGTCATTTAGCATTCAATTTTGTTGAGAGTTGTAATAGATATGAACTTTGTCGGTAACAGGTTTGAACTTTGCTAGTTACAGGTTTGAAGGTGCATTTGAAAGATTTGCGGGTGGATTTTTAGGCAGAATTCACATGATGTTGTCTTTATTAATTCCACAGTTTTCATGGCTCAATCATCGAAGACAGACAGTAAAGCTCAAAGGAAAGGGAGGAATGTCCTTGTTGGTGTGGCCCCTCCAAGCTCATCTAACTCTGTTGTTGCTAGTGCTCCATTTGCTACAAGTGAAGATGCTTCCAATGTTGAAAAACACCCTGTTGTAGCAAGACAGCAAACTCAAGACACCAACTATCCATTTGCCAAAGGGTTTGAAAGCACTAGACGTTGCTCCAATATTCTTTAACCAAAAATCCAAAAAACAATTTCTTTCCTTTTGTTTTAGTTTGTTTAAGGGAAAAAATCACAACAAATCAAAAGAATAAATACTTTAAAAAAAATCCCATTTTTTCTAGGCCTAGATATTTTTTGGGTTTTTATTCTATTTTCTAGGTGTAGATTTTAAATTTTATTTATGTTTTAGTTCACCGTTTGATTGCAGAAAAAATGGGAATAAAAATCACTCTAAAATTCCTAAAAATCTCTAGCTCTCTAAGGATTTTATGCTAGATTTAACTACTGCAAATTATGGGCATTAGAGCTTGGAGTTTCTGTTGTTTTTAGTAGTTTATATTGATTGAAATTGCAGATTTCTATTTCTTGAAATTATTACAGCAATATCATTCAATTAAAGAAATAAATTTTCCTTGGCCTTTTCTAACATATGAAATTCACATTTTCTACACTTTAATTTTTGGCTGTGAATTTGGGGTTAAAATCTAAATCGTTTTTAGTTTTCTTGTTGTTTACCTCACCGAAAAAAACTAGAACAGCAAGCTCTAATTTTCTGGAAATTCTACTTTAGTTAATTATCAATCTTAACTTGCTAAAACACCTCTAATTGTTAGCTAAAGTAGCTTGCTTGAATTCTGGAAAAAAGTTCTGAGTTTTACTACTCTATTGGACATCAAACAGCAGCATGATAAGTTGGGGATTTATTTAGTTAATGTTGGTTTAATATTTTTCATTTATCTTGGATATATTAGCTAAATAACAACACTCTTAATTCTGGAAATATCTCTTGGTTAATGGTAGTATATCTCACATAATCATTGCTAAAAATTCTGAAACTTAATTTCTGCAAGCTTTCTTTCATTTTGCATACGCTCTTGATGTTTTGTTTTCATGAATCATGGATGGATGAGCAAATGTTCCAGAAATTATTAACTTGGAGTACTTGGCAAATTAACTAACTAAGAATAAGACCACATTCCCACACACTTGGAAAAGTGATTTTAGCTTTGTTGCACAGCGACCCGTCCCCACCGAAAAAAGCCCCATACCCCTAGAAAACGTCTCTAATTTGAGGAGACTTGGGGACGCCTATAAAACGTCTCTAATTTGTTAAGGACCTCATCGGAGACTTGGGGACTTGCTGGCCATACCCAAAACGTCTCCAACAGATTTTGGGGACTTCTCGGCAGATTTTGGAGACGTTCCAAGTAGATTTCAGAGATGTTCCATGCAGATTTTGGAGATGTTCTAGGCATGTATCTTCAGTTTTGACAATGGACATTGATGATTGGACAATATGATCAATTATCCCATCCATATTTTTCGTATTATTATGAATCTAAATCTAAATCTATACAAGTTGCAGCTCAAGAAACGGTTGTGTAAGTTGGATTTTGATTTGGGATTTTAATGATTGTCTTTTTAGCAACATCATTACAAGCAGCAAAGCTTCCATGTCAACAAACTAACAAATGCAACAACTCAAAGTTTTGATCCTTCTAGGTATTGCTCTTGTTCTTCTCATTTTTAGGATCATTTTAGCTTTTACATATTGCACATAGCTGTCCAGGAGTTATTCAAGTCCAAGTCTTCCCCATCCCAACCTCAAGCACTATGAATGTAGAAATTTGACAAAAAAATAAGACCTTTTGTCAAACACTTAGCTTAACCCAGATTTCAGTCTTAAACTGTCATTAATATAAATACAATTCACCTGCATTTAAACCAACAATCATGAAGCTGAAACACTGAAAACTAAGTCAGTTGCAGCGGAAAAATAACATGTAACAGCAGATTGATAAACCCATTAAACAACAGAATTTTGGTCAATATGACCCTGGAAAAACCCCCTCTGGGGAAAACCAATCCGAGAGTAATTTATTTCAGCATTTCCAGGCAAAAATATTAATTTACAGCAGCATTTAATTAAGCAATAAATGACTGCACCAGCACCTTGATATTCGTGCAGCACCTCCAAAAATGTGGCCAAACAGCAGTACGACCTATACAGCCTCCACCACAGCAGCAGCACCTCGATTTCTGTGCCCATCAAATCCGTACAGCCTGCATGGCCCTCCTCGATTTGCATGCAGCAAAAACAGCACCATGAAATGTGTGCCAACAGTAAATCTGTACAGTAAGGCCCAACAATTTGTACAGTACGGTACAGCAATAAATGCTTTTTGGGAAGTGTTACCAGTTGAAATGGCATGCCTAGCCACCGGTAAGCATATGTGGGAAAAGTGACCACTGTCACCTTAGTCACTTGTCCCAAACTACTTTGGAAGTCGAAACCTCCTAGGGGAAAGCCCTGTTCTGATCCTGTAAGGACACTAAACACCAAATGTAAGGAAATTAAGTTTTAGGATTTTTTAATATTTTAGGGCCTCCTAAAATTTCGCCCTATGGTTTCTAGGGACAAATAGGGCAAGGAAAAATTATAGGAGAGAGAGCCGAAATTTTAGGAGGGCCAAAAAATCGAAATAATTAATTTTTTTATTTTCTAGGGTTTTTAACATAAAATTGCATACCAACTTTTAACCCTAATTCTACCATGAAAATGCAAATTTACACATGCAAATGCAAGAGAGACTTAGCCTAGATGTTAGGTTTTGCAAAAGAGAATGTGTGAAAACCAAGGGAAACCCTACCCTAGCAAAATCCCTACCCAACATAGGGCATCTAAGAAGGATGGCTAACCTAGTGAGGAAGGGTTCCTAGGTCAAGCAACTAGCCTAGAAAAACTAAAGAGAAACCCTAGGGCACCCTCACAAGGAGATGTGCCTCAGCTTGCTAAGGTGACAAGAATGGAAGGTGATGGCCTATCCTAGGAAAAAGTGCAGCACTAGGGCTACCACTAACACTTGAACGTGCACATCCACCAACATTCAAACAAAAAGATGAGAAGCCTGACCTCTTTGTGCTCGTGTCCATTCAACAAATCAAAGCATCACCAAGCAAAGAACTTCACCAAAGAATTAGCAGAAAAAGCTTGCATTAACCCAGAAAAACTTCCTCAAGAGGAGCGCATCCATCCAAAGAGCCTTAGCAAGGGTAAAACAAGTGCATAGTGTATTATCTCATAAGTTTTGGCTCTAAAATGAAAGTGAGGAGATCTATTTATATGATCTCACACTTACTTTTTATAAAATATCCAGGCCTACATGCCTTAAAATAAGTCAACTGAAAATTAATAGAAAATAATAATAAAATATAGCCTAGGGTAGGCTCAATGTAGGTTACCTGGGGTATTTAAATTTTGTACCCCCAGGTGCCAAAATATGCTCAAATAAGCGAATCACTATGAACGAAAAGCTGGAGTGAGCTGGAGGGAGGGCGTTATACCCCATCTAACCCCTAGAATGCTGTAAAATCCCTCAACGCCCTCCTCAAAGCATGAAAAGGCCTGGCATGGACAGTGGCTTTCCTCTGAGGACATGAGGCCAGGGAGAGCAGGAACCCACTGACTGAAGGGCCAAGAAGGTGTCCTAAGTGGCTGTGAAGGGAGACGAATGTCTCACAGCTAAAGCAAAGGCCACTAGAGCACATAAACAGGATATGGAGCCATGTGACCCAGTGGTCAACCCTTAGGGGCCCCAGACACCAATCTCGAGGTTAAAAACCCCAATAAAGGGCAATCAGCAATGCCATTAACCCATAGTACCCCTAAAGGATGACCAAAGGGCCTAGCCATGACCACCATTGCTCAATAACACCCCTCCTAGTCGAAAAAATTAGCCCTCTCCCTGGGGTAAACCTGAAGGTGTGTTGGGTACAGGTGCAACGTAACAGGAAGTGTGCCTTTCTCCTTGGGATTTGTGCCCTCTTGAGAAAAAATGCTCTCCCTGGGATTCGTGCCCACTCCTTAAGAAATTGCTCCCTCTCTAAAAATCAGCTTGCCAAATGCTTTCCTCACTCTTGTAAAATGATTTCCTTGTCTTGCACACTACCCTAGGCTCTCTCTTATAACTTGAAAGTGACTTTTTTTAACCATGGGAACAACAACCTCCCAAGAGTATATCCAACAGCCTGCAAGCCAGATATACCAATAAATTGTGACTTAGCAGGGGCCGAGACGACCAAGAGCCGACCGAGGTGAGCCTTTATCCCAGGGGTCGCCTACCCTTCGAGCCTTGTCACAACAAGCCAATGAGCAACCCTACCCCCCGTCAGTTTAAACCTGTGACCTATAGGGAGATAACACATGTTCTTAACCATTAGGCCCACTTAGGTGCTCAACTTGAAAGTGACTTTTCACCTTCCCCAATCCCTAAATCCAAATGCCAAGATTTAATCTTAATCGTTACATGATCATGTTGATGTATCTGTAACTTCGAAAGATATTCTGAAGTATATTATTATTGTATGTTGTTATACCCCCATTGGGGATGTGTGTTACCCCTTTACGGGATGTCTAAATTATGTCTAGACCTTGAGGTACAACCTCCGTTGTAAGTCGAGGCAATAGTCCCCAATGTAACATTATGTAATATGTAGTTGTGGTCTCTCTAGGAGAAGTGGGCCCCATGTGAGATGACATGTAGGCTCGAGTCTTATATTTGGTCAGTGACTTGAAATGGTATAAATAGGGAGGCGCTCTCCCTCATTTATACACACCTCACACACTCTCTAAGGCGCATGAGAGAGAGAGACAGTCAAAGGAGAAGAGAAAGATAGCTGCTGAACATTTCTTATTACTGCTTTTGATCATCTTACTATTCTGAAGAAGTTTGCGGGGTTTTCTCCTTTATGGTTTCCCCGATGAAAATCTTTGTGTCTTGTGTATCTTTAATATCTTATGCATTTTGGTGTACTTGTTATTCTTTCAGATAAAGATCCTAGATAATCTAATCAGATCTTAAGAAAATCTAACATGGTATCAGAGCCTCTCTAAAAAAAGGCATTGTGCAGATGTGGGAACTAGGGTTTCCTAGTTGAAGGTGTTCTCTCCACAGATCATCAAGAAAGGAGGGCTAGGCTAACTCGCCTCAATAGGGCGCATCTATTGGTGGTAGCAGTTTCTGAATCAAAGAAGTTTCACTGTACAGCTGAAATACAGCTACAATGGCAGCTAATGCAAATTAGGGTTTCATGCCTAAAAACCCTAGAAGACTGAATTTAGTCATTCTAGCACTTTCCCCATAAAGCGATATTGGAGAAGGCTCAGAAGCCGAAACTTTTATAGGCCGAAGAGAAATTCTTGTTGTACCTAGTGTAAAAGTTTCAGCTTCATATTCGCTATACTTTAGGAGATATGGTTCCGGCCCCCTCCAGAATACAGTCATAAACAGGTGACATAAGGAGATTTGCTATATCTCGGGCTAGGAAGGTCCAAACAAAATTTCGCAAGATGTTGCAGGTAGGGCACGGATTGTAGTTTATGTGTTACGCTTTTCAGACCCAGACTGTGAAACAATGACACGTGGCAGTCCATACAAGTTCACTATGATGGACAGTCCCCAAAACAGTCACCTTGGGAAAATCCAAATAAGTCCCACTTGGAGAATCCCTTTCTGCTCTAACCTGTGGGGTTGGATTGAAGACTTATCGGGCTATCACAGTGAGAAGTTTCAGACTTTATGGATCCCAAACTTCGGAGATATAGCAGAATCAATATTAGTCATTTCTATAGAAGAAATTGGAAAACTAGGGCTTCCTGTTCCGAGAGCTTCCCTCCGTTGTTTTTTCAGAAAATGAGTACATTGGACAGCTCGCCTTGAAGAGGCCCATATTTCTATCCAATCAGAAGTTTGAAATTCCAAGTTTTGAAAATTAGGGTTTCTCTGATGAACCCTAGATCAGCCAGCTCCGGAACCAGGACAGACACCTCAAATCGCTAAGATCTAAATTTTTACTATTTACATTTGAGGTTCTCATTTCAAAATGACTAATCACACCAGCTTGATGACAAGCTTGGTGAAGATGACAACTTCCGAGTATGGAAGTATAGGACCTCCGTGATCCTTGAAGATTTTGACTTGGATTAGTATTTCAGTAAGGAAGTTCTAAGAGCCAAAGGGAGATGAGGCTAAGGCTAGAGCCAAGAGAATCATTGCAGATTATATTAAAGATCATCTCATCCCTCATGTGTCATCCTTGAAGACACCAAAATGAAGTGTTCGATGCTATGACGAGGCAATCGAAGAAGAATAAGAGATTGTTATAACCACCTTGAATGACCTCCCAAGATCATGGGATTCATTCATTCAAGGAATGTGTGCCAGAAGGAAGTTGATTACCTTCAGCAGACTCTGGGAAGAGTGCACACAAAAAAAGCTCGACTCGTAATAAAAAAAGAGAAGATGGGAGTAATTGAAGATCAACCTCTCACGATTCAAAGAAGATCCCTCAAGCAATGAGGAATATGAAGGACTCAATTCTTGAAGAACCTATTATCCATCTTAGCATTTAGATAAGAAATGATGCTGTTATGAATGAAGAAGATAATGAAGCTGAAAGCTCAAGAAAGAGTCTACCCACAAATAAAGATAGGTATTCAATTGTCATTTCATGATATTGTTTGGTTATGCATTTGTTTATATTCAGTTGATGTGTTATGCATATCTGAGTATTTGCATTTATACTACTGAATTGCACATGATGGGTAAGAAGTCAATGTTGTTGTACAACATTCCATTACTACTTATCTAGATTAAAACCTCTTTACTGGCATATTAGGAGTAGTACACACTCTTAATAACATTGGGGTAGAATGCATCTAGAAGTTACTATATGTATAAATGATATGGATGAATGTTGTAGCATTGGCTAAAATAGTTGCATGGTTATGTGACATATATTTGTCACTATTAATATATTTTGGGAATTATGATATGTTTCTAATCATGCAACTAAAATTGACTTGTAGATCATTCCGAAGAACAAGTAATGACAGTTCAAAAGAGGAACACGAAGCTTCCCGGGTCAGAGACGCCATAGCGAAAGAAAAAGCTTCAGAAAAATACAAAGAGAACGGTAGATCCACCTCGAGAGATGAAGACCACCTTGGGCACGAGAAATAATCCAAGATGATGAATAGTATGACGATACTTCCAAAGAAAGAAAGGCCTCAAACACACTCTAGTTATGTGACACTGTTGAGCGACATCATTGATGCAAAGCCTTTCAGCTATGAATAAGTAGAAAAGAAGAAAGGGAAGGAGACTATGATCAAAGAGTACAAGTTCAAAAAGAATGATGTCTAAGGGAAGTCAGTAGTGTCTTCCATGTGGATCTACAAAATCCAGCATGTAGTAGATGGCAACATCATGGGATACAAGGTAAGAAAGAAGGCATAGACTACAAAGAGATATTTGCACTAGTGATGAATCAAGTATACATAGAGCAGCCATTGGGAGTTGAGACACATGACAGGAAGACTCATGTGTGCAAATTAAAGAAGGCCTTGTACGAGCTCAGAAGGCACCCATGAGACAGAACATACAGTTACATAAGGAGCTTGAAGATCACCTAGAGTGATGAAGATCTTAACCTTTGCTACAAGGTTGAAGATGAAAGCCTATAAAGGATGACAAGCTCACAAATGGGTGCGAGAAGAACTTTTCAACAAAGTTCAAGATAGAGGATCTTGGTATCAAGTGACCCCAGATGGATACATAGAATATTAGTAGCAGAGTAAGCTACTTGTCACTCCATTATAGAATGTTTCAATAAATAGAGTATGAAAGGTAGAGGGAGAATGATGCTCCGCTTCAGAGGGAGTGACTGCAGAAGATCCTGAAGTTCGACATGGTACGACAGGATGGACAACTTACTGATGGCTCTGGGATTTACTGAGAGTAAAACGAATTCCAACGTTTACTTCAAGGTTGAAGGTGGAAGACCAGTGATGCTCATGTTATATGTCGATGACCTGTTCCTAACAGGAAAAGAGGAACTCAGTAAAGATGCAAGAAGGAGACTTGCTGTCGAGTTCGAGATGAAGGACTTGGGTATGATGCACTACTTTCTAGGCATGGAGGTGTGGCAGAGTGCGGATGGAATCTCTCTTGGACAAGGGAAGTATGCAGTGGAAATCCTGAAGAGGTTCGGGATGATGGACTGCAAGGCCATGGCCACACCTATGGCATCGAACCTGAATCTATTGAGTGATGCTTCATCAAAGACAGTTGATGCCACAATGTATCGTCCGATGATTTGTTCATTGATGTGCCTGATGAATACAAGACCAGACACATGCTTTGCTGTGAACGACCTAAGCCAGTTCCTGACGGATCCGAGACATGCTCACTTGGTTGCAAAGCATGCAGTGAGGTACCTGAAGGGTACATTTGAGTATTGGCTCAAGTATGATACGAATCAGAAGACTAAGCTGCATGGTTATGTTGATTCTGATTGGTAGTGCCAGTGAGAAGAAGAGCACCTTGGGTTGCTTCTTCAGTTTGAGATCCAGTATGGGCTACTAGTTTCGCAGGATGCAGTCCTACATGGCAGTGAGTACAGCCGAGGCAAAATATGTTGCCACTTGCTCGGCTATTTGTGAGGTAGTATGTTTCTTTTGAAAGCTACTATTTGATTTGATTGATCTAACTTGCATTTTTGTATGATGCAGAGAGGAGCATTGAAGCTCCAATATGTGATCCAGATCGAGATCTCTCGAAAGAGGAAGTGATGAGTACTAGCATAGCCGGTGAGACAAGTTGTCTGAGCATAAAATCCTGGCGAAGCTCGTAGGTTGCTCATACGTAATCAATCCTGTAGGTTGTCCTCGAATGTAATCAGTCCTGGCGAAGCTCGCAGATTATCCTTGGACATAATCAATCCTGATGTGATTCTATGCTAGAAATGGGCAGAGTGAAGTTTGAATACTTCAGAGAGAAGCTTGGTGTTCTTCAGATCGAGGTTCCCTCCAAGGGGAAGTGATGAGTCTGGAAGACGCAGATACACATGAGCCTTTCCGACATGGTGGCAGGCTGGGCCTCCCATGGTCGTTGATGTAAGTGTTGAGCCTTTCCGACATGGTGGCAGGCTCGACCTCCCACGATCGTTGATGTAAGTGTTGGAGCCTTTCCGACATGGTGGCAGGTTGGGCCTCCCATGGTCATTGATGTAAGTGTTGTGTTATGTGTATCTAGGTTGTGCTCCATGTGACAATGAAATAATCTACAGATGATGAGGTAATAGTAGGGTACACAGGTGTTGCAAGGCATGTAATCAATCCTAGGATGCTACTTCAGGTTTTGCAGTGGCATATAATCAGTCCTGGGAGATCCTACAGGTTTTGCATGAGACATATAATAAGTTCTGAGATGTTACCTACTTGATATCTTGCTCGCAGAGATGATGAAGACCTGGCAGAGGGCTAGGCCTACATCCAGCATGAAAAAGGGCGGCACTATAGATGAAGACCTAGCAGAGGACTAGGCCTACATCTAGCATGAAAAAAGGTTGGCACTGTAGATGAAGACCTAGCAAAGGACTAGGCCTGCATCCAGCATGAAAAAGGGCTCGCACTGTAGATGAAGACATGGCAGAGGACTAGGCCTACATCCAGCATGAAAAAGGGTTGGCACCGTAGAAACTTCTGATGACAGATAGTATGGGACGATGATCAAATTATAAGAAGATGATGGCAGCAACTATGATGAAGACTCTATGACTCTGTGATGATGATGATGTGATGAAGGCCTGACCAAATGTGTTGATGACTGTATAGAAAGAGAATACCTTCCTAGTTAAGAGGGAGTGTTGATGTATTTGTAACTTCGGAAGATATTCTGATGTATATTATCATTGTATGTTATTGTACCCCCATTGGGGATGTGTGTTACCCCTTTACGGGATGTCTAAATTGTGTCTAGACCTTGAGGTACAACCTCCGTTGTAAGTCAGGGCAATAGTCCCCAGTGTAACATCATGTAATATGTAATTGTGGTCTCTCTAGGAGAAGTGGGCCCCATGTGAGATGACATGTAGGCTCGAGTTTTATATTGGTCAATGACTTGAAAGGGTATAAATAGGTAGGCGCTCTCCCTCATTTATACACACCTCACACACTCTCTAAGGTGCATGAGAGAGAGAGACAGTCAGAGGAGGAGAGAAAGATAGCTGCTGAACATTTCTTATTACTGCTTTTGATCATCTTACTATTCTGAAGAAGT
This sequence comes from Pseudotsuga menziesii, assembly GCA_001517045.1. Taxonomy (NCBI): domain Eukaryota; kingdom Viridiplantae; phylum Streptophyta; class Pinopsida; order Pinales; family Pinaceae; genus Pseudotsuga; species Pseudotsuga menziesii. The sequence goes on from LPNX010168017.1 coordinate 1,103,377, forward strand.
TTGCGGGGTTTTCTCCTTTATGGTTTCCCCGATGAAAATCTTTGTGTCTTGTGTATCTTTTATATCTGATGCATTTTGTTCTACTTGTTATTCTTTCAAATAAAGATCCTAGATAATCTAATCAGATCTTAAGAAAAACCAACAGATCAATGGTTGAGAAACTTTCCCTCCGAAATTGGTTATATTCAATTTTAATAAAGTCACCATTTACTTTATGAAATAAGTGCACTTTATCTCATAAAGTCACTTTATAAAATTAAAAGAAGGGAATACTTTATAAAAAGTCACATTACATAAGAGTCACTTTAAAACAACTTTATAAAACACCATTACAAAGTCAAGTAGCCTTAACTAGTGCATGGTCACTTCCGCATACAAGGCAAAACCATGCGGAGTGCCTCCAGAGCTAAATAGCTAACAATGAAAACAATTGCATAGTAAAGACTTAGATTGGGTACTAAACATTTGAATAAATTCCTAATCAATTCTTTCTTAATCTAAAATATGAATCTAATCTTTTTATAGAATGCAAGCATGTATATCACGAAGTGTTTGCAGTGGTTTTCAACACGGCTGTAAAAATATGCAGAACCTGTTAAGAAGGGAATGTTTTTTAACCCAATCATAATAAACAAATATAAGGAAGAAAATTTCTTATAGAAACAAGTACTCTTCTAATAGGCCCTTCATAGACCTTAATGCGGATTGAAAATAGTTAAACGTAAGTTTCCTAAAGCTAAACCACATTTTGCTTAGTTTCAAGTGCCAATAATGGTCACTCGGCCTATTGCCACCTAAAACACACTTGGACACGGGTAAGTCTCCCAACCGCTGTGTGTGTTCCTAAGGGCAACTTATGAGTTGAGAACCCACTGTCACCTCAATTCTAAACTCTTCCATTTAAACCACAACTCCTAAAGGCCAAGGGGGGTAGTCCCTACTTACTAAGTTCTTTTTTTGAAGAATGTTTTCTAGCAGTTGTAAATTACAAAAATGACAATCAGCGTGCAGTGATGCAAATATTTCAATGTCAAGCAAACCATTTAACAATCAACCAATAATGTATGCAAGAGAGAAACAATCAAATAATCAAAATGACCATTGTCATCTCTAGTCAGGCTATGGAGTCACAATAATCAACTTCAAATAATTTTCCTAAAGCATCAACTCATTTACTTTAACAAATATACAAGAACATGATGACTTCCAGTAAATGAACAAGTTAAAATAAAGTGCTTGCAAAGTAGAGAAATTTAAATGATTGTAACAATGTTATGCAAGTGGGTCCTATAAATTTTAGTAAATTTTATGTCTCTCTTTGACTTAGGGAATTAAGGTGTTTGTAGCAAATAAATGAACTATTATGGATGCGTACCCCAAGAGACTATCTCCTTCGATTAAAGGGAGAATGTCTAGTGCTCAACACGGGAACACAAGGTTCTCGTCTAGCTTCACGGGTCAAACTCGAAACTTGTTGGGTGCTCAACTAGAGGACACAAAGTGCCACGAAGCCCCCTAAGGCCTCTACCCCACTAGCTCCACAGGTCAAGCCTATTTTTCTTCTTTTTAATGAAGATACTCATCTAGGTGCCTATTAAACTAGCCAACACAAATCTTTGCCCTTTCTCGTCACCCTAGATCGGTCGTACCGACGAGGGGAGAAGATACGGGGCAAAAACCAGGGCTTGTGGTAAATTTTATCCTTAAAGCAAAAATTAAACAAAACAAGCCAAGCACGATATCACAACGAAGAAAGAGCCTACTCAATTGTGAGGTGCGGGTAAAAGGAAATAAGCAAATACTTGAAATAAAAATGATAGCCAACGCGATTTCACATGGATGGGCAAAGCCACTTCAGTTGTGAGGTGCTAGCAAAAAAAAAAACAAACAACAAAGTAAACTAATCTAAATCCAAGCAACTTACAAGGTCATGCAAGGATGGTCAAAGCCACTTCACTTACATGCCACCGAAACGAAAATCACTAAGTACTAAAAACTCGAAATGAAGCACAACAAACTCAAGCCCAAGAGACTCTCTTGGGCTTGTTACAAGGATGTAGATTTCAGCACTAATATTTATTAAGAAAGAGAGAAAGAGTGATTTTTAAACTGTTTTTGTGAGGGACATGAAGTAGACCCTCTTGGGTGTTGTTGGTGCTTGCTAGTTGCTGAACTTGAGCATTTCCTCCCCCTATGAGATCAGAAAACTGCACAAAACAGCAAGCTATTATAGCACAAAAATGATAGAAATGAGTTTTAAACAAACTCAAAAAATTTCATGCAAAAATCAAAAAAAATTCCAAGGCAAAACTAGCATGTAAAAACTTGAAAAATGATAATGTTTGAGTGCAAAATGAAATATTTAAGAGCTGCAATAAGAATAAGAATGTTAGTAAAGATGCCAAGTCCTTTTCGAAATTTGTTGGACAATGGGATATTCCACCCGAGAATCCACAAAGACTTGAGAAACAAAATATTTAAGCTAGAAATACTTTAACTTCCCAAGTTCTAAGCAAACAACCCACATAGCATGCAACAAAACTATTACAATACTATTCTCAAACAAAATACTTAGCTTGAGGTTCCAAATACAAAACAAACCAAGAATGGAACAAGATCACCTCAATCACAATGCATGGACAATACTTCCTCCAAAGATTTCTTCTATTATCATCCAAACTTGAAAGTACAATGGCTCATCTTGGACAAGAATGGAGCAAGAGAGCAAGAATGGGAGCAATGGGAGAATGAGAGAGCAAGAGAGCAAGAATGGGAGCAATGGGAGAATGAGAGAGCAAGAGAGCATGAGCAAAATGAAGCAAGAGAGTAAGTGAATCCAACCCAGATGAGTAGGAATGCCCTTCTTAAATAGAAAAATGAAAAAGAGAGGCTCTTTGCATGCTAGACAAGTGTCACAAGGGAGAGATGGAGAGCCCAAGAGAGGGGGGCAAATTTGCTCATGGAGGGCAAAACCATGGTTTGGGATATCAAATATGGGGAGAGAAACCCCCTTTTGAATGCTTTTAACCTTATTGCTATGTCAAATGGAGAGGAAACCACCATAGTGGGGCCCCTCCCATTGATTTTCACTCACCCAACCAATCAAAGAGAGGAGGGCACACCACCTAGAGTGGACAACTCAAAACTTGTTACATGCTTATTGGGGGGGATGCTTATTGGGGGGGAGGANGGGTCTTAAATTTGTCTTTGGAACCTAATATAAACATTAGAACCTTTACTTGGCCACCCCAAGGGACTATAGTCACTTTTCCAAAATTTGGCTCCCTAATTAAATGCCCAATTTCCTGATTTCCATAACTAACCTAGGAAAAAATGATAAAAACCATAGTAATACTTGTTTGAATGACTTCAAACTTATCCCAAGGGTGTAGAGGGTCTCATACCATTTGTCTTGAGTACCCATACCCCTATACAACATTAAAATGGACCAAGTAACCCTCTTTTACATTACAACAAATTGTCCTTGGTGACAATTTTTAATGACCAAAAATTAAAAAAACCTATGCAAAACCTAATGAAATTTCACAAGACTCTGGATAATGCCCAACATGGTAATATAGAACATTCCTAGGCCCCAATCACCCCATGGACTCGATCACTATAACACTTTTCACCACTTTGGAGGCAATTTTGAGTGAAAAACTCAAATAATTAAAATCTCTAAAAAGAAATTTTAATTATCCAAGTGAAAAAACACTCAATGAAAGGACTTCCCTAATGAATAAGTCTTAGGTGATTAAGTTACAAAAAACTAGACCTTCATGCTGGCATATCCTTACAAAATCCCCCGCAAGGGTGCGGAATTTTCATAGAGAGAGGAAGAGAAGAAGAGTTGCCTCACTTAATATAATCGTTAAGAACTTCATTCTTATCTTCAAGGCACATCCAACATGTGCACGGTACATCGTTGTCCACCTAGTTGGTTTTGGTGGTCAACACGGCCATTTTCTTATTTGCCTGAGCTTTTTCAGAGCTAAAAAGTGTAAGGGGTGTACATAACACTATATAGTATAGACTATTGTGTGTTGGAATTTGTGCAACTTCAGAAATTATTCTTATTGTACTTGTATTGTATTTCCTTGTACCTCCTACGGAAGATTATACTGATGTATTTACTCATGTAAACCCTAGAAAGAATCAATGTAAACCCTGGAAAAAGAATCCACAAGAAAATAATAAAATAAAATTATTTTTTGTATTTCCCCAAGGTATGGGGGCCCCAGTAAATTTTCTCTTGGAAAATCAGTATAAATAGGAGGTGCCCCTCATTATTTCATCCACTCACAGCAAGTTGCTCAGCAGAGAAAGGTGTGCTACTGCAGTCAAGGAGAGTGTTTTCTGGGGTTGTATCTTATAGAGATATTTTCTATCTCCTTCTTCTTCTCTCTGTTCTGAGTAGCTATTATCCTATACGAAAGTTTGTTGGGTTTTTCCCAATTGGGTTTCCCAGGATAAATTCTTATGTTCTTTTTTTATGTGCTTTGTCTTTCTTCTAGAGATCCTATTGCTTATTTGCAATTAAGTTATACTGCTATAATCTTGTAAAAACTAACATGGTATCAAAGTAGTTCTAGAAGAAACCATTGGCGGAAGCTAGGGTTTGACCTTCCAAGCCCTTCCCTCATCTCTTCAGCAAAAGAAGAGTTGTGGAAACTTCGCTCTAAGGGAGGCACATTTGTTGGTGAAAGAAAAGAACCAAATTCCAAGAAGTTTCAATTTTTTCACTCCGGGATACCGCAGGAAGAAACTAGGGCATCAAGTTTCGAAGGTTTCCCACAACTATTTTGGCTCGACCTAACCTTCTCTCAACTCGCTTTGATAGGGCACATCTATCTGTAAGTTTAGTTTCCCTAAATTCCAAAAGTGATTTTTGACCTAACTCCTGCTAGGGTTTTTGGTTCAGACCTGCAGACAAGATGATTGGAATGAAGGTTGAAGATTGTCTTGATGGGGCTACAAACTTCATAGTATCCTGAAATCCTAGGGTTCTTCCCATCCCAAAAGAAAATGATCTCTTGAAGTTTGTCAATGAGAAAGTTCCAAAACCAAAAGCGAAAGAAGCCAAGTTCCAGTGGAAGAGGTGTGATGCGAAAGCAAGAAGGATTTTGGTGGACTCAGTCAAAGATCACTTGGTTCTGTAAATCTCAGAAAAGAAGATAGTTAGGAAGATGTTCAAGACCTTGAAGAAGTTATTTAAACACAGTAGCATCTATGTGACTCACATTGAGGAACAAACTGCCAAATATGAAGGTGACTAAGTCCGAATCTAATGCCTCATATTTCATGAGGATCACCGAACTTCGGGACAAGCAAAGGTCAGTGAAGACAACATTGAAGAAAAGGAGCTTGTCATGACCACTCCAAACGGTCTTCCACTGTCTTGGGAGTCCTTCATCCAAACCATAAGTGGTCAAACCAAGTTGCCCAAATTTCACAAGTTTTAAGAAGATTTTACTCAAGAAGAAACGAAGATTGTAGCAAGGCAAACACTCCATGGTCCTCAAGTTGAGGAGAATCAAGCCTTCATCACTCATGCCAAGAAAGCCAAGGGAAAAGGAAGGAAGTTCCACAAACATAAGAACCAAGCTAGGAGAGCAAGTTCTTCTCCAAATTGGAGGGAAAAGAAGAAGGATCCATCACACATACAATGCTACAAGTGTAAGAAATATGGTCACTATGCAAGCCAGTGTTTTAGTTCAAACAAAAGGTAGCAAGAAGCTTCAACAGCTGATGTGGAAGATGGTCATCATCACAAGAAACAAAGAAATGAAGATTGTACAAAATTCTTCTTCATATCAGCATTATCAGGTACAGTTCCCACCACTAGTGATACATGGCTTATAGATAATGGTGCTTCTAAGCATATGACTAGTTATAAAGAGAACCTTTCAGAAGTTGTTGAGAAAGAATCCCATCTCCGTGTATACTTGGAGATGATTCCAACTACAATGTGAAAGGGTTTAGATCTACATCTCTTCAGTTGGAATCCAATGACTTACTACATCTAAATGATGCTATGTTGTTCAGAGCAGGAAGCAGGAGCGAAGCGAAAAGCAAAATTTTCAAAAGCTCCCGTTTTGGGAGCGTTTCGGGAGCGTTTTTTGTAAAGTATATATTTTAATATATTTTGATGGATTATATTTTAAAAACATGTAGGATGTTGAATCAGCTATAGAATACATGGATTAAACCAATATAGCATCAATCATCTAGTAGTTATAACTTATAACATTATCATCAAATGATCAGCCATAAAATAAATTGTAGAAGCTTGGCAATGGAGGGAGGTACCATAACATTGTCATCAAATAATCAACCTAGTATAGGAGCTTCTAGTATAGGAAAGGTCGGGAGCACCTTGGGAGCGTCCTCCCAAAGCTGGGAGTGTTTTGGGAGCGAGGGGGTGAGGGGCACTCCCACGCAACATAGGAATGATGTATTGTATGTACCTGGTATGAAAAGAACCCTTGTCTCCATCTCCGCCTTAGAAGACAAGGGATATAGAGTGACATTTGCAGATGGAAAGGTGCTCACATAGCACAAGGATTATAGCATGAACACAACGAAATTGATTGGTGTAATTGAGGAAAGCTTGTATCATCTAAGCACTCTACCAACTCAAGCTTTAGTCCATGATTCCACTAACATCAATGAGTTATGGCACAAAAGACTAGCTCATCTAAACTATCAAGCTCTCCCAGCATTAAGGAACATGGTGACAAGTCTACCAATGCTTCATGTAGACCATGATGGTGTATGTAGAGGATGTGCACTTGGTAAGAATACCAAGGGTTCCTTTCCGAAAATTGAAAGCAAATCCAAGGGAATATTGGATCTAGTCCACTCTGACTTGTGCAGACCCATGACGGTTACTTCATTGGGTGGTAACAACTACAATGTAACATTTATTGATGACCACTCACGAAAAACGTGGATATACTTCCTCAAGGCCAAGGAATCCGAGGAAGTACTTAGCAAATTCAAGGAATTCAAAGCACAAGTCGAGAATCTGTCAGGAAGAAGAAATAAGATCTTGAGATCAGAAAATGGTGGAGAATATACCTTTACAGAATTCAATGATTTCTGCAAGGAAGCAAGAATTCAAAGGGACCTCACAATTCCCTACAACCCTCAACAAAATGGAGTTGCGGAAATGAAGAACCGAACAGTTGTGCAATGCCATGATACATGACCAGAGTCTACCAATGTTCTTATGCGCAGAAGCATCTAGAACAATTGTTTATGTACAAAACAGATGCCCTCATAAAATCTTGAAGAACATGACTCTAAAAGAAGCCTTCATAGGAGTGAAGCCAAAAGTGGGCCACCTTCGTATCTTTGGCTACCCAATCTACATTCATGTGCCCAAGGATAAAAGGATGAAACTAGAACCTTCGGACAAGAAGGGAACATTCGTGGGATATAGTGAGTCTTCAAAGGCATATAGAATATACATACCAGGATCGAGACAAATCAAAGTCAGTAGGGATGTGACCATTGAAGAAGAGATGGCTATCCGAAAAGGAAGAGGATCTGATATGGAGATCGATGATGATGAAGAGATGAGATCATCTCCCCCTCCAGAAGTTAAGAGGGAGTCTAAAAAAAAAATGAACCGATCGATCCCATTGATCCAGTTGAGCCAGTTGACGCTCCCACATATATGGCAGTAAGTCGAAAAAGACCTAAATGGGTACAACAGACATTGCAAGATGCAAAGGGGCACGAAGCTCCACACGGAATCCATCGGGAAAGCAAAAGAGCTCAAAGGTTCTCGAGTTATGTAGTATTAATGAATCACATCATTGACTCGGAGCCTACCACGTACGAAGAAGCATCCAAACACCAAGTTTGGATGGATGCCATGACGAAGGAGTTCTAGTCCATCATGAAGAATGACGTACGGGAGGTTTTACCGAGACCTGAGGGGAAGTTAGTAGTGACCTCCAAATGGCTTTTCAAGGTTAAACACAGAGCAGATGGTAGCGTGGAAAAACACAAGACCAAATTTGTTGCCAGAGGATTCACTCAGAAAGATGGAATTGACTATGATGAAACATTTGCTCCTATGGCTCGATATACTTCCATCAGAACCATCATTGCTATTGCTTCAGCTATGGGATGGAAGCTGCATCAGATGGATGTAAAGACAGCCTTGCTCAATGGTATTATCGAGGAAGAAGTTTACATTGAACAACCAAAGGGGTTTATTGTCCATAAGAAAGATTCTCACGTATGTGAACCAAGAAAGGCATTATATGGACTCAAGCAAGCACCTCGTGCTCGGTATGGACGAATAGACGAATACCTGATAAACTTGGGATTCACCAAGATTGATGCAGATCCTAATCTTTACTACAAGATTATGGATGATGAGCCACTGATTTTGGTCCTATATGTGGACGACTTGTTTCTCACAGGAAATGAGACACTAAATGGGTGGTGTAAGAAGAAGCTTGCCTCTGAGTTTGAAATGAAGGACCTCGGATTGATGCAGTACTTCTTAGGATTAGAAGTATGGCAGGGGCAGAAGGAAATTTTCCCTAAGTTGCATGAAACGGGGAAACAGGGACGAAATGGGGAAACTCCGAAACGGGGGAAACGTGACCCCCCAAAATTTTGGAAACGGGGAAACGCGATATATATATATGTGTGTGTGTGTGTGTGTGTGAGCAAGAACATATTTTATTTAAAAAAATGTGAAATATAAACCATACATGTCGACAAATCATTGTCTATATTGAGATCCTATTCATCAATAGCACCCTATGCCTTCCTCCTCTCGGCTCTAGCCTTTGCCTCTAACTCGAATTTTAAACTTGATCCTCCAAGGGCATTAGTCAACAGCTCAACACCCTACAATTTTGATGAAACTTCTTAATCCAATCGTTAAAATAAGGTAGAAAATGCCTCCCATGCTTAATAAGTCATGAGTGACGAGTATATTTTTATTAAGGTCATGACAAAGGAGTTCAACAATCAACACCACCAACATCAAGGTACATATAGGGGTTGATGTGGTTGATTAAATGCCAATTCCATACCCTCATACATGATAGAATTTGGTGGAAACTTTGCAATCCTGAAAACTATTGACTCTGTTGAATTTTGAATGGGATATAAAATTCCACTTTTTGCATATGAAATTCGATGAGGTTGGAACCACTCTCAAACATCCTGAAACAATTAATGGTAATGTTAAAAATTTAAGTAAAATGATGGAAAATAAAAGACAAGGAGAATGTCATTTTTACTTTAAGAATTTAATATTACCATTAATATCACCAAAAACTATTGTTCCATAGCTACATTTTTTTGGAAACGTGACCTCATTGCCTGCAGTTATATCGAAAACGTGTTTCCGTACAGACAAAACGCGTTTCTCTCTCGAAAACATGTTTTGTTCGTACAGAAACATGTTTCCACGTTGTACGGTACATGTTTCCGAGTTTCGAAATGGCAAAATGGTGGAAACAAGGTTGGGGCCCACATTTCCTGCAACATAGAATTTTCCTCGGTCAAGAAAAATACACCATTGATATTTTGAAGAGATTCGGGATGTTGGACTGCAAGTCCATGGCTACCCCGATGGATATAAATTTCAAGAAACTCAAGGAGTCTAATTCAAATTCTGATATGATTGATCCCACCATGTATCGTCGGTTAATTGGCTCTCTAATGTATCTGACAAACACCAGACCGGGTATATGTTTTGTTGTGAATACTCTTGGCCAATTTATGAGTGATCTGAGGCAAATTCACTGGGTTTCTGCAAAACATGTTCTCAAATACTTATGTGGCACTGTGGGATATGGTCTAAGATATGCTTCAGGATGTGATATGATGTTGCAAGGATTTTTTGACTCAGATTGGGTCGAGCGTGTTGCAGATAGGAAGAGTACTTCCGGATGTTGCTTCAGTTTGGGATCTGCAGTGATTTCCTGGTGTAGCAGGAAGCAGACCTCAGTAGCACATAGCACCACAGAGGCCGAGTATATGGTTGCCAATGTAGCAGCTCAAGAAGCAGTATGGCTTCGAAAACTCCTTGTAGGATTGTTTGGTCAGAATCTAGGACCAACTGTCATTCACTATGATAATCAAAGTTGTATACAAATGTCAGTGAATCCTGTATTTCACGATTAGACGAAGCATATAGAGATTCGATATCACTACATTCGTGATATGGTGCAAAAAGGTGTGGTCGAGATACAATATGTTCCGACAGATGACCAGACTGTAGAAATTCTTACCAATCCTCTTCTTAGGACCAAGTTTGAATACTTTCGCAGAAGACTTGGAGTAGAAGAAAATGCATCTCTCGTGGAGAGGGAAAGTCCAAACTGATATCGATGATGCCTTTACACTAGTGCCTCTACTTGTTCTGAATCTCAGCCAAGTATGGGAGAAATACCATCGGCATTATGAGACAGGCAGGTAGCAGATGGTCTTGTACACTGATGACCACTATATGTTCGGATTCTCAATCTGATGTTCTTTGGATTATTCCCACCAACTCTTGAGATGAACTGGTAGTAGATGGTCGTGTACACAGGTGGCCTCTACTCACCCTGGTTCTCAGCCAAGTATGGGAGAAATCCCATCGGCATCTTGAGACAAGTAGGACATAGACGGTCGTGTGCACCGGTGACCACTATACATTCAGATTCCCAATCTAGTGTTCTTTGGAGTATTCCCACCAGCTCTTGAGATGAACAGGTAGCAGATGGTCGTGTACACTGGTGACCTCTATTGGTCCTGGTTCTTAACCTGGTGTTTTGGAGAATTCCCACCAATCTTGGTTCTCAACTTGGTGTAGGAGAATTCCCACCATCACTTGAGATGAACTGATAGTAGATGGCCGTGTGAAGCATATCCAGATTCTCAAGTAGAGATGGACTCGTAGCAGATGAGATGTTGATTGTTGTACTCTCCTACGAACTGTGTAGAGTTGCAAAGATGATAGACCTACCGACAGACTGTCTGAATCAGATTTTTTATGACACCTCTTGATGGACAGAGACAGTGTTGACAACCTTCAATATGTATAGAGATGAACGAGACAGAAGAGATGTACAGAAGAGACCCAGATGTTCGTGATGTTGATGATGACCATCTCTGAAGAATACCTTCCTTGTTGAGAGGGAGTGTTGGAATTTGTGCAACTTCAAAAGTTATTCTTATTGTACTTGTATTGTATTTCCTTGTACCTCCTACGGGAGATTATATTGATGTAATTACTCATGTAAACCCTAGAAACAATCAATGTAAACCTTGGGGAAAGAATCCACAAGAAAAGAATAAAATAAAACTATTTTTTGTATTTCCCCAAGGTAGGTCAGCCCCAATCAAACTGTCAAGTCGGCCCCAGTAAATTTCACTTGGAAAATCAATATAAATAGGAGGTGCCCCTCCTCATTATTTCATCCACTCACAACAAGTTGCTCCAGTAGAGAAAGGTGTGCTACTGCAGTCAAGGATTGTGTTTTCTGGGGTTGTATCTTAGAGAGACATTTTCTCTCTCTTTCTTCTTCTCTCTGTTCTTAGGAGTTATTATCTCTAAACGAAGGTTTTCTAGGTTTTTCCCGATTGGGTTTCCCAAGATAAATTCTTGTGTTCTTTGTTTGTGTGCTTTGTCTTTCTTCTAGAGATCCTATTGTTTATTTGCAAGTAAGTTATACTGCTATAATCTTGTAAAAACTAGCATTGTGCTTACAAGCAACTACAAATGTTTATGGTGAATTACAACTTTCAAAAGTTTTTTAATACATATATATATATATTATTGCCATCCCCCAACCTGTTGTCCCCTAAAAAATTGGGGGTGCACTCTAGCAGTCCTGGGGACTTGTTCTCCCAACCTTGTTGTTCCTCCGTCCCCCCAAAGCCAGTGCAACATAGTAATTTACTAATTGTTAAATAATGGGCAGTCACGTTTTCCTTAACAATCTGCCCAACTAATGTTTTGACTGGTGTGATTCAGCAAATACCCTCACGAACTTCGATGAATGGAAAGGGAGATCTTTTGATTTTCAGCAAAACAAAATCCTCAAGGAGATTTTAGACTTTAAATGTCCAAAGAACAGTGGCCAAAAACCTAGAATTTTAGAGAAACTCTGAGAACTTTGGAGAACCAAAGGCCAGATCAAACAAGGTCTGATAAGAGGCGTGGCCAAATGCCAGATCAGAAACAAAGCTATCATACCAATTTACTGGCAAATATCCAACATAAGAAGGACAGCAAACAGAAATCCATATAGGATAATAATATAAATAATAAATATAAATGATTGAACGATAGAATATAATGATTGCAATGCCATGGGGCAGTATACATATATATGCAGTGACTGGTCACCATGGATGATAGGTCATGTCCTTTCATTAGGATGTAATCATGTGATGCTTCATTAATTATTTATTTTATTATAATTTTATTAATTGATATCTATTATATGTATCTAAGTTCATTACAAATCACATGTAGCGGTCTGAATTTATCATGCATCAGCTTAACTGTTCGTGTTGGATTCTAAATGGTGCCAATCATAAGCATGAAAACATTTAAAACATCTACAACAAAAACACACAATCTAAAGGTCTAATATGCACAAGAAAAAACTGATGAGGAGCAAGAAAGGAAAACAATGTGTAATACAAGCTGACTAGAAAAAATTTCTACCACCAAGGATCTGCATATTAATGTTCCTTGCATAAGAACAAATGAAAATAAGGCGTAAGGTAGTATACCTCTACTTAGATGTATGAGCACTGCATCGTATGCATCTTAAACATTGGTGGAAAGGAAAATTTTACTTCAACAATTCCGAAAAACTTCCCAGCACTAATCAAGGACAACTTTTTGGGAAAAATCCTAGTTTGCGACCATATTTTGTCTAAGTTTCCAGAAAGATCAACAGCACAGATTTCACAAGAACGAATACACACAAGAACATCCAAAGATAATGCAAGAAATATAAAAATAAAAACCTTGTTTCATTTCATTTCATTCATTATAACTTAAATTCTTTCCATTTCTATTATTCATCCTTGCGTGTAGAAAAAATTTCCTCTTATGAAAAGGTACCTGATTGGAAATGTGAAATGACTAAAAAAAAAGTATCACGGGTCTACTTAAAATTTCAATGTTCAAAGTGTACCTCAAAGTCAACCATTAACCCAAGATTCCGAAGTAGAAGATGCACACCGTCAATGTAGGCAAATAAAGATGAATAACACTAGGTTTCATGGACGATTTTATGGGAAAGATCCTAGTTTGCAACTATATTTTGTCTAAATTTTCAGAAAGATCAACAGCACATGTTTCACAAGAAGGAATACACATAAGAAGATCAAAAGATAATGGAAGAAACATAAAGATAGAGTCTTGTTCCATTTCATTTCATTCGTTATAACTTAAATTTTCTCCATTAACTGATAGTTCCCCTTTGTAAATTCTATTATTCATCCTTGTAGCAAAAATTTCCTCCTATGAAAAGGTACTTGATTGGAAATGTCTAATAAAAAAAGTATCAGAGGTCTACTTAAAAGTTCAATGTTCAAAACATACTCCCCAAGTCAACCACTAACCCAATCATCTGAAGTAGAAGATGCCCATCATCAATTTAAGCAAATAAAGATGAATAACACTAGGTTTCAAGTATCCTGAACTAAAGTTGGCATTTTTTTAAGTATTGAGATAGGACTTAAGGTTGTAGCATTCCTTCCTTAAAGCTAAAACAAGGTTTATTTAAAACTAATCATTAAATTGAAAATGAAATTTATATAAAACAGCTTATACAAAATGGATGGTATGATGTTGATTGCTGCAATTATCCATAAAACAATACAAATGTTCATGCAGAGGGAAGATATCTTCTAAGAAGGATTAGAACATAGCTTTCAAAAGAGAAAAGATCGATAGTTACGTTGATAACGATTTTGCTTCTTTCAGGAGACGTTTGATCTCTTGTACAACTTGAACTTCTTCTGGGTTCATCCTCCGTTTCTGCAAATGATTGTGAAACAGAAACACCATGCTTAGACACCAATGCCATTAAGTGCAATAATCATTGACTGCATTCTTTCAATATTATAAAGAACTTTAAAAGTTTTACATTGCACCTACAAATCTAAGTTGCACTGAAATGGATACGGTAACGGATACGGATACGGGGAGGGAAACAGATACGACAAATTTTGAAAAATGTCGGATACGATACGACAAGGAAACGGCAGCAAACTTATATATATATATGTATGTATATCAAAAAGGTCATGAAACATACATACTTTAGATGACCATTCATCAATTAGATTTAAAGGTAGTCATGTCATTTATAACAATTAAAAATAGCAAACTCAAATATTGTCTTAAAAAATATTCTTCTATCTCAAGTGCCATAGATAAGTCACCCACTCGCAAGCATTTAAACAAGGACATGTCAACTACTTCTAAACATTGATTTCAAACCCTAAAATTACTTGATGGATTTATCCAAATGTTACAATCTAACAAATATTACGCTGATTGCACCTCTAGAAAAGTGTTGAAATTTGTGATTAAGCACATTTTTTTATGTAAGCCAAAGACTCAACTATGTTGTATTTGGGTTGGTCCACTCACTGGTGAGACAATCAACTAGGCAAGTGAGAGTCGATTGACCAACCGACTAGTTCAAAAAGTGACTAACCGACTGGCTCATAAAGGCCCTAAATTCATAGGATTGTCTATGATTTGCAACCGACTTGGATATTCAAATTTGACATAATCAACCATGTTCTAAGGGGATTAATTAAGCACTCGAGTATAAATAAGTGAGCTCATGTTTTAGTGCAACTTAGGTGTGACTATGATGACATGCAATATTGAACTCTATGCCACAATACTATCTCTAGACACCAATGAGTTCCATTGGATATGTTGTTTACGTTTTATGGTTTATACTAATAAAAATGCTTGAAATAAGATTAAAATATCACATGCATATCATACACAGAACTGGCTAAACGACGCACCATCATAATTCTCTCCACGACATAAAGATAGGGATATGAGTATACTAGCAATGGAGAAAATAAGGCCATAGGTCAAGGGATCATACTAATTCAAAAAGGAAAAGAAGAAAATTGAAGCTTGTTGGAAAATTATTGGAAATATGTGTTAGTTTATGTAACCTTTCATAAATGTAGTATGTTATTTTGTATGGCTAAATATACCATTGTATCAATTTTGATATGCCAGTTGTTTTTTCACATATGCAAGTCATTGGCGTTTATTTGAAACGAAGTTGTGAGGAATTGGCAAAAAAACTGGATAAAATAAAAAAATCATTGTACTTGTACACTAGGCTATGAAACTAACACTATAGTAGACAAGCATTTGATACAATAAAATGTCCACGGATCAATGATTTTTTGAACCAACGGTGAGCCTCTATCAATTTTGGGAAATTACAATGAAACAAAATCCATGAGACATAAATGTCAGATTACCATTCACCAATTCGGGATTAAGGTTTTGCTCTTGATTTATAAGCTTCCAGGCTTTATATCTAAAGTTTTGAGGTTCAATTTAGGGTTAGGGTTTTATAGTTTTCCTTTGGGGTTATTTATTTGTTTATTTTCATGTCAAAAAATCACTATTTCTAGTCAAAAACTTGCCCTGTAAAAGTTTCAGGAAATGGCTGGAAACTTTGGAAACAGTTTAGGAAACGGCTGGAAACGACATGGAAACATTTCTGAGTTTTGGACACGGCTTGGGAAACGTTTCAGTGTTGTTTCCAAGTCGTATCCCCTCCGTTTCAGTTTCTGAAACAGGGAACAGCATTATCCCTCCCCTTCCTCGACGTTTTCGATAACTTAGCTACAAATCTACTCTGGAATTGCATTTGAGATGTAATGAACAAAATATATATATGCATTAATAATATTAATAATATTGATAAATTAATTAAACAATTAAATGAAAAGGAAAATGAAGAGGCGCCTTATGAAAGGTGGTGTCTCATCACCAAGGCAACCCTTGCATGGGTATTTATAGAAGCATCATTTCTCATGTAAATCATCATTCATATTCATATTTACTCTTATATAATTATCCAACATGGAACTATTTTCTATTGGACTATTCAATTGAGATAGCTTTCGAGAATATCCGGATACGAATATTACATTGGTAACAGAGCGATCCAGTCCTAGGCTATTATTTACACCTTGTATAATTTGGTTTTTAACCATTATTCTAGGGTTTCCCTAAAATTGTAGTCTTTGACCAAGAAAGAAAATATAAGAGGAAACAATAAAAAGAAGAAGAAGGAAAAAAAAAACAAGACAAGGTTTATAAAAAACACACCTGGTTTTATAAACAAGTCATAGAATCAAAAAAGTAAAAGGAAGGAGAAGAAAAAGAAAAGGGAGAAAAAAAAACAACCCATTGTATTATGAAACCACACTTTTTTTTAAACCATTACATTAATAAAAACAGGTTTTATGTTAAAGGAAAAAGAATTGAATTATAGAGTGAAGGATCAATCATATTTTTAAATTGACAATAATTAAAGTGTCTTACAAGTCTATTTAAGAAAATAAATTATAAGGGTGAGACCTAAGGCTTAATATTTCTTTTTTATAAAAGTTAATCATCCAGATTTGAACTTGGGTGGGGAGGGTGGCATTCCTTCTTTCCAACCACCCAAACTACACACAATCCACAAAGAAATTTTAAAAAGAAAAGAAGTCAAAGTTAAAAGAAGAATTCCTTCAAAGGGAACTACATTAGGGATTATTACCAAGGCTGCGGGGAATTGCTCCTCCCCCCCTCGAATCGCTCTCAATTCGCACTACGAGAGGAATCGATGATGAATCGCTCCCGAAATCGTGATTCCTCCCGGGAGCGATTTTTGGAATCGTGATTCCGAGGGAAAAAAATCGCTCCCTGCCCAATTCGAAATTGTTGAGGGAGCCATTAGGAGCGACACTCTCAAAGCGATTCCCCATCGCTCCTTGAGCGATTACGGGCCTAAAAAATCGCTCCCTGAGCGATTCCCAAGACTTGGAAAGAAAATTTCTCATTTTTTTCATTTTTGCAAAAAAAATAAATTGGTGATTGGCTAGGGTTTAATTAGTGTTTATAAACACTATTGGCCTCCATTTGGACTCATTCTATTCCTCATTTACTTGTTTTCATTTATCTTGCTAAGTCTTTGAGTGGCTTTGCTAGTTGTTTGAGAGCAAATTTGTAGGAGCTTGGAAGGAAGATTGGAGGGGGGATAGAAAGCTTCTATTTGTGAGAGCTTGGAAGGAAGATTGAAGGCTTCCATAGAGACATTCAACCATCCTTGAAGAGCTAAAGAGGTAGGCTCTAAAAACCCAATCTTTGTTTGTTTTTGAAAAAAATATTTCACTATGTTAAAATTTTAAATCTTATATGTGTTTTTTTCCTACTCTTTCCAATTTCTTCTTCTCCATCATTCTATTGTAGGCAAGAGGGTATGTGGTTTTTGTTTTTGGTTCCGATACTTCTCATGATGGTGGTGATGGGAAGTAGATTTGGTGGTGGCAATGATGAGGATGAAGAGATAGGGAGTGGCATACCATGCAGAGGAGGAGGAAGAGGGAGAGGAGGAGGAGGAGGAGGAGATTGAGAGTGATGAGGGGCAAAAAAAATACACAACACCTTTGTGGAAGTATGTGACAAGGCTTGGGGGAGGGAGAGGGGTGGAACCACAAAGTTTACATGCCTCCATTGTAATAAAACTTACACAGGTTCATATACCCGTGTGAGAAAGCATTTGTGTGGGATTATGCCATGTGATCAAGGTAAGGCTACTGGAGTCAAAAACATGTGACAAAGTGTCAGCTAAAGAAAGAAACAAATACAAGATGGAAGAAGAGGTTGCTCAAAACAATTCCAAGAGATCAAGGGTCGAATCTGAATCCCCACAGAGAATGTTTAGTAGTGGATCTGGATCATCATCCACCCATGCTAGTGGATTCTCACCTATGCGAAAAACATTATCAAATTTCCTTGACCTTGGTTGCAGAGATGATGTGGATTCAAAAATTTACAGGTTTCTCTATGCATGTGGTGTGCCATTCAATGTTCTTCGCTCACCCTATTGGCATGAAATGGTACAAGACATCAATGGTGCCCCTAAAGGATATAGGAGCCCTGGGTATGATAAAGCTAGAATCGTGGGACTTGACAAGGAAAGAGCCAAAATCAATAGTGTTCTTGGAAAGTTTACAAATGATTGGTCAAACTATGGGGTATCCATTGTATCTGATGGGTGGACAAATGTTAAAGGCAAGCCATTGATAAATATTCTTGGTGTGTCTGCTAGTGATGCGATCTTCCTTTCAACTCATGACTACTCAGATCGCTACAAGACTGGTATTAATATTGCACAACCTTTACTTGAAACCATTCAAATGATTGGGCCATACAATGTCATTCAAGTCATCACAGATAATGTTGCTAATTGCAAGGCAGCAAGAGCAATCATTGAGGATAAGTATCCCAACATATTTTGGTCAGGGTGTTTGGTTCACACATTGAACCTTTTGATGCACGATATTGGTAAGATGAAGGACCCTAGTTACCGATGGATTGGTGCCTTGTACAAGAGAGGTAAGAAAATGATAAAATTTATCACCAATCATAGCATGGCCCACCACATTTTTCGCAATCACTCTAGGTTGGAACTATTGAAGATTGCGCTAGATTTGCTAGCTACTACCTCACCTTCAGGAGGCTTTTGAAGGTAAGAGAGGCATTGGCTAGTATGGTCTCAAGTGATTCATGGCAGGGAATGAAAGACAGAGCTACAAGCGCATCTGATAGAAATGACTTTCAGGAGGTGGAGGACATCATTCTTGATAGTCATTTCTGGGCACAGGATAAATATGTTCTCCAGTTCACCAAGCCCGTTTATAATATGATTCATTTTGCTGATACAGATCAGTCGGTGATTGGGGAGGTGTATGAGCAAATGGATAGCATCCTTGGTCATATGAAAGACATTGTTAAGAAAAGAGATGCAATCTTGTATGACCATATTCATAAACATGTGGTCAAAAGGTGGGATAATTTGAATGATCCACTCCATGCCCTTGCATATGTCCTTACCCCAAAATATTATTCTCCATCTTGGTTGGCCCAACATGCACCTGGCGATGGAGTTAGGAGAAGACCACACATAGATCCAGACGTGCAAAAAGGGTATATGCTTGCATTAGACAAGTTGGTCCCTGATGAGGAGGGGTGTGCTCAAGTACAAAGTGAATTGAACCAATACATCAGTGAACATGGAGTCTTTGGTACCCTGCATGCAACCAAAGATCGAGAGAGGTTGGATCCTATCCGTTGGTGGAACATGTATGGCAGTGGTGCCACATATTTGCATAAATTGGCGATGAGGGTGCTTTCACAGGTTGTCGATGGTTCTTCTGCAGAGAGGTGTTGGAGCACCTACAGCTTCATCCACAATGTCAAGAGAAATAGCTTGAATATAGAACAAGCCCAAAGTTTGGTTTATGTGCACTACAACTTGAGGCTGTTGTCCCATTATTGTGAAGCGGCGAAGAATGATAGAACTTTTTTTGACTTGGGACAACAATCCCGAGGAGGCTAATGTGGAGGATGGAGCCATTGCATTAGAGCGCTTGGAGGATGAACTATTGGGTGATCATGAGGGTGATCTGATTCATAAATCAGAGATGCCACCCCCAACCACCAACAGGTTTCCAGATGCAAGAGTTTTTGCCTTTAGCTTCACAACGTCCGGCAATCCGTGGGGGCCATTCATCTTCTTCTCGTGTTTCACGATCACTTCCAGTAGCTTCTATTCTACCTAGAACACAAGAAAAAAAATTGGAAGTTTCTCGTGGCAAGAGGAAAACTTAGTAGATTAGTAGATAGTATCATAATACTTTGTATTTCATGTTTATTATGGCCTATTTTGTAAACATTATGGCCTACTTTGAAGTTTGAGGTTTGAACTTAAAATTGTTGATTGCATCTTGATTCTTATCATATTATGATCTTACAACTCTTTGGTATTGAATATGATATTAATTATTATGATGCTTTGTTTCATTTCATGGTTGATGTTATCTGTTAGAGTTTGTTGATGGAAAATATTATATGTTGAAATTTGAAGATTGATGTTGTTGATGATTGATCATTTGATGACAATGCTATAAGTCATAGCTCCTAGATGATTAATGTTATATGTGACGTGTATTAAATGGTTATATCTATGTTTTCTATAGCTAATATGGCATAATACAAATACATGTTTCTTTTAATATATATGCATCAAAATATAGTAAAATATATCTTATATAAAAAATGCTCCCAAATCGAAATCTTTTGAAAATTCCGCTTTCTGCTCCCGCTCCCCAACAGCGTAGGTTATTACGCCCTTCGTTCTACCTCTTATCAAAGGAGTCAAAGACAAATTATCAACAAACGAGCCAAGTCAAAGGGGGACCATTTACCGTCAAAAAAATTGAAGACCAAATTGTCAACGAAGCAGCATAATCAAGGAGAATCTAACCTTTTCATAAGAATACAATTCTAGTCGTAACCATGGCTTATGGTTCATATATTCAGATAAAAAAATTAGAAGATGAATTAGGCTGTTGTTAAAATGAAAATATAAGATTACAAACGATAATCGACTTACAAAATATTCAAAAGGAGTTTAAAGACAAGAGATATCGGACCAAGTAAAACAAATGGAAGATTTGTTCACGCAGATTGAGGAATTAAAGCGTCTCAATCAAAAATCACAAAACCAAGGTATCAAGAAGGAAGTTGACGACAATAAGGCAAAAGAAGAACTAACACGTTTGAACACACTCCTGAACGACAAGGATGAAGAAATTGCGAAAGTCCAGAGAAAGTTGGAAAGTCAAGAATCCGAGATATGTCGACATCAGCAACAGATGAAAGAACTCCAACAGAAATATGACAACATTAGAAGGGCACACAAGTTGGAAAATACAAAAAAGCAATAATACATTAACAAGCAAGACTAAAGAAGTATTTTGACTAAAGAATCATAACAAGACATTAGTTACAAAGATCAAGAAGTTAAAAAGAATTCATAAATCAGAATAAGTTAAAGAAGACTTCGAAGGAAAAATTATAGAGAAGCAAGAAGAAAATCATCGCCTGAGAAATCTTAATCAAAAACACTAGAAGAGCAAATCAAAGAGTTAAAAGAGGACAAAAAGTCGCAAGTAGAAAGGTTTGAAAAGATTCAAAGTAATAACACTCTATTAGAGAACAAATTAGAGCAACTCCAGAAGGAAGCTTCCAGACTCTCAGGCAAACAAATTCAAGTTAAGGAACAAGAAGCCACTCCAGTAAAAAAACAAACAACAAAAACTCCTTATCGACACCCAAACCATAAAAATCATTTTGACCAACGACAGGATCAAAATGAACATAAACGGAGGAATTATGATTTCAGAAGAAAAAGAACACAAAATGAACAAGCTAAACAGAAAACAAGAAATTCCACAAAATGAAAGAACACAAATTGCAAGTCATGTTTCAATGTTTCTCTAAAAAAACTCCTAAAATCACTTTCATTCTCATAACTTAAAACTAAAAAGCCTTAGTTACTTTTAGGGACCACCCCCCTTGGCTTCGTTAGAAGTTGGCCTAAACGAAGGAGTCGAGATCAAGTGACAGTACTTGACTCGAGGCTTACCCCCAAGGTCACATCTAGTGGCTTGAAGATTCCTGCCACATTACTCGAGATGTGTATCAGGCGGTAACAATGACTATAAATCCATTCTAGGATTTTGGGGTTTTACTTTATTATCCAAGATCTCATATAATTAATGGCTAATCTGAATGCTTCTATTTCATTTATAGTATCATTGTATTTTGATGCGCATGAATATATTTTATACATCTTTGAAATAATAAGTCGAAGAGTCTCTTGTACTAATTATCCTTAGTTAGACTCTCTATACTAAAAATAGAACTAGGTCGGTATTTGAGGCTAGCTAGATATCCTTAATTAACTTAGAAAAAACTTGGCTAGGGTCTCTCCCTTGGTTAGTTTACGTTTATTCATTGTCGGACCTAGGAAACCTAAAAAAGGAACTCCTTCCAATAGTGACATATTGGGAAGGAGATCCATAGTTGTGCCAATTTAGCGATCAATTCCTTGTCTATCCATTGATTGCTAGGTTGTGCATAAACAATAAGGATACATTAAATGACCGCTCTTGGAGTTGCCCATCCATCTGAGCCTATGTAACATTCTCATAGCATGGAAGATCATTGAAGCCGTCTGAGGCACTTTGTCAAATTCTGCAAGGATGATTGCATGCAGGACTGACCTCTTGGTAGGAATATGTTTGGATAACATTGTGATAAACACTCTCTAACTAGTTTCAGTCAACCACCTGAAGGTATGGTCCCCAAACCTCACAACCATACAAAAGGGTAGGTGTGACCAATTCATGAAAGAGGCGGACCTTTGTCTGAATGTCTGGGAACTGAAGCTGAAAACACTGTTTTTCAAGAGTTCTGAAGATGCATTTGTCTTCTCTTTTTTGTATCGCCTCCTGTGCTCTTCTCTCTATAGGGTTTTTTTCAAATCCATAAATTCTATGCTTGGTTTCTGTAGATAGAAGTTGCCTTTTTTTCGCTCATCTTGCTGATGCACACTGAGACATAATTTGGTCATTCGTGAACGTTAACATAGTTTCACTTCATAAAAAGTTCCAAACGTTTAAGGTAATTCTTCTGTAAGTTATGTAAAACTCGGAAATGTGCTTGATTTCACCTTTGTAAGTTCCATAAAACAAGGGAACAGCACCTAATTTGTGGCACAAGGAGGATGTAGGCTAAAAATAAAGTAAAGTAAATTGGTTTTAACCATAGTTTCGTCTCAATCATGGTTTCGCTCATAGTTTCACCTTGTCCCAAGAAGTTTTGAAGGTTTTCTGATCCAGAACATCAAAAACATACAAAAGCACATCAGATCAATCGGAACCAAGAAATTTTGTTTTCCTGGCTTCAGGCCATAATGGCCAAAAAAAGATGTGTTTTAATTCATCTTTATACAATGCCCACTGGAAGCAGTTCAGGAACATGTTCATGGCAATCTAAAGGAATTGTTCAGAAAAAGCCTAGTTTTTTTAATGTTGGTATTGATTTTAACATGGTTTATGGCCAGAGGTGAACAAGGGCATGGTCATTGCCCCAAATTGACAAACCAAGATAACACGAGCCCATACATCACTTTAACAACTTCCCTCGAAAGAAATTTTATTTTTTAAAGATTAGATTACCTCCAGCTGCAGTAAAATTAGCAGAACATAGGAATGAATGACTGAATTATTTCATTTCATGGAGAAAATGATTATAAAGTATGTTTTCTTCTGTTGAGATAGGTACCTGTAATTTGCCCAGATATTGTTGAATGTAGCCGCTGAGAATATGCATGCTCAATACCACAAGAAGAATCAGTGGTGCCGCTGCTACCTCTAGTCCGCTGGTCATGCCCTTGGGATCATCCATTGTCTCATTCATTTATTCGCGTGGCTAGCTCGCTGAGATACTCGAAACTCTGTATCTATAAATTGTTAACTACTTTTCCTATTGATTTTTCGTGGAATGATAAACGCCCCGCGGAAATCGTACAGCCGAACTCCAGAATTTGCTATATGGCTTCAATAGGTCATGTGTTCGGCGACCGCAGATCTCTCTCATTTCAAGGGTCCCTTGCTCGTGTCGCTTAACTGCACCAGTGAATGTGAATTTTCAACGAGGTTTCTCTTCTTAAAAACAAGTAATCAAAGAAGTCGCGACTTGGATTTTTTTCTGGCTTGTGTTTTCTATTATATTTGTCCAAAATCTTGTAGGAGTTGTTGTGATTTTGAGTAATCGATGGTTTCCATCTATAATGATAAAAGTGGAGAAATTTTTTTTTAAATAGTATTTATTATAAATTATAATAATATTTATAGGAGATTATAAAATTGAATTTGTATTTGAAAAATAGTTTATCTTAAAATTAGTTTATAAAAAAAATAAGTTTAAAAATATATATATAAAAATTGGGTACCAATGTTATTAGATATCTTTAGCTTTGTTCTAAGTTTAGGTGGATTTTGTTCTAAGTTTAGGTGGATCTAGTTGATGGGTTCATATCTTGGAGACTAGAGCCCAAACCCCCTTGAATAAGTGAAGATTTAGACCTTACCTAGTGTTGAGGTGAATCCTAGGTTTTATGTATATCTTAGTTAGGAAATGTGGTGACAACTCGTTAGAGGAAAAATCCTAATTACTTTAATAGTGGTTGCCAAAATTTTAGGAAATCAATGTTTGTCAGGTTCTGTTAGTGGTGTTAATTGACCTTTTGGAGTGCACAAAGGACCAAAACTTAATGGTTCGATGGTATTGGAGGATGGTAGGAGTGTTGGAGGTGATGTTGACCTTGGTGAATCCCTGTGGAGATCTATTGTCAGTTTGCAGCAAGCGAGTTTTCAAAGCAATGGGTTTTTTGAGGTAGGTATATCTATAAGGGTGTCTTTCCATCTTGGATGGTATCAAGCAACAAGTTTGTGGTCCTTGTGGAAGTTGTGGTGACACCTACAAGTGTGTCTTAGGGTTTATTGGACAACCTTTTGATTTAGAGGCTTTGTACAGTGGAACGATTGCAAGAAAAATGATTATATAATGTTGGAATGCTAGTATCTTAGGATGTGGTGATAGGTATCAGTTGTGCTTCCCCTACTTGTAAATGAAAGAAGTATGTAAAAAAGAGATAGAATCTTGTCCTTTGGGAGGAAGTGATGATGAACAAAGCAATAGAGATGTTGGAGAACATCTTGGTTGGTAGGTTTAATGGTCATCGGTTGGGGGAATTATTGTCAAGAGAATGGTTGAAAATGTAGTATGAACCCTTGATTATGTATGCATCAAGGTTCTTATTTTTGTGTATAGGATGGATGACATTTCAACTATGTTCTTTTGTGGAAGTGGAAAATATAATGGGGGTGTTCTAGAGGTGGGATTTGACATCTCTTCCTTGATGAAATGGACACCATTCTTTGAAGCTTATCAAGTGAACATTGATTTTACCCCCACATGGGTAAAACTTATAGGCCTTCCTATAGACTTTTGATCTTTGATGTATTCAAAAAGATTGGATAATAATTGTGTTGATTTTTAGATGTTTATATGTCCATATACTTCTAACCTGAATGAAACCCTCCTCCTCTCTCCTATTCTCCCGGGTCACCTGAGAAGGAGGCAAGGTGGTATTATTTTGGGGGAAATCTCTGCTGAGATGTCCATATTCATAATATTGCATGCATCTGAAAGGGAGGTGTTCATAATCAAGAGGTTGGATCCAATCCTCATCCTCCTAGGTCAGATTGATTTCCTCAGGAAGATCAAGGGATAGATCCATATAAACGCAAATCTGAGCATAATAGGTATACCTTAGTTGTTAGGTTTATTTTGACACCTTCACAAATTCTCCCAGTGTATTTCCAATATCTTGTAGAATTTTCGGTTCCTAGTATTCGCATGGAAGAGAATAAAGGTGGATCCATACTGGGGAAATGCTCATGTCCTCCTTATCTGGGTTAAAGTGTTCTTTCCATGGTTAGACATACAACCCCTCTAAGAAGAAGAAGTAGGGCCCTCCCTCGAAAATCTTATCCATGTCTTCCTAATTGAAGAAAATGATTGTGAAGAAACCCTCCGATCCCAAGTGCAGGTCATAATGGGCCTTAGGGTTCCAAGTGGCCTTGATCCATTTGAGGAGATCTCTTTCCCTATGCCAAACCCCAATAAACTTCCCAATCAGGTATTTTTCCTTCCATAGTTCCACAATTTCTTGCAGCTTGTCTGATTGGATCTGGAGCAATGGGATTTGAGAGGATTTGAGCATACAAACCCTTTTAATGCACCCTGGTCCCTTCCTCTCCTAATATCATGTCTCTTCCCCGTCATCGTTCTTGGATCTATCCTCTGCTAGGTTCTTTTTTGCTCCCTTCCCGATTCCCTCCTTACGGTTTGATATGGAGGGGGAGGAGCCCCTCCAGTCGATCCAATCCACAACCATAGTTGGTTCCTTCACACCCTCACACTTCTTTCTACCACAAAAATCAGAGCAAAATTCCCCTAAATATATGAGCATGATCTCGCTTTTTTAAAATATTATTACTCTGGTTGTTTATCCATCAATAGGAAGCATTGGTGCATTGAACACACTGTGTAAGTTTTTTGAATTTTTTTTAAAGTAAAGCTCAATTTGAAATTTTAATCCACTAAAAATTCAAATTAAGAGCTAGCAAAGAGTTTACCTAGTCACTTGTGTGTCGATGAGGCATGGTTGTGATGCATACCAAATTTCAAATTTTTCCCACCGTATGGAAAAATTAAAAATCCACTTAGCAAGCAAGGGAAGTGAGTCATGCCGCCATGTGGAGCACGGATTGTAGGGAGTCTAAGTAGGGAAGGTGCGGCATTGATGCTAAAGGGATCAAACACATTGTAGAGATGGTAAAATGGTTTTCTTTAATTTGGTATTTCTTTATTTAACCCTATCGTAGTGCGTCTGAAACCCAAACGCATCGATATAGTAAGTTAGAACTACTGCACCGCAAATGAAAATAAAAAATAAAACATAATATATATATGTATATATGTATATATGTATATATATATGTATATATGTATATATGTATATATATATATACATATATACATATATATATATATATATATATATATGTATATATATATATCTATATGTATATAT
>LPNX010168017.1:1131042-1147148 GCA_001517045.1 Pseudotsuga menziesii
GTGCATTTGTGGAAAACAATGACACCGATTATGGAAATTGAAAATTAAAAGTTAATATAATAGTTTTTTTTTATTTGGTAATTTTTTTCTTTAATACTTTACGATGCACCCAAACATAGAACGCCCCAGTGTGGTTGGTTAGAAAGACCTCACCAAAAATGTAAATTAAAAATTAAAAAAATAATAATATAATCTGTGGTTTTTTTTAATTCATTATTTTTTTAACCCTAATATGGTGTGCCTTATTGTTGAATGCACAACTACCGTGTTGTTTAGAACTACTGCAATGAAAATGAAAATTAAAAATAAGAAATTATTGTAATCTGATGCCCCCTCCATTATTGGTCTACCATACTTCGGTGCAAGTTTCAAATTGGTTGTGAATAGGTGCAATTGAGTAATGTTAATTCACTAGTTGTAAAATTTTAGTTTTGTTTTCCGCTTGATGGTGTATCCAACCGCAGTGCCACATGATTTATGTTAGCACCAATGTGTTCTTGTCGTATATGCACTGTTGCATTTGGTATGTATAAATGCACCCAAAAAAAACATCTGCTAAAACCTCTGCCAACTCGCCTTTGCTAGTTACCTCCACTATAAACAGATATTTGGGCTCCTTTTAGAGGAGCATCCATTATAACCTTTGCTACAAGGCCTTTTCCTTGTAGTAATAACAACTTAGAGGAAGTTAATTCATATAAGTATCCCATAATTAAAATGCATCACATGCTCTATTGGAACTAGTGTGGATAAAATAATTAATGGAGGGTAGAAATCCCATTTTAATATTGAAAACAAATGTAGAGAATTAAATTTCTAGCTTTTTGAGAAAATGAAAGTTGTCTTTTATACTCTTGTTATTCCAATTATCCTTTCGGCATGTGAAGTTTGGAGTTACGTCGTTTATAGAGAAACATGAAGGAAAAATAAGAAAATCCATAAGTTTTTTATAATTATAATATTAAAATTAAAATCAATACCCCATATACCCATTGAGAGTAAGGTTATGATTATGTGCTAATGTACACACGTCAAATAATTGACAAGAATTATTAAAGGATTTTTATCATTGCTTCAAATTCCAGTGAAAGTCACTTGAGGCTTAAGAGAAGATGATATAAATATTTTGTTTCATGGCTAAACTAGTAGAGGGTTTAAGAGGAGGCCACTCCTTAAAATATTGATAATATCAAAATCACTATCTTTAAACCTAGATTGAAAGAGACATTATGGTGCCATGGAAAAATAGAGAATAAGAGAATGTTATTGTACTATAAATAGATCACCAACCCAAAGTTAGAACATCAAAACTATCTTTCTTCTTTGTAAACCTTATAGAAGAAAATTAATATTTCTAAAGGAGAATGAACTCTCATGAGCTTCATAGTGACACTAGGCATTGGACAAGACCTAAAATTCCACATGAAAGAAATTGTAATCTTTAACTGATAAAGTAAGGGATGAAAAAAATATTCTCTTAAAATTCCTAACTCTAAGGTTTAATTCTACAATATTTGAAACACCAATGATCTTCATAACATGTTAACTCATGAAAACCAAAGAGATATAGGAAAATATCTTCTCGTTATTTTCAAATACAGAAACAAAATGTTAAATCAAGGAGTGCTCCATAGGTATGTCTTTTGCTCCCCCCCCTTTAGACCATTTGTTTTCTTGGATTGCATGTTTACTTGAACAAATTAAAGTATATATTCATTTTATTGTCTATTCCTGAGTTTCCTAGTCCACTATTATGCAAGAGTTTTTTCCTATTTGCATGATCTTCCTCCAACATCATTAACTTTTGTAAGTTCAAAATAAGCAATCTTAGAACCTCATACTTGCCTCATTATAAACAAAAAAGTAACCTTGATGGTATATTTCCAAGTAGCAACTTATTACCATAAGGTGTATTTGAACATATATCCACATTAATAGGTGGCTTAACATCCAAATTTAACTTAGGGATTACTCCATGACCAATAATTTGTGGATGCATGAGAGAAGTGCAAGGTTTAAATCTCCCTATGTGTTAAAGTATGTATTGGTGTTGTGTTCCCCCCAGAAGTTAGAAAGAGACTACAAATTCTAGAGACTGGAAAAGGTTGAGTTGACATTTCCATCATGTGGGTGTGCTACTGGGGGTACAATTTATAAGAGCAGCAGTTGTAGCTTCTACAGATCTAGGGATTTGGACCTTCAGGTTCATCTATTGTTTATCTAACTCATTTTGTACTTCTTATTCTATATCATATTTGCTATGGGATTGAGAGAGAAGAAAGCCCCTCTATAACTAGTTTTCCCAAGTTGGGTTTCCATGATAAATTCCAAATCATTTGCCTGATTGTTGGTTTATGAGTTTTATGGATGTTCAAATGCTGCAAATTCTAATTTAGATAGAAGTGTTTCATATGGAATTAGTGAATATTGTAGTCGTGTTGAATATCTGAACTTCTCATAACAAGTGGAGACCTTTGAACAAATTTAATATTTTTACTGGTGTCTAAGAGGTTTAATAGGGCCTTTTACTAGGATATAACTCTTTGTCAACTTCAAGGAGTAAGAATTTAAGGAACATTGATGTCTCTCATTCGCTCTTTTTAGATGACATACTCAATTTTGGATCCGGGAGTATAAGTGAAGGTTAGGAAATAAATGATATTTTAAATCTTGTTTCCTCTACTACATGGTTGGTTTGGAAAAATCAGCCCTCTACTCTTTTGGACTAGTTGTACATCTTTTGGATTGGCTACAAAAGCTTTTCCATATCCTCTTGCAGGAGATAGAGGGATATTTGAAATATCTGGGGTATATTTTGAAGACAAATTGCTATAATAAATATGATTGGTCTTGGCGCATATCAATAATTGAGGGAATAATACAACTGTGGTGCAATAGGTGGATCTTAAGGGGAGGTACATTGGTCTTGATCAAACCGTTATTGAGGCAATCACCATTTATTGGATTTCCCTTGCCTCAACTCCAAAAGGATTCGGGGAATATTAAGAGGATATGTGCAAACTATCTTTTGAAAGGAATAACATATTACAAAGGGAACACCTAGCCAGTTGGGATTCTATTTCAAAGCCCAAAATATTTGGCGGTTGTTTGGGAAATCCCTTGTTTCCAAATCATTGTGGAAAATTATGGCCAAAGATATTTTTGGGGAATAATTATTCATCAAAAACATATTGCACCTCTCAGTTTAATCAATTGGATTCAATGTCCAAGGAATACATTTCCCAACTGTTCAAATCATTGGAAGGATCTCTCTTTTGCTTTATTAGTCTAAGGAAATCAACTATCTCAAAGTTGGCATAGTCTCGTGTAGGGACATGTGTTGATGTTATTTCGAGTTGTAATCTTAATGTCTTCCTCCCCCCTAAGGTGATTGAATAAATCAAATGGAAAAGTTTGTGCACTTTAAATAAAATTGGCAAAGAGAATGAAACTTCAATTTGGTCACAAGGATGGTTATATATCCAAGAGGTAGGAATTGATGATTTTCATGTTCAAGATTGGAATAGTTTTATGGATGCCATAAAGAGAGCTCACATAAGTATATAAGGGGAACTCGATGAATTGACCTGTTCTTGGTAGGGGAGAGGCAGGGTTTATAGAGTGTTTTTGGTTATAAGGTTTAACAGGCCCCTAATATTAGGGCTACATAGTGGTTGATGAAGAAACTGTGGGAAGTTATCTCCCATACAAAAAGTACTCTTTTAATTTGGCTCACTCTTAAAATAGAGTCCCAACTTGTGACAAAATACAAAAAAAAGAGGATGGAAGGTCCTTCATGGTGATTCCTTTGCAAGGATGCATGTGAAACAATTCAACATCTCTTTTGTGCTTGTCCTTTCACTTTACAGGTCTAGAGGCATGCAGATTCTACTTTGGAGATTCCAAGGTTGTGGACAGGTGATGCCTTCATAAACAATTTAAATGATGGATTTGATAGAGGAGATTTACAATAGTATAGAATGCGCTTTTATTTTATTATCTATAGACTCTATTGCAAGGAATGAATGTATACTTGAGGAAAAATATGTCCCTAGTTTCCAAGTTTGTGTACAAGCTCTTTCATTATTTCCAAAACTCAAGTCCACAACTCTAGTACTTAAGGTTTAATATATGAACCGCCCTTAGACTAGCAAATATAATCCTTTGGTATATTTTGATGGTGCTAGTCAAAATGATGGTTTGTTGTGTGGAACTAGATATGTTCTATTTCTCTTGGATGGTCACTGTTTTACAGGAAATATTTTTTTGGGTCAAGGCACAAATAACTATGGGGAATTTGAGGCTTTTCTAGTTTTGATAAAATATGCTCACTGTAAAGGTTTTTTTAAACTTTTAGGAATATGGGGATTCTAAGATAAATATTAGATGGATTAAGGGTGAAATTCAGATGCTTAGGCCTAGTTTGTTGTTCCTTGCAGGTCTCATAAAGAGTGTTGTCGCTCTCTTCCAACATATCTCTTTTGCACATATCTACAGACATTTTAATGTTCAGGATGATACATTATAAAAAACATCCTTGTGGGGGTCCCTCTACAACTTCACGAGGGTGAAGACATAAATGACATACTAGACTCATCTCAGATATGGTCCTTATGAGACTCCTAAAGATGATTACTTTCTACATTTTTTTGGTACGCGTTGAATAATTATTCTGGTGTAAAAATATTCGTCAGATCATATCCTGGTGTAATTTATAATTTCATGTTTTGATTTTGATACTACTATGGTGTAGAGGTATTACGATACCTATAAATTTGGTTATTACGTACCTATAATTTGGTTTACTTTTGAGACACGGGTTCTGTGAAGATCTTACAACTATGATTTCCTATTTTGACTTGGATACTAATTTGGTTTATAGGTTACAAGAACTCAATTTTTTAGTTTTTTCTGTTGAGACACAAGCTAAGTGAAGAGCTTAAAACTATAATGTTGTTAATTTTCTCTAAAGAACTCATGATGGCCATATTTTATTTCTGTTATGGAAATACAAATACGCTTTTTTTAGGAAAAAGGAATCATCAATAAGATGGTTAAGGAAAAAAGAAAGAAACTAAAATGGTGGTGCAAAAATGTCCATAGTATCATTTTTCCACGTAAATTATCCATGGGAAAACCTGAGGGAACTTCCCCTCATTTTGAGCATGGTACCTAAAGTAAACCTTAGATTATTCAAGGCACAAGGCCAAGTAAACAATAGGTCTCAAACCATTTCAAAAATATACATGTTATGAGATCAATATGTCATTTACGAGAATAAAACTTGGGCGGGGAGGATAAAAATCCATCTCACAACCACTCGAGCTAGACCCAATTGACTCCAAAGTGTTGAAATAATGTAACTTCGAAGAATATTCTACCTGTACTTTACATTATTATTATTATTCCTCCTTCAAGAGCTTTCATGAATGTAAAAGTTCATGCAAAAGGTTATGAGGTAAATCCCCCGTTGTAAGTCGGGTCAATAGTACCCAAAAAAGATTAATATAGATATTATTTTGAGTTTTCCTAGGTAGGTTGGCACTATCAATTTGATAGGTCGGACTGGTTAGGTTAAAAGGTCAATCAAGTGATTAGTATAAATAGGGAGGCTCCCTCCCTCATTTGTACACACACACTCACTAATGTATTGCGCAAGAGAGAGAAAGACAAAGGACAAAGAAGGAGGAGGCAAAGTGTTTTTGGTGTCTTTTGCTCTTATTCTAGGGTTTGGTCTCTCTCTCTCTCTCTCTCTCTTATGAGACCTTGTTCTTTGGGTAGTGTACTACGGTAAACTATATTAAGGGATTTTTGTTGGGTTTTTCCCTTTTGGGTTTCCCAAGATAAATTGCTATGTACCTTGTGATTGTGTTTCTTTTAGACATCCTCTTTAATTTGTTATTATGAAAATGTATTAAACTATCATGAAGTTAGAAATTAACCCATCACAACGTATAAACTTAACATGGTATTAGATCTATACTATAAAGAGCAACTTTCACTGGGTAAAAATATCTCTCCTTCTTCAGACAAGAAAATTAGGGTTTCCTACTGAAGATAAATTTTGGATTGCAACTGACATTGGGAAGTGCGCCCCTCCTAGGCGCATATTTTGGCACCAGGATTAAAAAAATTCAGTGGGCATATCCTTCAAAAGTCAAACCATAGTTTGACTTGGAACCAGAAAACCAGAAATCTAGAACCAAAACTAGAAACCACACTCTAGAATTTCGCAAGTCCAGTTTCAAGGGTTAAAATTTGGATTCTTCATAAACTAATTGTACCAGCATACTTACCTCAATAAAGTACATCTTTTGGTAAGTTCAGTTTTAATTTCGGGGAAATTTCAAATCTTTGTCATTTTCTGTTCTCTGGGACAAGATGCCTCCAAACACTAAGCTTGATGACAAGTTGGAAGGCATAGAAAATTTACGTTCTTGGAAATACAGAATTGGACTCATTTTAGAAGAGAATGATCTTGTAAAGTTTATAAAGGAATTTGTGTCAGATATCGAAGAAGATGAAGCAAAGGAAAAGTACAAGAAGGACATGATTAAAGCCAAGAGGATCATGACAGATTCTATCAAGGATCATTTGATTCTTCAAGTGTCCTCCAAGGATACACCTAAGGAGATGTTTGATTCCCTAACAAGAATGTATGAAGGAAGAAAAATCAACCACAACATGAATTTGAGAGACCAACTCAATAGTACAAAGATGAGCAAGGGTGAATCTATCCAAGAATATTTCACAAGGGTTTCTCAATTCAAAGAACAACTAGAATCAATTGAAGACAATATTGATGAATATGAATTAGAAATGACCACTTTCAATGGTCTTTCTAGACCATGATATTCTTATATTCAGACAATTTGTGCAAGGAAGGAAAGTCTACAATTTGAAATCCTATGGGAAGAATGTATTTAAGAGGAAGCTAGAGTAGCAAACTGAGAAGTACTACTTAGAGATGATGACCATGTCCTAACTGCTCATGATAGAAAAAGAAGTCGAAAACCTCTTTTCAAGAAGGAAACTCATAAGGAGTCTCATCCTCATAAGAAGTTTCAAAATAATCAAAAGGGATATTACGAAAATAAATACTTCTCCTCTTATCAATGTTATCATTATGATAAGATGGGACACATTGCTAGAAATTGTACAACAAGAAAATAAGAATATAAGAGGAAGAATAACAAAGGGCATCATGCTCATTTAGCCAAAGAAGAAGAAGAAGAAGAACCTCCTAGGAGTAAATTCAAGAATATGTTTTATATACAACGAAGTTCTTATGTGTCCTAGAGGAAAATGGTTAGAATATGTATCTGTTATTGGGATAGAAGAAGGCGGCCTGTATAAACTGAAACATCACTCAGAATCAGCCTTGATTCATGATACTACAAGTCCATGTGAACTATGGCATAGAAGGCTTCTCACATAAATTACAAATCCTTACCGCATGTGAGTAAGGCAGTAACAAGTTTACCAAATCTAAAGATTGATCATGAAGGAGTATGCAAAGGATGTGCGAAAGGAAAGAACATAAAGGATCCTTTCCTAAAAGCAACACCAAAACATAAGGAACATTTAAACTTGTTCACTTAGATATATGTGGTCCAATTCCGTTAACATCTTTAAGTGGGTATATATATTATGTAACATTCATTGATGATTACTCTCGTAATACTTGGGTTTACTTTTCGAAATCAAAAGATGAAGTGTTTGGAAAGTTCAAATCCTTGGTAGAAAACCATTCAGAAAGAAAAATCAAGACACTCAGGTCAGATAACAGAGGAGAGTATACTTCAAATGAATTTGGAATCTTTTTTAAAGATGTCGAGATTAAGAGGGAACTTACCACTCCCTATAATCCACAAAATAATGGTGTTGTTGAAAGGAAGAACCAAACTATTATGGAAGCAATGAAGACTATGATCCATGATCAAGATCTTCCTATGCACATATGGACTTGAAGCAGTAAGGACAACGTATATGTCCAAAACAAAATGTACCATAGTGCACTTGGATTCAAAAATCCTGAAGAGATGATCACACACAAGAAGCTAGAAGTAAGTCATCTCAAGATATTTAGTTATCTAGTGTTTGTTCATATTACAAAACAGAAAATAGGGGAGACAGGTGCAGGGGGGGGGGTCATTCTCGACCCTATTGGACAAACAGTAAAAACCTTTGCTTGGGGACTGGGACAAAATACAAACAACAAGGCTGAGTGGCTGGCACTTCTTCAAGGATTGGAAATGCTACACAAAAGAATCATCTCAAGTCTGCTAGTCTTTGGGGACTATCGACATGTTATCCTCCAGATGATAATTGGCTACTCAGCAGGCTCCATCAAATGCAGAAGGATTTATAACAAGATCATTCAACTCGAAGAAGAAGAAGAAGAAGAAGCTCCTAAGAAGAAATTCAAGAATATGTTTTATATACAACGAAGTTCTTATGTGTCCTAGAGGAAAATATTTAGAAGTGTGTCTGTTATTGAGATAGAAGAAGGTGGCCTGTATAAACTGAAACATCACTCAGAATTAGCCTTGATTCATGATACTACAAGTCCATGTGAACTATGGCATAGAAGTCTTGCTCACATAAACTACAAATCCTTACCGCATGTGAGTAAGGCGGTAACAAGTTTACCAGATCTAAAGATTGATCACGAAGGAGTATGTAAAGGATGTGCAAAAGGAAAGAACATAAAGGATCCTTTCCCAAAAGCGACACCAAGACATAAGGAACATTTAAACTTGTTCACTTAGATATATGTGGTCCAATTCCGTTAACATCTTTAAGTGGGTATATATATTATGTAACATTCATTGATGATTACTCTCATAATACTTGGGTTTACTTTCCAAAATCAAAAGATGAAGTGTTTGGAAAGTTCAAATCCTTGGTAGAAAACCATTCAAAAAGAAAAATCAAGACACTCATGTCAGATAAGAGAGGAGAGTATACTTCAAATGAATTTGGAATCTTTTTTAAAGATGTCGAGATTAAGAGGGAACTTACCACTCCCTATAATCCACAAAATAATGGTGTTGTTGAAAGGAAGAACTGAACTATTATGGAAGCAATGAAGACTATGATCCATGATCAAGATCTTCCTATGCACATATTTCCTTGAAGCGGTAAGGACAATGTATATGTCCAAAACAAAATATACCATAGTGCACTTGGATTCAAAAATTCCGAAGAGATGATCACACACAAGAAGCCAGAAGTAAGTCATCTCAAGATATTTAGTTATCTAGTGTTTGTTCATATTACAAAAGAGAAAATAGGGGAGGTAGGTGCGGGGGGGTCATTCTCGACCCTATAGGGAAAATAGTAAAAACCTTTGCTTAGGGACTGGGACAAAAGACAAACAACAAGGCTGAGTGGCTGACTCTTCTTCAAGGATTGGAAATGCTAGACAAAAGAATCATCTCAAGTCTGCTAGTCTTTGGGGACTATCGACATGTTATCCTCAAGATGATAACTGGCTACTCAACAGGCTCCATAAAATGCAGAAGGATTTATAACAATATCATTCAACTTCCACTTCCTGCTAGCATTGCCTACTACCATATCCTAAGAGCGAACAACGCTAAGGAAGATTCTTTGGCAAATTCAGGTGCCTCTCTCCCTCAAGGTTTCATTTCTTTGAACGATGAGGAGGTTAGCACAAAACCTATTCCCTAATTCACTAAAAGGGTGTCCTTCCCCATTGAAATACCTTGGGTTAATTAATAAGCAAAGGTTTATAGTGTTGGTGGTTGCGTTGATCGTTGGCAGCCCATGCATCATCTGTTGGGACGTGTGGTATCCACCACCCTCCCTCCTCAATTCCCTGCCCACTCCATTTAAGGCAGTCCCCTCCAAACTTCATTTCGCGTTCAGCTCACACGTGTTTGCCCATCCCCTTGCTCGTGCTATGGCTCTCACTTGGGTTTTTACCCTCTGTCTCCCTCCCACGCATTTGTCATTATTCTTTCAGGCGTTTGAGTTTCTCCCAGGCGATGAGGTGCAATATTCATTGCCTCCCGAGCTTTGTGATGGGTGGCTGATACCCATGGTCCTCTCGAGTTTCATGTATCCTTTTTCTCCTCGGTCTCTGGATTCGACAAGTAACTTGACAATTCGCTCTGTGTGTTTTGTTGCTAGAGAGCTCGGATGCAACATTCTGTCTGTGTGCTCTGAGTTTGTATTTTCCTCTTCTGGTGCCATTTTCTGTCTATGTCTGGTTGTTAATGAGCTTCGGTTCCATTTCTCATCTCTGCATCTGGGAGACGCTGTGAGAAGGCCTTCTGTCTTGCTTGTTGGTCCCATCCAGAGTATAGGGGTTCTTGTTGAGTGAGCTTTCTCCTTTTCCAGGAAATTATGTAGCAATAATTCACATTTCGAGCTCAGGAAGATTCTACGCAAAAAAATACCCCCACCTGTATTGGGCATGGAACACAAAGGTATGGAACCAGTTCAACAAAGTGTCAAGGAAGGTTTTGATGATTTGAAGGTCAACATTCACCGTATGGCAGATTTCGTGGCTATTGGAATCACTGATAATAGGGAGAGTGCAAAGGAGGTCAAGCAGTTAATGGATGATGTTCGTCATGTTTCCTACTAGACTAGCTATCACGATGCAAGAATTGATGATCATGATATGGACATGAAAGAGATGATGGGAAAGATTGACCGTATACAAGAAGATATTTAGAATTTGGTGCAGCTGAACCAGGGAAGTCACGTTTAAGACAATCTAGGAGCAGCCACTCAGAGAATGGAAGAAGACTCTGTCACCTAGCCTGTGGGGTTTCCAAGAAAACCTAGATGATCTCCCCTTAGTTCATTTTTTTTGTATTATCCTAAATCAACAGTTTATACTAATTTATACTACTACTGTGAATACTTAGAATAGTAACTACTACAACGGCTCTAGAAGGCCATCTCTATGGCCATTTTTTTGTTTCAATTTCTATCTTACTACTATAATCATCATATTGCTGTAATTTTGTACTGAATGGCTGTGCACATCCCCTTTAATATACTCTTTTCTCAATTTTAGTTAAAAAAAATATTCCAAAAGAGAAAATAACCAAGTCGGATCCTTGCAAAAAAAAAAAAAAAGAAGGATTATTTGTTGGATAATGTGAGGTTCAAAAGTGGACCTTGTCAAGTACCTAGGGGTTAAAAAATTGAATTAATTAAATTACCTAGGGAATTTTGATTATTTCATACTATGGAGGCATGTACTTGGTTTATTTCTAAATTCTGGATTATTTGTGTGTAATTATTTAATTAATATGAAAATAATGACATGTGGGATTGAGTTGTCACATCATAGGGGTGCATTAGGCAAGCCAAATTGCCTAGGATGAAAAATAACAACTGTACAAAAAATGGCAAACTCAATTTGTCATAAAATATGGAAACTGTCAAAAAGTAAGCCAGTTTCAAAAGCATAAAGTGTAGGAAAAGCAGTCAATGCAAAAGCTGGAAACTTAGTCAAGGGGGGGTTCAATATCCATTTTGGTGAAAGGATGCTAGAATGGAAACCATCATCGGTCATAATAAGGAAACTTTTACTCAAAGGGGGGCATAGTTTCCACTTTAGACTGAATGGAACAAACAAGGAAACATTACCTAGGATTCTAACTTTATATTTTCCTCAAGGAGGGTGCATTCATGGATTAGGGTTAGGGTTTGAAAGTGGGTAACTTGCTCAACATGTGGATGAATTGTTCAACAAGTCACTCATAGTCTATTTAAGTATTCTTCCAACACCATTTCACAACTTTTTATCATTAATGTTTTGTTTTTTAGTGAAACTAACCTTCTAGTCTGAGTGATGTGCCTCGACCACCTAGGGTGATGCACCCTAAGCTTCTCATTTTCTTCTCTTCTCTTCCATTCTTCATCTCATACAAATCAAGATAAGGAGAATCCATTAAATACCAAGTTTGAGCTCTGATATCATCCATCCAACCATGGAATTTGAGCTCCAATGAAGGAGACTTCACTTATGCTCTCAGGATTGTCATATTGGTGTCAAGTGTTGGTTCCAATACACTATTCTTCAGTTCTGGGCACCTTTGATGGAGATCAGATCCTCCAATTCCTTTCTGAACTTCTCAGATCCTTATTCATATTCTGACCTCTGATATATGGTAATATTTCTTCTCAATAAATTCATAATTCCAAATTTTCATGAAAGAGGTCTTATAATGCCCATTAAATGAGCCTTTTTGTAAGTTTAATGCTCTGGTATTGATGTAATGGCCATGATAATTAAATATGAGATTTATGATGTTTATTATATACTAATAAACCTCTGATAATAATTAGTTTCAGTTTTGATAAAACATAGATTTAAAATTCATCTTCAATTACTCACCCTTACTCTTTAGCTAGTTAAAATTAACTAGTTTTATTGTTTCCAATGCTATGAGAGTTTCGTACATCCAATTTTAATTATGTAAGTTGTTGTAGGTTCTATATTCACCACACAACCCAAAACAACTCACAAAATCAGAATTTGTATAGTTCGTACAGTGTTTGAGTGTCCTCCTCTGCGCAAGCAGTCTCTAGGTCAAATTCTTGGTTTATACCCAAACAACTTCAAACTCTTCCAAATTGTTCCATAACTGGTATGAACTCGTAAAAATGATATATGATTTCTAAAATATGACTAATAAGTCCCCTAATCCTTATATAAACCTTGGTTTCTTGTAATTGAATGTTCAATCTCAGTTTGTACCGGTTGGGACATCTAGAAGCCTGAGAGTAGACTTCAACATAGTTGATGCTCAAAACCTAAAAGGGCCCAAAATCCAAGTGCTCAGGGATATGAAGTTTCATTCTCCCAACATTTCCTTTTGTTTCTTCCATTAATCCTATACCACTCTCCGTTTATGTCATTACTACCTGTGTTTTTCCTTGTTGAAGAAAGTGCTTAATCTCATTGTAAAATTTTATTTTTCTTTTGAATATTATCAGCAATCAAAGTTATTATTTAGATATGATTTAGATATGGGATATTACAGTGGTATCATAGCATGGTACTCCATACCTGCTCTTGATAATCATTAATGAGTCCAAAATTCAATTCAGATTCTAAAACAAAGACCTCCGAAGAAGAGGAAGTTGACTCTGTGGAAGGGATATTCCATAAGGGTATGGATGGGAAGGGTGAGTTCAGACCTTTTGCGCAAAGTATGTTGAAATTTCTGCAAGATATTTTGACCAATATCCTTCAGTTAGGTCAAGATTCCAGAGAGTTCCTATACAAGCAGTTAGGTGCCAAAGATGGAGAAGGGAGCAACATTGGCTCCCATCCCAAAGAGAGGAAGATCATGGGTGGATCTATCTTCTCTAAGATAGGGCCTCATAACAGGCCTCTTGAGTTCAAATATGAACCTAAGTTGCATCCTTGACCAACCATGCCCAATTTCATGGAGTATCCCAAACAAGACCATGAAGTGTAGACTGAGTTAGTTGCTTCATGGGAGGAG
This sequence comes from Pseudotsuga menziesii, assembly GCA_001517045.1. Lineage (NCBI taxonomy): Eukaryota > Viridiplantae > Streptophyta > Pinopsida > Pinales > Pinaceae > Pseudotsuga > Pseudotsuga menziesii. The sequence goes on from LPNX010168017.1 coordinate 1,144,545, forward strand.
AAGTATGTTGCCTATCAAACCTTGAGTGAGGAGTGCGGAAGGGATTTGCCTCTCAAATATTTTTGTGAAAATTATTATAGAGGGAAGTCCCTAGGAATTAAAAGGATTCCATATTATAATTTTGAGCTCAAACATGTCATTGGAAAGATCACCCCCACCCTACTTTTATGGCACTTCTAAGTGCACAATAAAATCTTGGATTCAGAATTTGGACACTTAATTCCAATTGAATCATATGGCTGAGAGGGATTCCATCAATATGGCATCCTTGCCTATTTACGGGGAGGCCAACGATTGGTGGTTTCATGGCATGAATACTTTGGAACAAGATCAAGTGGTTACTTATGAAGAATTCACTCGGAGATTGACAGAAAGGTTTGACCGGAGAGATCTTTATATCTCTTTCCGCGAATTAGCACATGTCAAACGAGTTGGAAATCCTGAAGTATAGATATTAGTATTACATATATTAGCATCTATGTTCATTGATATCTCAAAGGATATGTTGATCATTTTGTTCACAAAAGGATTGGTAGAATCTTTGAAAGGGATTGTGAAAGCTTAACGACCCTCAACCTTGCAAGAAGCGGTGAGCAGAACTAGAGACCTGCAAGATACAATTTGAAGGAGTAAGTATCCTCCCAATACCCCCATGCCCCATAAATTTTAGAATCAAATAACTCTAATGAGGAACTTTCCTACCCCTAGAAAGAATATTACTCTTACAAGGATCAGGATGAACTAAGGAGGAAGAAGCTTTGTTTTTCCTGCCAAGAACCTTGGGTTTTGGGCCATAAATGTGCTAAGGGGAAAGAACACTATATGGAAGTTTTATATGAAGATGATGATGACAGAGAGAATAATGACTAACTAGTAGAAGCAAAAAAAAAAAATGAATTAGTTGAAGAGGAGTAGCAACCACAACCAAACACAGTAACATTTTTTGTTATGTATGGGGTATATATATTTCATACTCTCCAATTCAAAGGAGNAAAAAAAAATGAATTAGTTGAAGAGGAGTAGCAACCACAACCAAACACAGTAACATTTTTTGTTATGTATGGGGTATATATATTTCATACTCTCCAATTCAAAGGAGTAGTTCAAGGGCATAAAGCTATTGTTTTGGTGGATGTAGGAGCCACCCATAATTTCATTGACACTACAATGGTAGAGAAAATAAATCTTCCCACAAAATATGTTGATGGATTCATTGTCATAACCCTTGGGAATCACTCCATGGACTGCAAAAAATGGATTCGCAAGATGCATGTGACCATTGGGGACTGAACAGTTACTGATACTTTCTATGTGGTGGATGTGGTTGAAACCAATGTAGTGTTGGGATTCCAATGCTTATTTTCCGTTGGTGAACATATTGTGAACTATCAAGTCCCATTAATGAAGTTTAAAGGTTCTGCTGGAAAACAAGTTGTTCTGACAGGTATGGACACCTATCCAAAGTAGTCGGTCTCTTCTCATAGTATGAGGATTAACTTGAAACATGAATACACTGAATGGGATGTTGAGTTTGTTAATTTTTCATATGCTTGACTAAGACATTAGTATATCATTTCATTTTTCATAATAAAATCATATAAAACAGGATCATTGAAAGAAACAGTATCACAAGAACAACACAAATTTATCCTGGGAAAACCCTAAAGGGAAAAACCCAGCAAAAGCTTCCTCAATATAGATGCCCAAAAAGGAAAAAAGGTAAAACCAATCAGGAGATCAAAAACCTGATACTCCTCCTTCTCCAGCAACTCCTCTCCTCCACAAGTGTGCTATTCCAAGTGAGTGTGTGTGTCTCAAATGAGGAGCACCACGCCTCTATTTATATTCATCCGTTTACTTAAAGTTTACTCAATCAACATGTCGGCTTAAGTTAACTCATGTAGGCTCGAGTTACACATGTAGGCTCAAGTAACCACACAAGGGTGCTGATGACCCACCTTTACAAATAGAGGGGACTACCTCATGACTCTTATTAGTTCTTCCGATTAGGAGCATCGGGGTACAATGTAATACAAGTGGTTCTCCCAGTTGGACCATCGAGGACCACAAAAGATACATAAAGAATATTCTTCGAAGTTACAGTATTTCAACACTCCCCCTTAACGAGAAGGGTATTCTACATCAACAACAACAAGAGTAGAGATAGCGGACATCATCAACATCAGCAGGGTAACACATCTATAAATCATTGGAAGATTTTCAACATCATGTAGTCTTCATCTTCAATCTTTATTCTTCATCATCAACAACATCTTCAGCATTTTGATCTTTCAATTTGTAGCGACATATTCAGCACTTGGTCCTTTTTATCAGCAACATCTTCAGCACTTTGACTGGTTCGATCAGCAACAACATCTTCTGCATTTTTTTCTTTCAATTAGTAATGACATCTTCAACACTTGGACCTTTCGATCAACAACATCTTCAGCACTTTAACTGTTCGATTAGTAACGACATCTTCAACATTTTTAACTTTCGATCAGCAACATCTTCAGCACTTTGATTTTTCGATCAGCAACAACATCTTCAGCATTTTCACTTTTCGATCAACAACAACATCTTCAGCACCTTGACCTTTCGATC
>LPNX010168017.1:1147597-1260097 GCA_001517045.1 Pseudotsuga menziesii
CTCATCACGTTCTCGATGACTGAGGTCACCGGATCTATTATGGACAGATGTCCCAGGATGATACAATCCCTCTGCAACATCACTACTCCCCCTTTTGAGGAAGGTCTTTCCGAACAACACCAAGCTTGTCTTGAAAGTGTTCAAACTCTACTCAAGCTAGAGGCTTCGTCGGTACATCATCATCCAAACCATCATCATCTACGTCTTCAATATATGAATACAAATCTATCACCATCTGTTTCTCTAGAATGTGAATACTAAAAGCATCATCATCTATATCTTCAGTATAGAAATACTGAAATCATCATCATCTCTATATTTAGTATAGAAACACGGAATCACCATCATCTATATCTACAGTATGTAAATACTGAAATATCATCTATATCTTCAGTATGGGAATACTTAAATCATCATCACCTATATCTTCAATATGGGAATACTGAAACATCATCATCTCACCATCATCTGCATCTACAGTATCATTATCTTCATCTTATCTTGTATGTAGAAATACCGGATTTCTACGAGTTACATGGAACATAGGGTTCTTTGTCATCACAACTGTGGTTATCACATAGAATCATTGTTGTATCCATCTTCAGGTCAAAGAGACCTGATATCGGCTTCTGAAGCCATATGGCTTCATAACATAGTAGAGCAATCTGCTATGTATTCTGCTTCAACCGAGCTAAGAGAAACACTGGACTGTTTCCTGCTAAACCATGAACTCATAGCAGACCTCAAAGCATATACCTGATTTGATTTTCCTGTCTGAGATACTTCCAGCCCAATCTGCATCTATGTAGCCATACAATCTATACTCATGGCTAGCATCATAGTTTTGACCAAAGTCTATAGTCCTCATCACATGTTTTGCATCTACTAGGTGAACCCATCTTGGTTGAACAAGATATTGACTTAAGGTGTTCACAGCAAAACAAATGTCTGGTCTGATATTTGTTAAGTACATCAATGACCCAATGATCTGTCTGTAGTGAGTCACATCCACTAACTCTAATGAGTCATCGGCTAACAGCTTCAGGTTGGAGTACATGGGTGTGGCCATGAATTTGCATTTCAGCATATTGAGTCTCTTCAATATCTCTACCACATACTTTCCCCGGTTGAGAAAGATTCCTTCTGAACTTTGCCATACTTCCAGACCTAGGAAATAATGCATTAACCCAAGGTCTTTCATCTCAAATTCTTCTGCTAGTTTCTTATTACTTTCCATGATCTGGTTCTCATTCTCTGTCAAGAATAAGTCATCCACATATAGTAATAGAATGACATGTACATCTTCTACAACCTTGTAGGAAAGGTTAGGATCGACTTTACTCTTGGCAAAGCCCATGCTCATCAGGAAACTATCTATTCTTCCATACCAAGCTCTGGGAGCTTGCTTCAGGCCATAGATGGCCTTCTTCAACTTGCATACTTGATTCCTTCTGTCTTCAACTTCAAATCCTCGTGACTATTCAATGTAAAACTCTTCCTCAATCATACCATTAAGGAAGGCTTGTCTTTACTTCATCATGGAAGAAACTACCATGATAGTTTTGAAGGAAATGTACCTTGCTTTCAGAAGTAAGTGTCTCTTCAGAGTTAATTCCCTCTTTCTGATAGAAACCTCTGGCCACAACTCTTACCTTACTTCTATCAGCAACATATCTTATCTTGCAGATCCATTTGGAAGATACCACATTCTTGCTTTCTGGTTTGAGTACTATATCCCAAACAACATCTTCTATGAGTTTGTCTTCTCAGGTCATCAACATATCCTAGTCTTTTGCATTCAACCTTGAAGGTTGGAAACTACTTTACTCTTGGTAAAGTCTCGATCCATCACAAAGCTATCCATCATGTCATACCATGTCGAACTCAGATATAATTTTCTGTAGTCACTCCCCCTGAAGTGGAGTATCATCTTCCTTCTTCATTCTGTACAGGTGGTTCTATGCTTGACATATACTGGTCAATAGAGTATGTCATGTCATAGTCTATTCTTTCTAGGGAGAATCACGAACCTTTCTTTGTATATTTGTTTCATCATATCATATACATCATTCCCATGATCAACTGTTATTATTTGATCATAGCTTCTTCCATAGCATTATTTTCTTCATCTTGAGTTATCTCTTGTGCCCATGGTGGTCTTCATCCTTCAAGGTGGATCTACAACTCTCTGAAGCTCTTTCTTTCGTCAAGGTGTCTCTGACCCTGGGAGCTTCAGATTCATGTTTATTGGAGTGAATCTTGAATTGTCATCACTTGTTCTTTGGAACAAGTCTCATCCTTCTTTTCTTGAATGAGGCTGTACATGACCTTTCCTGCATTTCAAATGCACCAGTTGCATGGTTAGAACTATTTCATAAAACATATGCATAACGACAAATTCTTATGCATCATGCAACTGTTTAGTCAATACAACATTCAACCATATCTCACATAGACTTTCTAAATGCTTTCCATCTCTACCATGACATTATTGAGATTGTGCACTAATCCAATATGTCAGCAAAGAGGTTTGATAAGTAGCAATGGAGAGTTGTATAGCACCATGAGCTACTTACCCATCACATGCATATTAGTAGTATACAGTCATTAATGCAAACAATCTATCATGCATAACACATCAACTGAATATAATCAAACGTGTAACAAAACAATATCATGAAATGGAAATTGAATACTTATCTTTATTTGTTTCATGGGTATTCTCCTTCTTGAGTCTTCAGCTTCATCGACTTCTTCATTTATGATAGCGTCGTTTCTTATCTGAATACTGAGGTGGATAAGAAGTTCCTCAAGAGTTGAGATCTTCATATTTCTCATTGATTGAGGGATCTTCTTTGGAAGATGAGAGCTTGATCTTCAGAGACGAGCTTCTTCTTCTTCCCAAAGTCGGCTGAAAGTAATCACTTCCTTCTGGAACACATTTCTTAAATGAATGAATTTCATGATCCTAGGAGGCCATCCAAGGTGGCCATCACCACTTCTGCATTCTTCACTTCTTCTTTCCCCGCTTGAAGTTGTTCTTTGATTTGAGAGATCCTTATGACTGCATGGTTTCTGCATTCTGGATCTTCACATTCTTCAGCTGGTTTCTTAAGGTCATATTCTGATCTATCTTCTTCCATTCAAATAGCTTGGTCAAGGAATCAAACCTCATAGATGTCTTTAGGGAAGACACTTGTAGTACAAGTTGATACGAAACTGAATCATCAATGATATTCTAGGATTTGACCAAGTTCTTCTTGAGAAAGGCTTCTAGCCTCATCTCCCTCTGAAACTGGATCCTCTATGCTCATGTAGGTGTCCAATTCATTTTCCTCAGAGAGATCATATACTTCTAGGCTTGGAATTTGTCAACTTCACCAAGCTTATCATCAAGCTGATGTCATAGATCACTTTGAAAAGAGAACCTCAAATGAACATAGCAAAGGATTAGATCTTACCGATTTGAGGTGTCCGTCTTGGTTCTGGAGCTGGCTAATCTAGGGTTTGTAACAAAAAACCTAATTTAAAACTTGGAATATTTCAAATCTGATTGGATAGACAGATAGATCTCTTCAAATGGAGCTGTCCAATGTACTCCATTTCTGAAAACAGTGGAGGGAAGCTCCCGGAACAGGAAGCCCTAATTTTTCCAATTTCTTCTGCAGAAATTCCTGTTACTGTTTCTATGATATCTCCGAAATTTCTGATCCTCTATGTCTGAAATTTTGTACTGAGGTAGCCTCGCATGTCCCTTATCTACCACCATAGGTTTCATCAGAATTGGATTCACCATTTGGGATTTATGATCATTTTCCCAAGGTGATCTATTACAGGACTGTTCAGAACATTGAAGTTGTACGGCATGCCACGTGTCACTGGTTCATCTTCTGAGTCTGATATTCAGACCACCGAAATTAAAGTCTGTGCCATTTCTGGAACATCTTCAGGAATTCCATTTGGACCTTTGTAGCCCAAGATATTGCAATTCTCCCCAGGTGTCCTGTTTAGGGATGAATTCTTGAAGAGGCTGGAACCCTAACTTGGAGAGAACATATCTCTTGGAATACAACGAATATGAGGATGAATTTTGGACACAGTGTTCATTAGGATTTTATCTTTGGCACTTGCAATTTTCAGCTCCTGATCCTTCACCAATCTCGGAATATAGCGAATGTGCCAAAACGTAGTAGTTTTAGTATTTAGGGTTTTTCTAGCTCGGGGTCAAACTAGGGTTTGACTTTCCTGGAGATTCAACCAACCAAAAATCTTGATCCAGGTCTCTAAAATTCGGTTTTGATGAGGAGAAAAATCCTATGCTGGTCTCACTCAAAAATTCCTCTTCTGTAGAAAGCCCTAATTTCCACATCGAAAATTGAAAATGCTCGGAATCGAATTCCGCTTCGACAGAACGATGCACCCTTCAAAGGAGAGTCAGCCTAGCCTTCTTTTGCTGATTGATTGTGGAGAGAGAACCAAAAAATAAGAAGCCCTAGATTCTGTAACTTGTGAAAGCTGCCCTATTCAGGTTAGCTCTGATACCATGTTAAGTTTTCATATGCTTGACTAAGACATTAGTATATCATTTCATTTTTCATAATAAATGCATATAAAACAGGATCACTGAAAGAAACAGTATCACAAGAACAACACAAATTTATCATGGGAAAACCCTAAAGGGAAAAACCCAGCAAAAGCTTCCTCAATATAGATGCCCAAAAAGCAAAAAGGTAAAACCAATAAGGAGATCAAAAACCTGATACTCCTCCTTCTCCAGCAACTCCTCTCCTCCACAAGTGCACTATTCCAAGTGAGTGTGTGTGTCTCAAATGAGGAGCACCACACCTCTATTTATATTCATCCATTTACTTAAAGTTTACTCAATCAACATGTCGGCTTAAGTTAACTCATGTAGGCTCTAGTTACACATGTAGGCTCAAGTAACCACACAGGGGTGCTGATGACCCACCTTTACAAATAGAGGGGACTACCTCATGACTCTTATTAGTTCTTCCGATTAGGAGCATCGGGGTACAATGTAATGCAAGTGGTTCTCCCGGTTGGACCATCGGGGACCACAAAAGATACATAAAGAATATTCTTCGAAGTTACAATATTTCAACAGAGTTCCTGATAACCACTGAGGTAGCTTCTGTCAATTTTTCCAACAATCCCAAAGACATAAAAATGCTACTACACAAGCATAAGGGTTTTTTTGAAAATCTCCCACATGGCAGGCCACCAGACTGTGTTAGGATTAAATAATCCTCCCCTATCCATATATAGTCTAGTTGAACATCTTGCATAAATTAGGAGTCATTTGGATGAGTTTGGTGCCACCATGATATGGTGCCACCGGTGCACTGGTACCATTGGTGCCATCAGTGCCATTTTTGTGCCACCTATGCCAATACCTACATTCTAGGATCCACTCTGAGTACCACCAACAACCTCCATCAATTGGTTGTGGTAGGTAAGCAGTTATGTTGAGTCAACCTCTAGTTACAATCAGTTAGATCACTCTTAGTTAGTCTAGCGCCAGTTTTGCATGGATGCATGGGGAAGTGACACCTTTTTCCACCTACCTCATCATTTTAATCAGTTTAACTAGTTTAACTTATTGTAGACTAATTTAGACATCAGGAGTTAGACTAGTGGCTCCCGTGTAGTAATTTAGACACAATGAGTTATCTAGTCAGTCAAGTTTAGTTGGTAGATTCGAATCTTATCCACATGATTTGAATTCTCCTTATTTTAACACGGTTGTATTGCTGCTGTGATAATAAAGATTAATGTTGTAATTAACTGATCAATTCTTATCATATTTGTCTCAATTTTTTCTTGTTGATTCTACATTGTTCTTGATATTCCACTGCACAATTTTACTTCATAATTTCTCTCATTTTCATGTCGATCAACGGTTCAATAATTTAACATGGTATCAGAGCCTTGTTCAGGTTAGTAGCAAGTCTTATTTGATCTCCATTGTACACCAGAAGCAACTGAGTTTCCACATAAATATTGGAATGATAGACTTGCTCCCTATGAATTATGTTTAGAGAAGTCTATCCAGGTGTGACAAACTCTGAGAAAGTGTACATGTCGAGGTGGAAAGGCTTGAAATGGACATGATTGCAAATTGAATTGGTTTTTACAGTGTTATTTGTAGGTACCTACATAGCTTCTTTAGGAATTGATTGTTTCAACATACAAAAAGATGGATTCTTCATCTCTCGTACCCCGAATCCAAACACCTTTCAACTACATTTATTGGAGGGCAGATATGTAGGTAGCCTTGTGCAAACTTGGTTTGTTTAGGATGACAATAGGTAGAGAAACTGAGCCCCAATAGTCTGTTGAGAAGAATTTTTTTTTAAATCAGCTTGATGAGGCCTTTAGCTTCATGTGAACTCATATATCCCGAGATCTTTTGTTCCATCCTGAGGGACTAAGGACTTTGAAGGAAAATTGGGAAAATATTGAATCTTTGTTTGGAAAACAAGATGAGCTTCGAGGGAACATATTGGGGAATGAGCTCAGTGCTTTACAACCCAGTTGTTTTGAATATATTCAACAATTCTTTATAAAATACTAGTCACTAGTACTGCAATGCAAATAATGTGGATTAGAGAGGAAAGATGAGCAACTTGTGCTGTCAATGCTGAGCAACATTGGCTCAGAGTACTCAGTATTTGTCTCTACATTCCATTATGGAAGATCTTCCATCCCTAATTGGAAGATGCCTTCTCTAAACGCTTTTTATGAGTCCTTAATACAAGAGAAAGATAAATTGGTTCAAATGGGAGTGATTCAAACCTCCAAGAATCAAGCACTCTTGATGACAGACTCAAACAATGCACAAGCAATAGGGAATCATAAAGGGAAGGAGACCAAAAACACTGATTCAAATCCAAAGGAGAATCATAAATCTTTCGATGGAGCCTCGAGTTCCAGGAAAAACAAGAAATTCGAGAACACTAGATTTCCATACTGTATGAGAGACTTTCCTCCAGAGAGCCAGTGCATGAGAAGACAATCGACCAGCTGTCAACTCTCCTTGAACATAACCATATTGATCTTCCACAAAGAGTAAATAAGTTTGATGTTGGACAACCAACAGAAGATCATGAGAGGTGCCATTCCTTGAAGGCAGGTCTCACTCAGTCGAAGGCTACCTGATAGATTCTGGAGCATCCAACCACATGGTTTCCTCTAGGGAATCCTTCACCACTCTCACTCTATCAAGATCACCTAGCATTCATATGGGTGATGACACTCAGATCCCAACAATAGGAAGAGGTTCTATTAAAATCCATCATGGAGAGTTGAGAAATGTACTCTATGTGCCCTCCCTTGTAACAAATTTGTTATATGTATATAATATGAATCACATTGCTCACCAAAGTAAGTGGTATTTGGACCCGAATCAATAGAGATCACATATATCTAAACTGGGAGGATTATAGTGAAGGTGTTGTAGACCATGAATCTAAGGTATATGTATTCTCACACGTCATGCCCATCAAATCCAGTACAAACACAACTTCCATTCGATGTAGATAAAGGTATTAAAACTCCTTTACTTCCATTTGCAGATATAGATTTATTGTCTAACATTTCAAATTCAGATTTAGAAGAAGAGGAAGACCGACATGATTTTGATATTGAGGTTACATCTCAATAGGATCTAGGTCTAGATCGAACATCTATTTCATCTTAGCAGCCTAAATGGGCTCAACATCTCATTAAAGTAGCTGGGGATGTTACTGGGATCCATATCATAAAAGAAAAACTTGACCCTAGTATCAGAAAGAGTATGTTGCACTGTCCCACACAGATCCACTTCTCCCAGAGAGGTGTTTCATGATGTTGGGCTCACATCTTCAAATATTCAAAGAGGATTTCCATGATCCAAGGTGGCAAGTAGCTATTGATGAGGAATTTGATTCGCTACAAGACAACAAAACTTGGGAACTTGTCTCCTTACCTCCAGGGAGGAAACTAGTTCAGTGAAAATGGGTCTACAAGACTAAGATAGCCTTTGATGGAACCACAACCAAGTATAAGGTTCAGTTGGTGGCTAAACGGTACCCATAGGTTCAAGGATTGGACTATAATGAGACATTCTCTCTAGTAGTAAGAATGGACTCCATAAGAATTGACTTGGAAGTTGCAGCTTCAAAAAGGTGGGATATACATCACATGGATGTGAAAAGTGCCTTCCTCCATGGTGACTTGAAGGAGGATATTTACATGAAAAAACCTGAGGGGTACATTGAGGATTCTTCCCTAGTTTGCAAACTAAGGAAATCACTCTATGAGATCAAACAAGCCCCAAGGGCATGGTATTCCAAAATGGATGCCTTCCTCATGTCACATATATTTGAAAGGTGCAAATAAGATTGCAATGTTTACATGCAGAAGAAAGAGGGATTATTGCTATTGATTTTACTGTATGTGGATGACTTTCTCATTGCTAGCAGCTCTGCTACTGGATTGAGAAGCATCGAGTCATCTTTAACAAAGCAATCACTACGACTAATCTAGTATTGTTAAGATAGTTCATTGGTCTTGAAGTAAGTCAAAAGACTTAGGGAATCATGATCTCACAGTCCAGATACTCATTATACATGCTTAGAATATTACACATGGAAGACTATAAGGAAGCATCTTTTCCCTTCCTATCTGGAATCAGGCTAGAAGAAGGTGGATCTACACCATTGGTAGACAATAATCTTTTCAAACAACTCATTGGGATCCTTCTATACCTCACACATTCGAGACCATATATATCCTATGATGTGAGTGTTGCTTCCATGTAGATGCAGGAGCCACATGAGCTGCATTGGAAGGCAACAAAGAGTATCTTGCACTATGTGCAGTGTACTCGAGATTATGGGATCCATTATGCAGTTGATGCACAGCTATATCTCATATGCTTGACAGATTCAAATTGGGATGGAGATGGGAATGATAGAAAATCCACTTTAGGATTTGTGTTTATGTTGGGATCTGGGCCAGTCTCTTGGTTTAGTAAGAAGCAAGCAACACTTGCACTCTCTTCAGTAGAAGCAGAGTATAGGGGGGTTGTAAATGAAACTATTCAGGTAGTTTGGCTACAGGGCACGTTGGAAAAATTTGAGATTTACACCTCACCTTCAATGTGTTAGGATTAAATAATCCACCTTTGTCCATATATAGTATAGTGGACCATCTTCCCTAACTTAGGAGTCATTTGGACGAGTTTGGTTCCACTGGTGACATTGGTGCCACCGGTGCCAATACCTACATTTTAGGAGCTACTATGAGTTCCACCATCAACCTCCATTAGTTGGTTGTGGTAGGAAATTATGCTAATTCAACCTCTAGTTACAATCATTTATATCATGCTTAGTTATTCTAGCGCCAATTTTGCATGGCGGCATGGGGAAGTGGCACCTTTTTCCACCTACCTAATCAATTTAACTGTTTGTAGATTGATTTAGACATCACGAGTTAGACTAGTGGCTCCCATGCAGTGATTTAGACACACCGAGTTATCCAGTCAGTCAGGTTTAGTTGGTAGATTCAAATATTATCCACATGATTCGAATTCTCCTTATTGTAACACTGTTGTATTACTGTTGGGATAATAAAGATTGATGTTGTAATTAACTGATCAATTCTTATCAGATTTGTCTCAAATTTGCCTTGTTGAGTGTACATTGTTCTTGATATTCCACTACACAATTCTACTTCACAAATTCTCTCATTTTCTTATAGATCAATGGTTCAATCATTTAACAGACTGTGTCATTGAGCACAAAATTAGGTTGGAAGTTGGCACACTTACCATAAAAATTCACCCCTACAAGCATATAAAGAAATTCAAGGATGATATTGAGCATACCATCAAATAAATCCTTAATTTGGGTATCATTAGACCAAGTTCCAGGCTCTTTGCTTCTTCAGTTGTTCTGGTGAAGAAGATGGAATACTTAGAATGTGCATAGACTATCGGGCTTTGAACCATAAAACCGTATAGAACCGGTGCAAAATCCCCTAGATTGATGAGTTGATGTATGAGCTGCATGGAGAAAAATTCTTCTCCAAAATAGATCTCTGGTGTTGATATGACCAAATTAGAATGAGGGAGGATGACATACAGAAGACAACCTTCCATTGTCATTTTGGTCACTTTGAGTTTTTGGTCATGCCATTTGGTTTGACTAATGCTCCAACAACCTTCCAGTCTTGCATGAACAAGGTGTTCATTGAGTAGCTTTGTAAGTATGTCCTTGTCTTTTTTGATGATATTTTGATTTATAGTATGGCATGGGAATAACACATGCTCCATTTAGATGTTGTGCTAACTATACTTGCAAATAAGTCTTTTTATGCTAAGTTGTCCAAGTGTGAGTTTGGCATGATTGAACTACTCTATCTCATCCATGTGATCTGCCAATAAGGGGTCAAGGTGCAGTAAGAGAAAATCAAGGCCATATTGGATTGGACAAACCCAAGAAACCTCACTAAGTTGAGAGGCTTAAAATGCCTTTGCAACTATTACCGGAAATTTGTCAAAGCTTACTCCAACTTCATTGCACCTTTGAAAGATTTGACTAAGAAGGGGGCATTCAGTTGGAATGGGGAACCAGAATAAGATTTCCATAAGATGAAGGAAATAATGAGCAGTTGTCCGGTGCTAGCATTTCCTGATTTCACCAAGCCTTTTGTGTTCGAGTGTGATGCTTTGGGGGAAGGCATTGGAGTTGTTTTGATGCAAGAAAGACATCTCGTTTCCTATGAGAGAAGAAAATTATAGCCCCATGAAAGGTTGCATTCTATTTTTTATAGGGAAATGTTGGCCATCATGCATGCATTGGCCCAAATTTGACACTATCCAGTGGGAAGCAGATTCATAGTGAAGAGTGATCACAACAATCTAAGGAACTTCCTTACCCAAAAGGAGCTTAATGGTATACATCAGAAATGGGTAAGAAAGGTCCAATCATATGAATTTGACATTGTATAAAATAAGGGAAACATGAATGTGGTGGCTGATGCACTTTCCCACAAACCCACACTCTCTTTGTTGCAAATGCTAACTGAATGGAAGGTGAAGTTGGGAGCTGGATACTCAAAAAACAATTTGCATGTGGGATTTTGGATGGGGTAATACAGAATGAAGCATAGAAGGTACATAATGACCTCATCTATTACAAGGATAGGATTTTATTAGTACCCAAATCAGAACTAAAGAAGAGGATCCTAGAGTTGCACATAATGCACCGGTGGCTGGCGACACTGGTTTTTTGAAGATTTACCGAAAGTTAAGAGAGAGGTTCACCTGGAAGGGCCTTAATGAATATTTTATAAGGCATGCGAGGTAGTGTATTGCATGCCAACATAATAAAGTGGAGCACACACACCCTGATGGACTTCTCTAGCCCCTCCTTATTCCATAATAGAAATGGGAAATAGTCTCCATGAATTTCATCATTGTGCTACTGAAAGTCCAAGGAAAATATAGTATATATGTGGTGGTTGATAGGGTGACCAAGTTTGAATTTGTTTTTGCAATCACCTCCACTCACTAGTACAAAATGAGAAATTAATGACTAAAATCAGGCTATAAACGACTATTTTTGAGTCAGTGACTAATAGTAGCTAATTTCCACTATCTTATAGCTAGTCGTATTTCACTAGTCATTAATAGCTTAACTTAGTAGTCATCGATTTAGACATTGATAGACAATGATTTAGTCATTGATAGAGACTGCTTTAGTCATTGATAGTCAATGATTTAGTCATTGTTTTAGTCATTGATAGTCAATGATTTAGTCATTAATTTAGTCACAGATTTAGTCACGAATTTAGTCATTGATTTAGTCACTGATTGCAACAATTAATGACCAAATATACGACTAAATAAACTACTAGATGTTAACATATTAATGACTAAGCTAAATACGACTAAGATACCGGAAATTAGCTACTAATAGTCATATATATGCGAATTTAGTCGTTTTTGTAGTCACAAATTTTTGATAGGGCACAAAGGAATCGAACCACCAACCTCCTGCCTATAATTAGGCAGGGGCTCTACCATTGAGCGAGCACCCTTTAAGAAGTTGTTATTGCATGACAATGATGATATTCAAACAAATTTATGATAGATAGCAATCTACAAACTACATAATTATTACTATTACAACTTACTAGTAACTAGTATTTATGATAAACTAATTCCTGAGAGCTATGTACAATTTTCCCTGTAACTAAAATTAGCATAAGGAAAAATGTAATGCTTTTCATTGTATTGTGTAAATTATTGAAACAATGAAATACATAGAATTAGTAGAAGAAAAATTGTAATGCTTTTTCATTGTATTGTGCAAATTATTGAAACAATGAAATAAAGAGAAACATGTATTTTAGCTTATTGAAATAATGAAATAAAGAGAAGCATGTGCTTTAAACATTTTAAGGAACTCTAGTAAACTTATATATAATTAAAAATATAACAATCACATAAATAAAATACGGATAAAAAGAGATAGCTTTTTTTACAACTATAACATAGTACTATATTAAAAATACAAAAAAAATGAATATAAATTATACATATAATATCATGAAATGTAGTTTTATCATTCAATGTCATTAAAACATTTTACATAAATAAGATGATGCATAGGAATTCCAATGGAATATAAAAAATAGAAAAAAATTATAGGTTGTCCATCAAGTGGATCATCATCATCAAAATACATCTTAAATGCATTTTAAAGTGTTTGATGAATATCCTAAAGTTGGATATATGTACATTGAATGTTCTACATATTACAACATTGATGCGTCAAAAGAGAAGATATTGAGGAAACCTTCTACGAAGAGGAGGTGAATCTAAATATCCATGCAAGGGAGCTGAGAGAAAATGATGAGTAGTAGGTATTTGATGTTCTACTAGAGTTGGAAAATGATGGTAATGCAACAATAATCTATTGTGCATCCAAGTATGTAGAGTCCCTAGAGGACATACCCATGAGGACAAGAGTTTAATGAACACTTTTCTTGTTTATGAATGTGTGGATTAGGGGAAGGAAGAAGCAACCCCATTGAGGCTATAAGTAAAAGGAGAACAACATTAAGATTGCTATAGATTTTAAAGAAAGTTTTGAAGGAGAGGACAATGATGTAAGTGTGGTAAAAGAGGAAGAGGTTATAGACCATAGGGAGGTTGTAGAAGATAAAAAAAATGGTTAATATAACAACCATTTAAACTGCTTCGTCAGGATCCCTTCATGTAGCTCCATTAGATGTGCAGTTCGACGGATTACTAATAGTCATCAGGGCCAATAAATATCTTCAACTATATACATCCCCTAAGTAAATAAACGATTGCTTTCAACTTATATACTTCTATAATAACCCTGATTTTGAGGTAAATTCCAGCAACAATACAAGGGAATGAACCTTCAATTACACCCAATAAAACTAGGACATTGCAACAAGAAACACTAAAACAATGGGATGAACCTTCAACTACCCCAAATAAAACTTGGACATTGCAACAGGAAACACTAAAATAACAACAAATTCTTTTTATGTATTCCATAAAGAACCCCATCAAACAACTTTTTTCTGTAGAATTTACCACATCTTCAAAAAGATATCCATCAAGTACAAAAAACCCATCACTGTCATCATCTTCCTCAAATTTAAACTTATCTGTGTCAATCTCATTCTTTTCTTCCTCATCATCCTTGTCATAGTCAGAAAGGCTTCCCCTGAGATCTTCCTAAATTTTTTAACAAAGTAAGAAAGTTAATAAAAATACTACAAATACTCTTACCAAAGAGATTTAGTGATGAGTACCTCTTCCCATTCTTCATCACTATCATTCTCATAGTCCAAAGAAGAGTCCTTCCTGAAAGGATTTGGAAGCTCAATGCCATCATTGCATCAAAAACAAAGAGTCAGAAACAAAACTTTCCCTCTTGTCTACTGCAATATTAAGAATCCATGAGCTTCAAGGTGTTTCAGATGTTCCTCATCATGGGCTATCAAAATTAAAACAACAACATGTTGCTTTGATAATTAATAAACTTAAAATTATGCAAAGTATATTCACCTTTTCTTTGAGAAGGTTCCATAATAAGCAGGTCTATGGTTGTGATCAAACTGCAAAAGGTTTCTTCTCTTATTGTGAAGCCTATTTTCTCTATGTACAGTGGTATTCCCATTATTTCAAGGAAAACCATCACTCAAAACTTCTTCCTAGTCATTTACAAGGCTCTTTGACATGAACCCATGATCTTCAACCTCACTATACGTCCGTTTTTTGTTTGTACAGGATTGCAATTTTGGAAGCGCTACAGCTTCAACAGATGCCCCATGCAACCGAAGTTCATTGAACAATGCAACTTTGGGTTTACGCCAAATACCCTAACTTAGATGTCTTTGTGCAGAAGTGCACCAATTAAGATGGCGCCAAGATACCATGTGTGACCTAAGTACATCGCACAATCAAATCGATTCAACTCAAAGAATCTAGAAAGAACACGACATATTCATGCCACATTTAGACATTTATAAAAAGATAAAGCATCAACCTTAGAAGATCCCCTATCTCTGTCTCTGCTGCTTTCAGTAATATTTTATCCATTTATAACATAACACCACTGCAAATCTATGCATTTTCCTGCAAAGAATTATAAATTGTTTCATTCAATACAGTGGGCAGTGTTTGAGTGTTAGGTGCATCTTTTTTAAGAAATCGGTCCATCAGTGTGGCCTATTTTTGTATTGCAAGTTGCTTTTTCATCTTAGCTTCTTCCTTTTCACGCCGCTTCTGTTCTTTTTCTACCTCCTCTTACTGGCGTTTCTTTTCCTTCTCCTGGTTCAAGGCAACTAAATATGTTAGCAACTGTATATGGTGCCATTATGGAACACAGAGTATAAGTGTTTCCCTATTGGAATGATATAAATCTTAAATTGGAAAAAGAGGTTTCCTGCTTGAATATGAAAGTTTAACTGTAATGTTAAGATAAGTATATTCCACATATACTACAAAAGTAGAAGATGGAAAATTTTGATAAATAACTTGATGAAATGGAATAAATATAAAACACGATAAACTCAATATAAGATAACATGTCCTCATAGTTGTAATAATCTAACAAAGAAAGCTGATATTGTCAACTTCTCACTTTCACAATTGCATCAACAACTGGATTAATAAATCATGCAAATGTGTTTCAATGAGCAATGAAAGAAAGTGATGTAGCTTTGGAATCTTACTTGAATTTTGGCTTCCTTTTGAGCACAAGCTTGTTCCTTTTCCTACAAAGGTAATAAAAAATGTTAGTAAAAACTCCAAAAACCAGCCTTTTAAAACTTGCATTCTTCCATAACATTCCAACTAACCTATTGAACCTTCTCCCTTTTTAGCTCCCACTCCAACCATTTTTGTTCCATCTCACTCTTCTGTTCATTTGTTTCTTTTTCCTTCATCTTGGATTGCTTGACCATTCTACATAAAAAGAAGAGATGTTGGTAACATTGAATATCTTCTACAAACAGTACATATCCAAAAGGATAAATCCAACAGCATCCGATTGAATTGACTTGCAAATTTATCCAATGCATAAATATGTGATTGAGAATCTTACATGTGTGCATTATTTTTTTGAAGCAAGTCTGCAACTGTATCATGAATACTCATCTCATCATCTGCTTTAGCAAGTAATTCCTCATCTTTGGCTACATCTATTTTCCCACGTCCATTTAATTGCAGTGATGATAGTGCTGATAGCATTGATGTTTGTAAATAGGTAATATATATATATATATATATATATATATATATATATATAGTTACCTTTTAAATACTGTATGTAAGACCTAAATTTTTTGCTCTGAATTCTGAGTTGGAAACAATTACCCAATTCCTTTCCATATGTTTACAGAAAAAGTTAGAACTTGATCAAATGCTAGTTTTCACCATCAAGAATCATAGAATTTTACATTTTTTTCCTTTCAAGACAAGAGAACACTCATCAAAATTGAATGGGGGAATTGGTTGATATAATAAACCACTCAGATCCTATGTTGCAAAACAGGGATAGTGGCCATGATGCACCACAGCGAGTCTAAAAAGATTCATAAGATGTCCCGTTGAAACGTTCATTTGCAAAATGACATATAGTATATGTGCAGGAATATTGACAATATCCTATGCTATATATCCTCAAAAAGACTTAGCAAGAAAAAATGAGCAAAACAGATAGATGGAAAACCTTATATCAGGTGCCCGTAGAATTCAAAGAATTGCAAGTATTTTGACTTGGGGAATTGCAAGTATTGCAAGTATTTAGCATTGAATCATTTACTGTTTCAAAGGTACCATTTTGTATGGAGGAGTTATGATTTGTGAATCATTATTCCTTGGCTATAAGGGCACCTAATAGTGGATTCAATAATTAAAGAGTCATGTTGCAAATATAAAGAGAAATACCCTGCTCCTACAACATTGCGTTTTTAGAGAAACCTTTAAAGGGTTGTATATTTGGCTTCTAGGTGATGATAACAGTTATTTGAAAGGCAGGACAACTGGTTAAGCATGAATTAAACTGGAAATAATTGTAAACTATTAGGTATAACAAAATATACATCAGCTCTGTGTTGAGATGTACAGGATCTGAAACAACTTCCATGATGATTGGACAACAGTTCACAGAGAGAAATAACCATTGATAAGAACTGAACTTTCCTTAGAATGTATGGTCACCTAAGATAAGACTACACTAAAATTTTGATTCTAGTAAGCTTTTGAGATTGACTAAACCTATCGAAAAGGTTGGAGAGACTGGTATTCTATAGTGTTCTTATAATGCACAGTTACATAAAGGCATATTCGTATGTTATAGCGGATTTCACCACTCTAGGTGAATCACACTTTGTATGGCCTTCCCCTGTCCCGCTGCAGACTCCTTAGACCCCATGGAACACTTTTTTTCCTTTGATGTTTCCTTGATCATCCCTAAAAACACATGAAAAATGGTACACGCGACTTTTAAACCCATAAGCGCGTATATATGCGGGTTTGACCACTAAAACCGCGTACATTGGGATGTGTGCATAATCCAAATCCTTTTGGAGTTTTCCTTGACATGGATCTGACTCATTTGACTCCTGGCCTTCCATATGCCTTGAGATCGCTCGGATTCGGCCTTTCATTACCCCTTTGAAAAGCTATATAAGGAACCCCTTGGTACATTGAAGGCATAAGAGAGAATTGAGAGAAAAGAAACTATAGTCCATTGTTGCCGGAACTTATGCTTGAGTCTGCATCCCTTTGTCCCTTGGAGCACTTTTGTGTTCTTCCCAAGCTTTCCTTTTGCTTGTGAGCTTGCTATCGAGAGATGGAGGATTGAAGTGGTGGAGGCCCAAGTGGGGGATTCAGTTTCTCCAGTTCGCAGACGTGCCGTCAGAGGTTGTATCTTGTAATCTCTGATTCATATTAATAGAAATATATTTTCCTGTCCAATAATGTGTGTTTGAATGAATATTTTATCCATGGGATTATGTCAAATGCTTTTACATTATTGATTATATATGCTAGAATAGATCTAACACCATGATATATAGAATGCTTGCATTGTTTACTTCTTGTTGAGAAAGTAATCTATCAATTCAAGCCGAAGATTGGAAAGCTCAACGGGGATCTACTTCAACCGTCCAGAATAAGGTACGAGGTCTAATCCTTTAGTGTTAGACATTTAATTTCTATTGCATATTGGAAAGGATTGATTTCTGGATTCAAGCTGTCTGTTGTGGTACCCCAAGCCATAGGAATTTCTCTCCGTAACAGAATTGGCGACTCAACTGGCGGAACCTTCTTGCTGCTTTAGAAGTGGCATGATACGAGTGGTAGAGCTTCACCTTACATGGGTACCCTAGTTAGCGCCTTATTTGCATTTGGTGCCCATGCCAACGTTTTCTCCTTTAGGGTATGGGAGTCCATTGTATAGTGCTGCCATGACATTTCGCAAGAGCCTCATACTCCTCTTGATCTTATGCTGGCATATTTCCCTCAGGACTCCCTCATGTCAAGTTGTGAATGCATTATCATGAGCTTTGCCTACCTTATTGAGCTTTATGTCGGCTCCCTTGACATTGCGTTTCAGCCATATAGCCCGAGCTTGTCTCATGTCTAGCCATGCAGAGCCATTTTTTATATCCTTCGCAGCTTGATTCCCTTTTACCGGGAGGGGATTTCCCCCCGAGTGTCGATATCCTACACATGTATCCTTGCATTGAGCATAGGTATGTTCCACTGCTTGAAACTAGTTTGTTTGCCCTTATGACACTCGTTTCCTCCTAGTTTGTAACTATAAAGCTATTTTATCTTTTTTCAAGCTTTTCAAATAACTGAAAAAGTCCAAAAAAATAAAAAAACCAAAAAGCCGGACAAGGAAAGATGTTATCTTTGGCAGCTATCGAGTCGTGTCGCCTTTGAATAGAGCACTGTATATCACATCCATTGGTTGGGTTATAGTTTGACTTTAGGAGCTGTACTCGTTTATCTGAGTTTATCTCCACCGACTGGTTAAGCTTCCAGTCCCTATGGAGCCTCTGTTGATGCCTCCTATGACACAGAGATGTCCCAGTTTGTATATTGAGTCTATGTTGCCTTCATTCAATCACCATACGCCGTTATGCTCTTGTTCGAAGGAAGTTGAAACCTGAGTTGGCCATTCCTCAGTTATCTTGACTTTGCATGTCAGCCATTCCTGGTACAGTTACTGGTTCGTGCACCTTATGATCGAGTCCTTCCACATTATACAACTTTGCTGAGTACCTCATGTTGGATGATGGGGGATGCCTTAATGCCCTCCTTCCAGCGGATTTCATCCCATCGACTTCAGATCATTTATTCTGGGATTGGAGTCTAGAGTCATTTTGAGTGCCTTGAGACTTGTAGTCATCAGTGGCAATTTCTCTCGCCATCGACAGTTTTTGGGAATACATCAATGTCCCCTGATCGATGGATCCTCTCAAGTGTTCAACCTCAACACATTTATTCACACTTGTTAGTTTGCACTCTAGTACCTTGATTCCCATTTTCATTATCGGTGGGTGATCTCGCATCTGTTAACAGTATACATTAATGGTCGGTAATCAGATGATGGACTACTATGTTCGACCTCGACACCTCTATTTGCATAGTAGGACATGTACATGTAGCAGTTTGTGTAGAAGACTTTCTAGATTGGTGGCATCTTTTATATGCTACCTCCTTGATCGTGCCAGTGTTCATGAGATTTCAGCTCTCGTGACTTGATTCCAGTATATGTCAGATATTTCCAGCCACTATGGAGATCTTGATCTATTAAATATCTTCAGCCATTTTGGAGATCATGGTTCTTTGTATATCTTCATCATGGAGATTCTGATCTATGTATATTGTACGTGGCGATGACCACATATGTGATATCATGTATTATGCCTATTCATGGCCATTGTACTCTTATGTATCCGGGACTGCTATATGTATTTGCAGTTATATGCAGAGTTGTATTATGGTACTATGCTGATTGGGTGGCTGGTCTTCCATTTGGGATCCTTCATCACTCCACTTCTGGGATGGACTTATAATGTATTTCAGCCATCGTATAACCCCTCTGATCTCATACATTAGGGGGCATCTGTTATAGCGGATTTCGCCACTCTAGGTGAATCACACTTTGTATGGCCTTCCCCTGTCCCACTGCAGACTCCTTTGACCCCATGGACCACTTTTTGTCCTTTGATGTTTCCCTGATCATCCCTAAAAACACATGAAAAATGGTACACGTGACTTTTAAACCCATAAGCATGTATATACACGGGTTTGATCACTAAAACCGCTTACATCGGGATGTGTGCATAATCCAAATCCTTTTGGAGTTTTCCTTGACATGGATCTGACTCATTTGACTCCTGGCCTTCCATATGCCTTGAGATCGCTCGGATTTGACCTTTCATTACCCCTTTGAAAAGCTATATAAGGAACCCCTTGGTACATTGAAGGCATAAGAGAGAATTGAGCGCAAAGAAACTATAGTCCATTATTGCCGGAACTTATGCTTGAGTCTGCATCCCTTTGTCCCTTGGAGCACTTTTGTGTTCTTCCCAAGCTTGCCTTTTGCTTGTGAGCTTGCTATCGAGCGATGGAGGATTGAAATGGTGGAGGCCCAAGTGGGGGATTCAGTTTCTCCGGTTCGCAAACGTGCCGTCAGAGGTTGTATCTTGTAATCTCTGATTCATATTAATAGAAATATCTTTTCCTGTCCAATAATGTGTGTTTGAATGAATATTTTATCCATGGGATTATGTCAAATGATTTTACATTATTGATTATATATGCTATAATAGATCTAACACCATGATATATAGAATGCTTGCATTGTTTACTTGTTGTTGAGAAAGTAATCTATCAATTCAAGCTGAAGATTGGAAAGCTCAACGGGGATCTACTTCAACCATCCGGAATAAGGTACGAGGTTTGATCCTTTAGTGTTAGACATTTAATTTCTATTGCATATTGGAAAGGATTGATTTCTGGAGTCAAGCTGTATGTTGTGGTACCCCAAGCCATAGGAATTTCTCTCCGTAACATCCTATCAAGATTTATGACTTTCAAAATGAAGGAATTTACTTGACCATGAAAATCACATTTATGATGAAGCAAAGGATAGAGAAAATCATGATGAGGTTCATATTCCCCATTTGAACTGCCTACAAGAAACTATTTCTTCGTAGGGGTAATAAAGCATGTCTCCATCCTGCTTGAGTGGAATGTGAAAGTGCCCTACCCTGATTATCTGATTATAAATTAGTTTTAAGTTCCAATTCCCTTCAGGCCCTATGGCATGTTTATGCCTTCCACTCTGACTCACCTTATCCCAATACGTTGCTTCTTCAATGGAATATAAGAGCCTCGCTAAGACCTGGGTCTTGTATTTTGGTGTGGAGTTACAAGTACAAAGTTCAAGGTTCATGAAGAATTGTTCAAAACCTACCAAGCAGTTTCACAAAAAAAGAGCAAATCCGACACAAAATTTGGCACAACAGTTATTTTATTTTATTTTAAAATTTGGTTTTGATTGATCTGGGGGGAGTTACAAACACTCTCAAGATTCAGCGCCAATAGTTTCCTTTCTTCATTTCGTTAGAAAATTATTTGTGGAATTCCATTTACACATACAAAGTTTAAGGCCATGGAATGTTATTCAACACCTGCCATGTAAGATCTGTCCATCCTTATTCAGCATGTTGAGTTTGTATGGTATCAGCATTCCATTTTCAAGATAAAATATGTGAGAGTACCAAAAGGATTACTCACTTTGGTGAGTTCAAGAGGCTCAAAAAAGTCATCTACAGTCTTTAGCCATCTACATTTGCTCCAATCCTATTTTTATCAAATTATAAGCATTTTTATTATCACTGTAGTGACCCTTATTTGTGAAGAAATTGAAACATAAGATGCTTAGAGTCATGGTAAATGAGAGCAATACATATGATATTGTTGTAAGAGAATATGTTGCAAATGTTGATTTGGCCATTACAATAGAGTCCTACCTCCCATGAATGCTTCACCGGGGATGAGAGCTCTTCTCAAAACCCAAATGGGAGGAAATAATGAATGGAAGTGGAACCCTTTTCTCCATTAGTACATCATTATAACATAGGGTATGTTTCTGCAAGAGGATAGAGGCAGGGCAGAGCAGGTGGTAAGAGTAAGAGAGGGTCTGACCTCCCCAATTACGTTTTTTACTTGCCAAGTCGAAGAAGTTCACTGCAGAAGTCAATTTTGACACTATGGACATTGAAGAACTTAGAGCAAGGGCTATGGCTTCCATGCCCAACAAGAAGAGGAAGAGAAAGCAGCCGCCACTGCACCCACTCTCATCTAGGAAATTTATTTCCACAAATAATTTGTTTGACATAAATGGGACACAACTACAAGTTTCTAGTGTACTATCAGTTCCATTATGTGGCCATAAGGAAAATGATGTCTTCTTATTCAGTTTATGAGATCTACATCCTTCTATTAGATCTCCTACAACCGAAGGGAAAGATGATAACCTTGTGATTAGATTCTCTGATGGAGATAGTGACAGTGAGGGTGAAGAACAAAGCTGAAGAGTGGATCGAAGTGAGAAAGATGGATCTTCAAGGGAAAATACAAGTGGGACTTCTGCAAGCCAATCACATGCAGCTTCTTCATAGATGGATACAACAACATCGCAACAAACCCCAGGGATGCGGAAGCAAATGGCTATGGTGCAGAAGCAGTTAGCTACATTTCGTACAACCATGTCAAGTGCAGTGCAAGTCCATCGGGTGACTTCTATGGGGTCTGGAGAGGGTCCACCTCGACAGTCATCCTGTAATAAAAAGCCTATTGTTGGCCACAATAGTTCAATTGGCCATAAACATGCTTTCAAGCCTGGATCATCTGTAACTAAACCCAGTGGCACTGACTTGGAGAACTTGAGAAAGCAAATTGAAACAAAAGAGAATGAATTGAAGCTCCAGAGGCATATTCGATTAGGAAAGGGACATGATATAAGATCAATTCCAAGTGGAACATTCCATACAACTGGTATTGCAGATTCAACAACTATGAGTAGCAGGGGGCAAAATTCTGTCAGTCCAACATTTTCTTAGTTAACAGAAGGTGCACTTGTTAAAGAAATTAATGAAGAAAAACAGAAAATCCCAAAGGTTATATTGTAATAACTTGAGCCCAGTTTTAAGGTTAGTACGAGTAGTCTTCAACAACAAAGGTGGCAGATTCCAAATGTTGATATTGATCATAGTTGTACAAAGGATGGTTCCAGAAATGGGGTTTTTACAAGGGAATCACATGTTGTATGTTCCAAAAGATCAGTTGCAAAAGTTAACCCTTCAGGGCAGAAACATCTAAAATCTACTATGAGTATCAATGAAGAACACATAAGAGATACTCCTTCACTTCCTGATTCGATTCAGGAACATTGTACAAGGGTGGAAAATAATAGGAGCCCTACTGAATTCAACATGAGTATGCCTGCAGAAATATTAATACCATACAACCCTTCAAAGCATGTAATTTCTGAGGATTTTGATCATACAAATAACTATAATTCCTTAAAAGGGGAAAGAAGTAAGAACCGTAAGTTGAAGGATGTTAGTCCATCAGGGGGTCAGTCTTTTTTTGGAGATGCATCTCAGGTGCATCAAAAACACAGTTCAGTTGAAGGTTTTGAACAAAAGGCTGATATTAGAAATTTGCAGGCCACGTCAGTAGAAAGTGAATATTTTTGCTTGGGAAAAGCATACATGCAATTTCAAGAGACTGGGAAACAAGCTTTGAATAAACCAGTTAAGGTTGCACATATTGAGGATGGTCTTCACAATTGTAAGTCAGGTGTTGAGTGAACAATTGGGATTGAGTTGATGGATGCTAAAGAATACATGGACAAAACTGGTGGTCATCCATTCACTCAAGAGGTTAGCTTCAATATCTCTCATAGCATGCAGTTAACTCCCACGGAACCTATTTGTCAAAATAAAAAAGTTGTGGAAACCTCTGCTGATGTTCCTAGTCAAATGGTATCTTAGCAAGGGATCTTGTGTTGATACAAGCAAGGAATTAGGGTTGGGGTTTTCCCTAAGAAAACAATGGAATCTAGGATTTCGGAGAAACCATAGAGGAGCAAAGGGAGCACTTGTTCCAATCCTATTTTTATCAAATTATAAGCATTTTTATTATCACCGTAGTGACCCTTATTTGTGAAGAAATTAAAACATAAGATGCTTAGAGTCATGGAAAATGAGAGCAATACATATGATATTGTGGTAAGAGAATATGTTGCAAATGTTGATTTGGCCATTACATCAGAGTCTATCCAAGCAGTTGGAAAAATTGCATTTTAGTAGTGTGATGTCAACGGTATTGTTGATCGAATTCTTCAATTCCTTGAGATGGAAAAAGGATTATATCACCATAGAAACTATGGTTTTAATCGTGAAAGGCATTTTAAGGAATTATCCACACCAGAGCCATGACTGTACTGCAGTCATTGGCAACATTAGCGGTAGAAATGTTCTTGAACCCAAGGCTAAAGTTGTAGTGGATTGGATGTTCGTAGAATATTCTCAAGATATTGTCGAGAAGCCTCTAGAAACCTAGAGCGTGTAATTAATCCATCTAAACAAGCAGTTTCTGTATTTACAGATACTCAGGAGCAGTAATATGAAATCAGTATATATATTGCCTCCATATTAGCAAGGGTCTATGGTCAAAACCAAGAATTGAAGGTAAGTCTCTGCAAATCTATTTACTTAAATAAAAACAACTTCTAAACACTATGATAGTGTTCAAATCATGTCCATAAAAATATGAGAAACATGATTACAGACCTTCCATATAAGCAAACCCTGTTAGTTTTTTTACCATGTTGCTTTGAGGTGTTTTTCTTCAGAAGCAACAATTTTAGCAGACATTCCAGCCTTGATCCTTGTGGAGAGATTTTGCAGTTTATGAGGGAGGTGCATTAGAGAGTCTAATGAGGGTGCAACAATCTTGTAGACATTGAGTGGGTGAGTAGGATGCATGCATGCTCTATCTGCAAAGGGTGCAGTTCCTAAGATAGATAGGGTGAATGCACGAGGAACATCTTCAGTTTATAGGCGTATTGCATGAGAGAGAGATTCTCTTGTACGCTTTTAGTTTTCTTTAGTAACGTTATCTTCTAGTTAGGGTGAACTCATGCATGAGGTCGCACTCTTCGCTAGTAGGCTCTTGCATCAGGGTTAGGGTTTTATCTCTTCTAGAGAGGTGCACCACTCAAGGTGTCTACATTCATTGTAGACCTGTCATCTCTTGTTATATAGAAGAGATGCCGAGCACTTCACTGTGGGGTTAGACAAATGAAGTTTTGAGCTAGATGCTTTGTAATTTCTTTCAGTGAGGTGCTGCAGATTTTTATTTGCTTGTCCTAATTCTCAGACTTATGTGTTTGAGGGAGATGATAAAACAACACAGCATGTCCAAAGTATTAAAATATCAATTAGATAATAATAGCCAAAAGATGACACTTGAATGCTAAGACTTTCTTCCTGATCAATCATCTATCTGGCTTAAGTTCTTGACCTTTTTAGAAAGTTCAGTTAGTGGAGGCAGAGGAAGGCACTCATTGGTTGCAAAGTGAAATTCCTGATTCAGATAAAAAACAATTTAATATCTTCCTATAAGAAATGAGCCTGAAAATACTTTTAATTGCATCAACCTTATTACATCCATCCTACCATAGGTGTTGCGACATGACATTTGAGATTGCAAAATAGACCAAGATCCCCTTTAGTGCAGAATATCTGTAAACATAAGATCATTCAGAAACTTGATAGATAAAACAAACTTGTTAATTGGTACCTTTTTATTAAGTGGCCTAGCCTTGAATTTTGGGATCTTTTGCAATTCCTCTTGCTCTAACTCTCCCAAGCTCTTAACTTTGAAAATTTATATGAATAATCCATCAAAATAGAGTATTATATTTTACATAATAAAAAGAACATAAACTAGATTAATTTCTCACAGCCATACTAACATAAAATTCATAAGACTTATATTCTGATGGCTACCTTCCCAAGAGAAGAAAATTAATGAAATCCAATCACAAATTCTTCAACATGAAATAGTTTACCCATCTAAAATTCTGCCTTCAAATATGTCACAAATGATCTATAGCAAAGCATGTTATCTCTATAGCCCCTGTCCAAAGGGCTTCACTAAGAGAGATCCAACAAGTAACAACATGCCACATAGTAACTAAACATTACAGCTCGAACCCGAGAACATAAACATAAATGAAATGCAATTACAAAAATAAACATGTAATAGTTTACAAATGATCTACAACAGAGCAATCTAGCTACAAAATACCATAGAAAAATTGCAAATGGTGTATTCCCTATATCCCCAGTTCAAAGGGTGGCCTGAATAAAAGAGACATGAAACAATCAAACCACAATTTTTCATACATGCAGGTGAAAAACTAATGATGGTGCTTGAATAAAAAAGACCCTATAAGTAAGATTCAAATTGCTCTTGAAGACATATTTTAGTCTTCTCAAAGCATTATGAACATTTCTTATTTCGACATGCATGCAAAGGAGTTTCCAAGTGCGTTGGCCCGGGCTTAGACAGAGCTTAGAAAACCACTGATGGTAAAAAAAGGGCCTAAATAAAAGAAATGTGAGTGAAAAACTGCTGTTGGTGTTGTCTCTATAGCCTCTATTCAAAGGGCATGAATGAGAAAGATATGACAGTGTCACACATAAATTCAAATTGCTCTTGAAGAATGTCTTATGATATATTTCTAATTTTCCTTCCTCTAACTTCTACATAAAAGATTAGTGGCTTTCAAAAAATAACCACTCACTTTGGTGGACGTGTAGGCAAAGCAGTTTCCAAGTGTGGTGGCCTGGGCTTAATCAGAACACCTCCAGCAACTGATTCACATCGCCGCTTATCTAGAATCTGCATTTAGAAAGATGATTTTTTCAAAATCTAGGGCAACCAATTGTAGACACCAAAACATTTATTTTCAGATTTCTTTGTTCTTTGACATTTCCTCTTATCCATCACAAATTACATGGGCAAAACCCTTGAATCCGCCGGTTAAGGCATGAAATTTCTTCTCTCCATCATTAACATGGTAAAAATCAGAGTTGAATCTGGTTGTTAACGTGTTTTGCATGAAAACCCCCAAATACCATGAGAGGGGTAAAGATGAATTCCTTACCACAGCTGAATCTGCAGATGACGAAGCAAAAGAGTGTTGTAAAGACCTCTCCATTGTCTTCAAATGGAATTCCTGTCAATTTGCAGCCAAAACAATATTTAACTTGATCCAAAAAGAATTTCTAAGAGGCTTGACCATGTGTTAAGATGCATATAAAGAGATAAAATGTATTGAATGTGTTTGGTGCCCAAACTAAACTTGAAACTCTGGTAATTGAGGAACAGTCTTATGCAATGGTGGAAACAGCAGAGCCTCCAATATCTGCAAATTACAAAAAGGATGAGAACATGTCTAAAAATTCAGGTGGAATGAAAAGAAATGAAAACTAGCTTGTAATAGTTTGTGTTGCATACTTACTTTTTTGTTGAGTGGGCGTGCTTTGAACTTTGGAATTTTGGCAAGCATCTCTTCTTCAATCCCATCCGCACTCTTAAACCTGAATAAGTAAAAGAAGAATATGTCAAAAATGTATGTTGCTTTTTAAGCCCTTATGGTTTGCTTGTAAATAATCAAATGCACTAGTGCAAGTTAACATTCACACAAACTTGAGAGTTTGCAAACAATTGATTCCACAATATACCTTGTAGGCCGACTTCTCTGAGCTGTTTGAAGTCCAGGATCATTCGGTATTGTGAGTATTAATGTTTTGTACTTTTGAAAAGGTGCACCAGTACCATCTAGAAATAGATTTCTTCTGTAATGAGACACTGGGGACACTAACCACTTAAAACACTAAGGAAAGATGAATGATATTGTTCTTACATGAGCTAGGGATTGCTTGTGGAGCTGCTCAGATGTTCTACACTGAAGAAAAAAAACACTTTTTCAACAACAAAAGCAAATAGAAAGCAAATTTCACTAACTACAAAAAAACATGGTCATTATCACAATTTACACTAGGTAGGAAAGGAATATGCATAAAATATCCAAGATGTAGGATTGACAGAAGCACACTCTACCTTCAAGGCCGAGTTCCATTTTCTTTCATTTTTTTTATCGATAGAAGCAGTTGAACCTTTGTTTGGATTTGTTTTGTGTGGAAAAATGTGTTCTTTTACCTTAAGAATCTGAAAGAAAAATTAAAAGAAAAGTATAAAACTAACAGACATACAACCCTCTCTCTATACCAAACATGCATCGCTCTCCCTATCCTAAACATAACCCATCCGCACAATGCATATTAAAAGCATTCAACAAAAACAATATCAACAAAATGAACATTCAATTAAACAATCATGTCACCTTCCTTAATCGTCCCGCTTCAAGCTTTTGCCTTTTCACTGCTTGGTTTTCTTGTGCATCACTCTTTTCATCACAATATTTGAAAATTACATTATTACACATGGACGTTAATGGATAATATATATCTTACTTGGTATTTACCACATACAATGGGATTACTACATTTTCCTGACAAAACTTGCCTGTCTATGGCCTGTTTAGTATTTTTAACTTCTGTTGTGCAATTTGGTCTTGAATTTGCTTGTTTGGACAACTTGTTCCCTGCAGAATTTGCTACAGAAGCCTTGCTTAGGAGATGAACAACTTTATTGACAGTCTTTTGAACTGCCTTAGGTATAACTTGTGCACTAGGAGTATGAACCTCCATCTCTAAAATTCCAATTTAACATGCAAAGCGTGAGCAACTTCCACCAATACCAAAACTATAAGTACATTTGAAGTTTAATTCTTTCAAAAAACAGATTGCATAGATCTTCATATTTCTCAATTTCAGGTAGAATATATGATAATTAAATCAGAATGGTAAAGGATAAAACATTCTTTATCCAAAAAGCAATGCAATTATGGTGAAATATAGGATTCACAAATATCTTCCATACAAGGGCCCCAATGCTAAATATAGCATACGAGTTGCATATAGTAGCCTTTTATAATAGGTGTCGGTGAAATATATGTAAATAAATCAATTTTCAGTAGATAAAATTGCTAATTATGGTGCCCTGATTACACGGATGCCTTCCATACTAGGGCCTTGATGTTAAATATAGCATATGAGTTGCATGCAGTAGCATTTTATCATAGGCAAAATACATGTAAATAAATCAATTCGTAAGAGATCAAATTGCTAGGTTCAAGGTGTTATTCATGTCACTGATTGTGATGCTTGATGTAATGTTGTATTCTGTTTATTCTTGGTGCTTGATGAATGAATATTGTTGGATATTGTTGCAGGATTTGTAAGTCTCATATACTAGAGCTTCTTGTTGGTAGTTTGAGGAATTGCTTGTTGATATTTTGGTTACAGGAGATTTGAGAAGAATTACAACAGTGGAAGCAGCCAAGCAACACATTGAATGCATTCTAAAAAAGGGATCAAACATAGATATTGCTTGAACTCACATTAGATAGACATTGAACGCATTATAGGATTTGTAATCTACTAGAGCTTCTGGTTGATGATTCAAGCAATTGTGTGTTGAATTTTTTTGTCAAGTATTCCAATGCCAAGGAGATTTGAGAAGAACTATAACAGTGAATACACAACCAGGAAGGGCTAGAGATTTGCAATTGCAAGGACCAAGATACAACGGGCATTGGAGGCAAATTTAGGAATCAGATTTATAACAAATGCAAGGATACATATGATGGACTGATATTGGTTACCCATTGTATCTGCAAGGACTTGTCCACAAATGGATGTTTAGGGAAATTTCAAACTTATAACAAATGCAAGGATGCTCAATTTAGGTAAGAGAGTGTCAAGAGAGTTAGACTTGTAGAAAATGCAGAGGCTCAAACTCGATTGGTAACTTGCACCAAACAGTGTTGTGAGCCAATTCAGAGTGTCTGAATGATCCAGGTTAGAGGACAGGAGTTGGACCATATTTCTGCATGAACTCATCTATGTCTATTAACATGATCGTTATCCTATACTTAACACAGGGGTGGCATTCAAGTTGACTTCCTATACCTTGGTAGTTGTTCCTACCTTGATTCCCTATTTCTTATGCATTTGAAGTTTTGTACCATTTTGCTTGAATGTGTTTCTTGATAGTGTTATTACCTATATGAAAATAATTTTTGTGTTAAAGGGTGCATTTATTGATTTAAAAATATTAAAATGTGTGAGCTACAATAGCTACATCAATGAATATTATTCTTGTATTTGAAAAGGTGGGTATTGGAATTACCCTAAGATTTCAATTGAAATGGATCTTTGTAAAAGCATTTTATTTCACACCAAATGGGGGGTTTTGGAGCTAGGTTTATATTTCAAATCTATCGACCAATATAAATACATTGACTATGTGAAAAGTTTTGGAAAGAGGAAGAGAAATCTTGCAAACAAAGGAAGAGAGAATTGTTCCAAACTTCCATGCCACATTGACCGTCTAGAAACCCATGTTGAAGCTCCCAAGCTAGCAAAATACACTAAAATCAAGTGTCCAAAAATTGACAAAGGATCTAAGCTAACTCCAAACTCACACTGGAAATGAATAAAAGCCGCCTAACTAGGAGAAAACTTTGAAGAAGACCATAGGGTAATTAGGAGCCCTGCAAGAAATATTTGTTTACTCCCAAAAAAAATCCCATCAAGAGCTAGATCATAAATTGAAGCTACACCTTCCACTTTTAATAGTAACATTGTAATTAGGATGTAATATGACAAGTTTGTCATTGAAAACAACAGGGACTAGAAGCCACATGATCATTTTTGAGATTTAAGTGGGTTCCAACAAACATGCTCAAATTTACATTTCCTCCAATTGGGTTCTTGCATAGTGGCATAAAGTTTATTTATAGCTCAAAAGGTAGAAAAAGAGATTGTTATTGTAAAAGCATAAATTATAAGTATGTTGACTATATGAAGGATGAAATATGAGGTTGGCATCAAAATCAAAAGGGACTAGAAGCCACAAGATAATCTTTAAGACCTAAGTCGGTTACAAACATGCTTGAATTTACATCTCATCTAGTGGGATCTTGTGAAGTGGCATGATGTTTGTTTATAATTCAAATGTAGAAGTGAATTGTTATTGTAAGAGCATAACAATATAGATGATGATGTAGAGAATCACAATTTTCACAAGGTTGGCTAAACCAACTTCTTCACAACATGTTGCAACCATTGCTATCAAGGTTTTTGGATTTTCATTCTGTTGTAGTTTTAGATCCGGCATTTCAAGTGGACACTCCACCCATCTTCAAGGAATCTGACATTTTTAGAAAGGTCTAATTAATATCTAGAAAGATCTAAAACCACATGAAGGAATTTTACGCCATACTGGAATGGAAAGAGCATATGGTCACACAAAACCAATGGATATCATTCTATGAATTATAACATCATTTTAGGATGTGCTCTCCACATAGGACCTCATCTTCCTCACCAAGATGCATGATAACCTTAATACAACACTCCAACCTATCAAGAGGTATCACAAGGTCTCAGTTTTGGATGTGACACATAGATATCTAGCAAATCTTGTGGGTCAAGAGATGTCATTTGCTTCATTCGAGACTCCAATCTAGGGTATCAATTTTGGCTTTCAATGTGCATTCCAAATTTATGTGGATTTGAATTCTAAGGCCCAAATTCCTCTCTTTGAAATGTCTTCATTGTTGTATGCTACCCAATCCTCAAGATTTAAACTTCACTATGATGGTAAACATTTCCTTAACCTATATCTAGTGATCCTCTCTCTATGGGATATCATTTCTTTTAGAGATTTCAATACCCTCACCGGCAGGTACTCACATGGGACAGGATGCAAGTAAGAGGTAAGCACGGTCTTGATCTCTGCATTTTATGTAGGTCAAAGGAGGAAACTAATGTTCATCTTTTCCTTCTTTTCCCATTTACTGGCCCGGTTTTGAACAAGGTCGATCATCACACACAAATTAAGAACTTAAGGGATAAAGATACTTTGGATGACTAAGGTCGAGCATCACACACAAATGAAGAAATTAAGGGATAAAGATACTTTGGATGGCTGCTTTGCTAATATTTTCAGGTGCGGAAACTTAAAGGTCTCCATGCGATTCCTTTCCTCATTAACTAGGGGATTTGTATGTCTAGAAATGTGCACCTCTTTAGAGAGAAGCGGCTTCCCACAACCGTGGTGACTATTGAAGCTTTCAGTCTTCTCCAGTATTATAAACTATCTCTGGTTATTAAAGCTGGTTTATCCCTTTGTGAGTTGACTGTAAATACAGAGCTAGCATGGAATATTTTTGAAGGGGCTAGCCAAGGGCCCGAGAATCATTGTGGTATTGGTTTTTTCCTGTAATTCTCAAATCAACACTATGCTACAGGAGGTAAAGGATGCTTGGGGTTAAGCTCAAACAACTTTTGGGAAATGTATGCCTTATTTTACTTATTAAAATTTGTCAGGGAGAAGGAGATTGCTTAGCTCCAAGTGTTTGATGATTCCTCTTTGACTATACAACGAATGAAAGGGGAAAATCAGGTATGCAACACATAAGGAAAATCAGTTGGCTTTGTACTTGAAGGAAAGTAGCGGTCTATTTCAGTGGGTTATCTATACACATATTTTTTGAGAACTAAATACCTTTTCAGATACTCTTTCCAAGGATGCTTTGCAATTGGAACCAGGTCATTAAAATATTGATGAGTTCATGGATGGACAACATGTCACTTCTTGGATAAATGCATTGTTTTGACTTTAGTTAAAAGCTGGTAGAATCTAATCAAGTTCTTTGAGTATCTTAGCTGAGAGGGGCCTGCATTAGATGGTATAAAAGTTACAAAAGCTTTTTGTGGCTAGTTTTTGTTAAATCTAGTAACTGTGGGAAACTTTATTATGTATTTACTATTTAGTATTTTTTGGCTCTGCTAAGAGTCTCGACGATTATATTTTTGTTTCTTCTTGAATTGAAACTATGTTGTTTTTCTTGGATTAAAATAAAAAGAATAACATTGAAGTGGGTTATCTTAGATATCGAACATTAATGAAGTTATCACTTCATTAATGAATCATATATCGATAAAAGACCATGAATTTCAACCATATCAGAAAGACAACGGGCTCTATAAAGAGAGAAGCAGAATAACACACTAGTCAACAAGCGCCATATTACATCTAGGGCAGAACTATTGAATCAAGAAGTATACCAAAATAATTAAATGTCAAAATCTGAATATAAAGTCCATTAACTAATACAAACTTTAAATAAGTATCGAAAATGCTAACGACAATAAGTAACACTGAAGAGGGTTATCTTATAGATCGTAACATGTATGAAGATATCACCTCAGTAATGAATCATATATTGCCAAGAGGCCATCAATTTCACAATATGGGAAAGACAAAGGGCTCTATAAAGGATAGGTACAGAACAACACACAAGTTGACAGGTATAATTTACATATGGAGTTGAAATATCTAATCAAGAAGTATACCAAAATCATCATATATAAAACTCTCACACAAAGAATTACACTGTTAAGTAATAAAGTAGCTTCGCTATTCACAGACATGGAACAAGACACTAGTCAACAAGTATAATATACATTTGGAGTAGAGAGATCAAATCAAGAAGTGTACCAGCATCGTCAGATCTCAAAATATCATACAAAGAATTACATTGTTAACTCATAATGATACTTAGCTGTAGATTTCATTCGGAAGTAGGTACAATTGCTAACCTTGTGAATAGATGCACCTCCAAAATAAGGTGAAAATACTGACAAGACATCTTCATCACCATCCAGTACGTCTACCCATACAAAGGACTTGCCATTACCAAAATCAGCTTGAGATCCACAATATATACTGAAACAAATGATTTTCCCATGACTGACTGGGCTCTCTTTCTTAACATCAATATCTGCAAACAACATTTAGCATCACAATAGTTTGCATGAATATTTAATAGGAGCATTCAAGAAATATCCCCTTCAAAGACAGATAAATATCCCCTTCAATGGGACTTCCAAAACTTTGTCAATTATAATGTTCAAGATAATCTTATATTGACATGAGACTATATGTACTACTAGTATGATGTTCAATTACAATACCCTGTGATTGAAACTAAAAGGAAAAAACTAGGCTAACTAAACTATCCCATCTAATTATTCCTATTTGAATGTGTCACAAACCATGGAGAAACATTCCCCCATTTTTCCTTTGAATATGGAAATCATGCAATAATTCATGTCATTTTCTCTATTTTGTCTCTTTGATATAGTTCGCTGTTAATTACATTATAAGTAAATCATTCTCAATGCTACAAGATAAAAATATCAACTCCCATGTAATTGCTAACAATTTTTTTCAAAAGTTTTTCCACTTGGAGGAAGAACAATCCTCTTTATGCAAATAAGTGTCATCTTTATATGCCTAGATCTATCTTTGTTTCCATTTTTTAAAAGAAAAATAATTTGATATTAACAAAGTTCCTCAATATTTTTCTTAAGTTGATCTAGAAATGTTAGTTGTCCTCACAACCCCTATATTTGTACATTATACACAATCAAGAGCATCAACAACAACATAGCCTTCTTGGTTTTGAATATTTCTTTGGTATGGTTAGCTTTATTTTGGGTTAAGGGTATTATGTTGTTAGATTCTGTAAGATGTTGAAGGTGTTTATTGGGGCTATGACATTATTTCTCCAATTCCTAACATAATTGCATAAAAAAATGTCTATTCATGTCAATGGAGAATTGGTGGTTCATTGGTAAGGGCAATCGAGAGCTAAGTTGTTCACCACATTTTATTCCTACTTTGGTTTGCATCACTGTCATGGCATAGAGTTTCAAATGGATGAGGCCATGTAAGAACTTAAAATGGGAATGAAAAATCCATATTGAGAGAGCCCCCAAAACGAATTCACCATGGACAACTAACTTATCCAATTGAAAGCTGGAAAGAAATCATGTTGTTTTTCACAATGGAGATATTTTTAGTAATTGAGCCAAGTAGAGAAAGTGGAAGCAATTTCAGAATGGAAGAATAATAAATGCATAATTTAGAATTCAAATGCAAACTTACTTTCAGAAGAGACATCCTCTCTAGGGGTGTCCAGTGGAGGGTTGAGAGATGATGATGCAACTGATTTCGACAATACTGAACACTGAATCTTCTTAGTGACACCAAGCAAATGGCTCATCAATTTCCTGTCCTTTGACCAGCAAACTGAAGAGAAAAAGAGGGGTGAAAATGGTGTGTTATCATTGTTGGGAAATTGTATATCTTTGGAAAATGAGGAGAAGATAGATCCATATCATTCATGTTGTTTTCTCGGTCAAAATTGTCTTCCCCTCATCGAAATCTATACACCTAAAAAATAATATGGGCTTCACCCATATTATGAAAGTGAGGGTTTTACCATTTGTGTTGTTCCATACCCTACTAAATATTGAAAAGTAGAATTTAACCAGATTCTCATGCCCTTCTAGAGTAGAATGAGTCACTAAAATTGAATATGTCATCCTTAGAAACACCACTATTCTTCCTATTATATTAAAGGATACTCTCAGTAAATGCACCCTCTAGAAAACATAATGTCCATAGTTTGGGATCCACAAGATTACTGTAGTAACTCTTGTAGAATGCAACCCAAGATAAATACGATGTATCAGAAGAAGAGGAAGGAAATCCTTTGGAAGTGTATGGTTTTTACCATAAGCAGCTTAAATCCACCAAAGCCCACGATTTGACTGAAATATGGCTTTCTTTCAAGATGAATACCCAACCAGTGACTCAGCCCCCTTCACATACTGTAGCAGCATCCTCTGAGAGAGAAAAGAGAATCGATTTGGTTTTCACCATAAGCAGCTTAAATCCACCAAAGCCCATGATTTGACTGAAATATGGATTTCTTTCAAGATGAATACCCAACCAATGACTTGAACCACTTCACATACTGTAGTAGCATCCTCTGAGAGATAAAAGAGAATATAAATAGATTTGGTTTTCCCTGGTCAAAACATCCCTCAATTCTGTGCAAATTTGGAGTTGCATACCACACGCTTCTTTGCCTCTTCAAAAAAAAATGAAGAACTCCACAATGCTTTGACCTAGCCATATGGATACTTCTCCTCCTTTTCATTTTTCATCCATGTCTTAGTAATATTTAATTCTCGCCTAACCTAATTCAAGGGAGGGTCTAAATAAAGAATAGCTAATTATCTCCCTGCATAAATCTTTAGTAGTTTAAGATCTAGATCCAGTGCTAGTTGATCATTATCCTGCAAAAGAGAAATCAGAGGGACCAACTGGCTTAACCAATTACCTTTATACACGGATATGTGATATGGATACATGGGTTCACTGATATCCAACTCATTGAAGAAGTAGTGGATCCAGGCATAGAAACAGATTGAGAGGCGGCTTTGAATTTAGAGCAAAAGCGAAAAACATTATTTACTAAACCCTAAATCAGATCAAATTCTACTCACTCTTTGTGAATCGAACCAATCTTGTCCCAAATCTTCCAAATTCAAGGATAATTTGAAATATTTTGTCTATTTTTGTACCAAGAATGAACTTATACAACTGATAGCATGCGTGCTTACAGAATTTGATGGAAGAAGTGAACCGGATGCATTCCAAACCCTTCTGTGGTGAGGCAGTCATATTGTTCATAACCCATGAAGTTGAAGTTATAATAATTTTTTGATTTGTGCTCCATTTTTTGGTTGGCGCTAGTTACCAATAGATGGAAAATATAAATGTTGGAAAGCCAAATTTATTTATATTATATATTTTTCATTTTCTAATAAAAAAATTCTATGTCTTTCATTTACTAATAAAAATATATGCTTTCTAAAGGTAAATGATCAAAATTATTATTATATAATTGTATCAACAATATTCATATTCTTTAGCTCTATTTATCTTGTTGAAAATGGATATTGCTCGAGGCTTGATCCCATATCTTTGTTTTCATTAACTAGT
The DNA here is from genome assembly GCA_001517045.1 of Pseudotsuga menziesii. Lineage (NCBI taxonomy): Eukaryota > Viridiplantae > Streptophyta > Pinopsida > Pinales > Pinaceae > Pseudotsuga > Pseudotsuga menziesii. Next base: position 1,184,310 of record LPNX010168017.1, read on the forward strand.
TCAATTAACCCACATCATTCTTGTTATTGCTTGTTGGATGAAAAAAATATTGCTTTGAATCCATACAATATGCTTGCTTTTTTATTGCATGGTTATTTTTATTGGATCATAGGTTTGTCATAGATGAAATTCTATTAACTTTTGGATTTAATTGATATTTATGCATGTTGTTTGGTTTATAAATGTATATATGATAAGGATCTTTTAGGAAATTGTGTGTATGTTCAAGATTTAATATTGATTATATATGGACTGGCAATATGCTCAAAATTTTCATACATGGTATGTTTTAATTGTATTTTTGTATATTGTTGATGTTGTGTACATATATCAATGTCCAAAATGGTGACATGAGAACGTTGAGGTCATTATAGTTTTGTTTATTAAGATATTGTTTTCATATTTATTTTAGTTTTTTTTTCCCAATGATGATGTTGTTGTGATGGAATGATGCTTATGGTATTATGATTAAGGTATGAGGTGAATGGAAATTTAATAGACCTCATATCTGAATGCTTGAACCTACTAGGATAATTGTGATTTATGGAGACTGAACCCGACGCAATCATGGTAGAAACAACATCACTGCCTTCAATTTCTAGGCATTAGAGCCATTCTAGTTTCATCTGCAGAGAGATGAGGCTAGACTTGGGGACTGGGCATGGAGATTGCATAATTTGAAACAAGATTTATCGATGCATTGATGTTATAGACATGGTAAGGGATCCCTAGGGTTCTTTTTTTTTGCTTTAAAAGAAAGGCCATTGGATTTTTCTTGAAAGAGGTACATATGGAAAATGTTGGACATTCTGAACATAGTCATGATGAGAAGACCAGTAAACAGGTAAAAACAATGAATTAACATAGGATGCAAACTTGGTGAATTGCACTAAAAAGACGTAAAAGACTCTTGCATGTCGAAACTTCAATCGACTATCAAAAGGGTTAAACGATGACGCTTTTTGTCAAATGAGATACAGCCATAACCAGTGTGATGAGCTAAATGGTATAAAAAGCAAGAGGTGACAATGCAGAGAACGAGAAATGGAAAATCTTTGAAGCTCAACTTGGCCTCTAGTGCATTAGATGTATTGAAAAAATAAAATGTACTTGTCAAGTGACATAGGGGGTCATTCATGAATCAGTCTACATGAGAATTAGTACAATTTTACTGAATTTTAACACTACAAATGGATTCAGGGACCCCTTGAATCTATTTGCAGTGTTAAAATCCACTAAAATGTCAAAATTGTAATTTTATGTTGTCAGGGTGCTCATGAACGTCTATAGCACATCGCCTACAATAATCCACAAAAACCTAATACTATCCTCACTTGGGAAAAACACTAGATATTCCTAACCCCACAAATTCCATTTTGGATTTAGAATTGTTAACCTACACATGGTTGGAGATAGAAGGTACAAAATTTACAAAATTTACTAAATTGTAACACTTGATTGTCACAATTGCAATTTTCCATTATTGTAGGAGTGACACAATTAAAAATGACTAATTCATATTCTTCTAACTAGTAATTTTTTATGTCGTGACTAAATTGGTCATTTATGTTAGTCATTATTAACTCGATCACTTATTATCTAGTCATATTTGTTAACTGGTGACTAAATTAGTCGTTTATAGTTGGGTCAATCAAAATTGCTCATATTTAGTAGTAAATCACTTAAAAAAGTTGTGGTGACTAGAATTTTTAGCCACGTAATCACTAATTCCTCATTTTCTACTAGTGACTATATCATCCAGTGAATTTGTTCCATTATTCTTCAAATATGTTTTTAGACTTCATGGTCTACACAAAACCATAATTAGTGATCGAAACAACAAGTTCATCGATGCTTTTTTGGCAAGCTTTGTTCGAACTAGTTGGAACAAATACTAATATGAGCACAAGCTATCACCCTCAGAATGATGGTCAATATGAGAGTGTGAATCAATGGCTTGAAGGCTACCTCTGCAACCATGTCACATGACAACAGAAAGCTTGGGCCACATGGCTTCACCTGGGAGAATTATGCTATAACACCATTTTCCACCTCTCTAGTATGATGACTCCATTGATGGATTTGAATGGATACCAGGGCCCATCCTTTGTATATATGATGTTTGGGGACTGTAGAGCCCAAAATACAAAAAATGGATTCAAGAGAACCAAGACATACTAAGGGCACTCAAAGAAAATTTGCAAGTTGCATAGAACCAACAGAAAATGAATGTTGACAAGCACAGGATTGAGAGAGTCTTCCAAGATGGAGACTTAGTCTACTTGAGGTTTCAATCATACAAACAATCAAATTTGAAGACAAAAGGAGATGAGAAACTCCAAACTCAATTTGATGGGCCTTACAAAATTTTTAGGAAGATTGGTGAATTGGCCTATGAATTGGAACTGCGTTAGGAGAGAAAGATCCATAATGTATTTCATGTATCTTTCTTGAATAAATTAGTAGGCCAACAAATAGTTGTATAAGAATAACTTCCACCTCTTGATGATGAAGGCCATTTGTTCTTAGTACCAAAAAACGTTTTGCATACCAGTGAAAGAAGGTTGAGGAACATGACCATTAAATAATATATGGTGTAGTGGAAAGGGTTTCCCAATGAATATGCCACTTGGGAGGATGAACAAATTTTGTAGCACCCTGGATTGATTTTTCTTGAGGACAAGCAGACTTGGGAGGGGAGGACTGTCATGTCCCTAACTTGACGAACATCAAAATTGGACCTTGTGAAGTACCCAGGGATTAAAAAATTGAATGAATTAAATTACCTAGGGATTTTTATTTATTTCATACTATGGAGGCATGTACTAGGTTTATTTCTAAATTCTGGATTATTTGTGTGTAATTATTTAATTAATATGAAAATAATGACATGTGGGACTGAGTTGTGACATCAGGGGAGCACATTAGACAATCCAACTTACCTAGGATGAAAAATAACAACTGTTCAAAAAATTGACAAAATCAATCAGTCAAAAAAGATGGAAAATGTCAAAAAGCAAGGCAGTTTCAAAATCATAAAGTTTAGGAAAAGAAGTCAGTGCAAAATCATGAAACTTTGGTCAAGGGGGGCACAATTTCCATTTTCGTAAAAGGGTGCTAGCACAGAAACATCATCAGTCATAAGAAGGAAAATTTTACTCAAAGGGGGGGAGCAATTTCCACTTTGGTTGAGTGATGCAAGTAGGGAAACATCATCCTATGATTGAACTTGCTAATTTCCTCAAGGAGGGCACACTCATGGCTTAGGGTTAGGGTTTGCAAGTGGGTAACTTGAACAATAAGTGGATGAATTTCTCAACAAGTCACTCAAATTCTATTTAAGGATGCTTCCAACTCCATTTCACAACTTTTGATCATTAATGTTTTGGTGTTGACTGGAACTAAGCTTCTAGTCTGAGTGATGTGCCTCAAACACCTTGGGTGATGAACCCCAAGCTTCTCATTCTGTTCTCTTCTCTTCCATTATTCAGTACAAGCATAGAGAGCTAAGGAGAATCCATTGAAGACCAATTTTTAGTTCTAATATCATCCATCCATCCATGGAAGTCAAGCTCCAATGAAGGAGACTTCACTTATGCTCTCAAGATTGTTAGATTGGTTTCGTGGGTTGGTTCCAATACAATATTCTTCAGTTTTGGCAACCATTGAGGGACATCAGATCCTCCAAGTCCTTTATGAGATTTGTTTTTACTTATTCATATTCTGACTTCTGATATACAGTAATATTTCTTCTCAAGAAATTCATAATGGCATATTTTCATGAAAGAGGCCTTGTAATGCTCATTAAATGAGCCTTTTTGTAAGTTTAATGCACTATTATTGATGCAATGGACATAATAATTAAATATCATCTTGATGATGTTTAGGATATACTTATAAACCTCTTATAATCATTAATTACAAGTCTTATAAAATATAGAGTCGAAATTCATCTTCATTTACTCACCCTTACTCTTTAACTAGTTTTAATACTTCCAATGATATGAGAGTTTTGTACATACAATTTTCATTATGTAAGTTTTTATAGGTTCTATATTCACCCCACAACCCAACCTAACTCACAAACTCAGAATTCCTTGAGATTGTATAGTGTTTTGGTGTCCTCCTCTACGCAGACAGTCTCTAGGCCAAATTCCTAGTGTTTACCCAAACACCTTTAAATTCTTCCAAAGTCTTACAAAACTGATTTGAACTTATTAAAATCATATTTTATTCATAAATAGTGACTAATAAATCACATAATCCTTGTTTTCTTGGAATTTATTGTTCAATATCAGTTTGCACCGGTTGGGACACCCAGAATCTTGGGAGTAGACTTCAACATAGCTTATGTTCAAAGCCTAAAAGGGCCCAACATACAAGTGCTTAGGGATCTGAACATTTAATCTCCAAACCTGTCCTTTGGTTTCTTCCATTAATCCCATGCCACTCTCCTTTTATGTCATTAATGCTTGTGTTTTTCCTTGTTGAAGAAAGTGCTTAATCTCATTGTAAAATTTTATTTCACTTTTAAATATTATCAGCAGTAAGATGTAATATTCAGATTTGATTTTGATATGGGATATTACAGTCTCCAAGTCATTTAGAATTTATATACCAGGTTACCACCATATGGAAATTAGCAGGGATGTAACCTTTGATGAATATGCAACTCTCAAGAAAACTAGAAAGTGCCACTTTGAAGAAGTATATGAAGAAGATGTAGCTCCTAGAGTTGCAAAACCGATGGAAGAAGTTGAACTTTATCCTGATGACAAGATTCCAAAAGACCACAATATATTGGATCCCCAATAACCTCCCCACATGACTATCTCTCATAAGAGAAAACCAACTTGGTATTGAGAATTTTTTCAAGATGCAGAGAAATATGGTGCTCTAGAACGATCCATGAGACAAAGCAAGAATCCAAATCCATTTTCCAGTTATGTGGCATTGATTTTGTGATCTTGTAGATAAAGATCCTACTTGTTTTGAAGCAGTTGTTAAAAAGAAAGAATGGGTAGAAGCCATGACTGAAGAATACCAATCTATAATGAAGAGTTATGTAGTTCCGAAACCAGAAGGTAAAAGTGTGGTATCTTCCAAATGGATATACAAGATAAAACATGGAGTCATGGAAGTATTGAAAAAAAATACAAAGCCATATTTGTGGAACGTGGATTCTCTCAAAAGGACTGAATCGATTATGAAGAGACGTTTGCTCCTGTAGCAAGGTTTACTTCCAACCAAGACGAAATGCACGTTGCACCAGATGGATGTGAAAACAACCGTTCTAAATGGTATTATTGAAGAAGAAGTGTACATATAACAACCACAAGGTTTTGAAGTTGAAGAAATAAATACTCATGTCTACAAGCTAAAGAACTCTCTGTATGGGTTGAAGCAAGATCCAAGACCTTGGCATGGAAGAATTTACAGTTTTCTGATGAGCTTGGGCTTTACCAAAAGTAAATCTAATTCTAGCCTTTATCTCAAGGTTATGGATGATGTACTTGTCATATTATTGTTGCATGTGGATGATTTATTCCTGATAGGTAGTGAGAAGCAAATATCAGAGTGTAAGAAGAATCTCAATGCATAATTTGAGATGAAATACCTTGGATTAATGCATTATTTTCTAGATGTTGAAGTATGGAAGAGCCTAGAAGGAGTCTTCCTTAAACAAGGAAAGTATTCCTACACCCAAAATTTGTCCTTATGCTCAATTCCATGAAGTTTCTTGGCCAAACCATCTTTTGGAGGATCCTTTTTCTTAAATATAGGAGGCTTGACGCTCTTTGCCTTTTAAAATATAGCGTCAACATTTCCCAATGCCTATTTCCTAATGACAAGGTGCGCTGGTGACACTTGTTTCCTGAGGACAATGAGCGTTGATGCCGCCTGCTAGTGCACAAAGAGCATCAACACTATTAAAATGGATAAAATAGAATATTTTGAGAACCTTCTAGATGAACGCCATCATGGAGCCTTATCCCAACTTCTTAGAGTATGTGGCATTCGTACCCCTAGCCTCTAGGGACGAACCCTCACCTTCCTCCCTAAGAATCTGAACTCGTTTGGGCCCACTTTGGCCTATATATACAAGCTTCATGGACCATGATAGGACAGGACCAAGAGAGCACCTTTATAATGTTGAAATCATTGTTGGTATAGGAGGAAAAGAGTGTGGTTTTGAGTAATATTTGTAGAGTCTGTGGAGTTTTTGGTTTTGATTCAAAAGACATTGTGAGAACAAAGCTTCAATATCAAGGCTTTGGTTTTTGTTTTCTTCTGTAATTTTGTTAATGCAAACGTGTTCCCCTTTCCGATGAATGATTTGTGTTAATCTCAATTATTCATTACTTTTCTCCTTGATCATTAGTATAGATCGTTGAATTATCTTGTTTCTATCACTTTTGTATCTTGTTCCTTGCATTCTTTTGCAGGTACTTCAGATTGTAAGAGAATTCACAGGATAAGTATCACCTTCACAGTGAGGTAAGAAAGCTTGACATTCAAGTAATTTAACAATATAGGGAGATGATGCATTTCTTTGAGTCCGTTCTTCTAAATCTACCCCTTGGAGACTGGGAAAACAATCTTTGTTTGCATTGATTGAGAATTTTTAATAACAAAACTAAGACCATCTTGGGGAACGATCAAATCTATGAAATTTTGTTTTGTTATTGATTACAAGTTCTTAAAAAAATTATCTCTTGATCATTTAAGGCTTTAAGGTGTGAAATTCATCTTATGTCAATTCCATCTGCCTCAGGTCAATGTTTACACTCAACAAATTCCACTTTGATTTGTAATTGCTTATGTTAAAGGTTTTATCTTCTTTTTGGTTTTCTATTTCCACCAACACACCTAGGTCACTCTTACAGAGCGTTGACCCCTGTTTGACGGCTCATGTCTGTTGTCATCGAGTATTGTCGACGCCTTTTTCCAATAAACAGAAAGTGCCGCTGATGCTTTTCTATAGTGAGCAAGGTGCACCATACTCTTAGGGACGCTTTGTTTCAACTCTACAACCTACGCTGAGGTAGGTATTCAATGCCTTTTTGAATTGATTATGGGGTGTTTTTAGCTTACATTTTCATTATATATTCTGCAGTCTCTTTAAATTATATTATCTTTGCACTTAAATAAGAGTTTGTGTTTCTTGCATTGAATTTTACATTTGTTTCTTTCCTTGAAACCTCTCGCTCTTTTCTATGGATAGTATTCGTCAAAATTAGAAAAAATTCATTTCTTTTTTGTGTGCACGTGTTGAGTTTGTATTGAGTTCTGTTATCTTGGGATTGTTGTTTGTTTCCTTAGATATATGTTATTGAGTGAAATATATATTTCGTTTCCGTAATAGTTCAAACAGAAGATTTTTCTTTGATCTTATTTATTTGATTGAAAAATATTGGAAAATAAAAAAACAATTTGTTGTCGTTTGACTTTATTTCAAATTTTCCTTTGTTAAATCTTAGTTTTATATAAAGAAGAAAATAAAATATTTCAAGTTTCATATTCTGTAAAGACTCTTTGCTTTAGTTTTTTTATTGGAAACGTTAATTAGAACTTTTTCTTCCTAGAGATCTACTTTTCACTTTTTTTAGAAACATAGGAAACAAGGCTCTAGTTTCAAGTTTGGGTGTATATTATTCAATTTATGCATTTGGGAAAAAAATCTCTTACTCTCTCATAAGTAGGGCATCCATTAAAATAAAAAGTGAAAGATTTGCATCTCATCCTTGCGTTGTTTTTGAGTCAGTCTTCATTCCATATGTCAATTTAACCTTTTGAGATAAAAATAAGCTCTAGTTAGGTTAAAATTCTTAGCAATAAGTGTGTGGTAAGTTAGAGATGTGTTCCAATGTCTTTAAGCGTAGAAGCTATCATTTATTGCTTGCACTGCATCCTGGGCACTATGGTTCTTACACGTACTCGTTGGTATGTTGAATGGCCTTTCATGTACTTATATGGTATATAGAAGAGTTCTTTACATACTCAACGGTATATATGAAGGCCCCTTTCATACTGTTGTGCATTAGACAACACTACTATGGATTTGAGCTCCCATGTACCTTGTGTATATCAGGAGACACCATTAGGGATCTTGAAACCATCTAAGAAAATCCCTTTGGTTGTCCTATCATCGCAATACACTGAGAACAACACTCAGGGATATTACTATGCATGTATCGTCCAAGTAGTCGGGTATTCAGGCAAGGGTAGAGTCCCAATCCTCCTTGTCGTGTTTTACTGTCGGACCCTACAATATATGGTGAGTTGCGATGGTTTGGCAATATTATGAGGATCATGAATTTTTATCACTCCTTTCACATGTTTGCTTGTTGCTTTAGATTGAGTAGTGGTTGTTTCTTGTACACTTAAAAGTATTAAAGAGAGAGGTATTTTTGTTATGTAGCTATGGCTATTCCTTTTGGGACTACCAACCAAAAGACCCCTTCTCAAGGGGAACCTTTTGTTATTCTTTCATTTGGAAATGTTAGTCCTCCTCTCACGGCCGCATTAAGTCTTCCTCAATTGACTATAGGATTACATGTATGGCTATTCTCCAGTCTGGTTATATCAAGTGCATCGATTGTTTCAAATCCCAACCCTCCATCATAAGAGCATAAAAATCATGTTTATCTTTCACCTTCTTCGCCAAATGTGTCTTCTTCTCTTTCTCCTTCTTCTCCTGTCAAAATTTGTGATCCTAGTAATCGGGTGGATAAGAAGAAGAAGAAGAAGAAAATGAAGATTAAGAAGAAGAAAGACAAACAAAAAGCCAAATGTCAACCAACTACTCCTCATAGTGCTGAGAGTGTTGATCTGCCCACGAAAACACCTCGAAAGCCTAGGTTCCATTGCAGACATTGCAAGGGTGATCACCTTCTTAAGGATTATCATGGTCTGTCTCGAGTTTTAGAAGAGTGGTTTGAGGCTTCCCAACAACCCATGTCATCATCCTTTGGTCATCATACTAATGATACCCCCTCAATGAGTGACTCTATGGTTAAGAGTCAAAAAGGAAAAGTCAAATATCCTTTCTTGTTATGTAAGTACATGCACCTTACTTACCTTTGTCCTCGTATGGATGAAGCTTCAAATTTGTTGGAATATATTATTGTTCCTCAAAAATGGATTCCAACAGGTTACTGTAAGTTGTCCCTTGACCTCCCATTGGTTTATAAAGTGTTCGATCTAGTTCCATCCTCGGTCGATCCCACACTTTCTTGAAAGAGTGAAGAAAAATTAGTTCATCCCACTCTTCCTTTGAAGAGTGAAGTTAAAGTGGTTGAGTCGATGTCATCTCCACCCAATCCCACTCTTTCATCAAAAAGTGTTAATACAAAAGTAGTCACTTTGACACAATATTCATCTCATCTTCAAGTTGAAAGTGAACTGAAACCCACTGAAGTTTTCGTAGTAAATTCATATTGTTCTAGGCAAGGGGAATTTTTCTTCTTCTTTTCAATAGAACCCTCTCCAAGTACCAAAGTTTTTTACTTTGATTGCAGTAATATAAAAAAATCTTGTATTCCTTCGAGTGTTCCTTTCTAGATAGTTGTGTGAGTTACATCCAAGAGAATACTCCACACTATTGTTGATGAAGGGGCTTGTGTTATTATTACATCCTCAACTGCTTGGCAAGCTATAGGTTCTCCTCAACTTGTGCCAGCCATTGACCATATATTGGCTTTTAATAGAATACCCACTGCACCTTTACGGATCCTTCCTCACTTACCTATCACCTTAGGAGAGAAAATTGTTTGCATTGATTTTATGGTAGTCCGAGGACCCTTAGATTTTAATATGCTCCTTGGACGAGATTATGTTTATTCCATGAAAGTTGTAGCGTCCACACTTTTTAGAGTGATGCATTTCCCCATGATGGGAAGATAATGACCATTGCTCATCTTTCCTTTGTTAAACTTGATCATCATATAACTCCTAGCCATCAGACTTCCCTGAATATCCCGCATGTTCTTGTGGTTCCTTCCCCTTCGTCATCCATGTCTCTTAACTCTGGAAATCATGTTGGCGTTCAATCATTTGTAAGTCAATATATTCTTCCCATTATGGGGAAGCTTATGGGGCATGTCTCTAGTATCTAGACATCATACTGGATTTAAGCCGCTATATTATTATGTAAGTGGGGCATCCCACCAACCTCTGGACATCATGTTGGCTAAGAACTATTTGTGAGCATAGTTCCCATTCTATGTCAAGCTCGTTAAAAAATGAAACAGATGTTTGCAAGCATAGTTCCTTTTTGTGTCAAGATCGTTAAAAATGAAACAAATGTCCCCAAGCATAGTTTATTTCTTGTTTCAAGGTCGTTAAAAAATAAAACCAACGTGGAGCATAGTTCCCACTCGGTGTTAAGCTTGTTAAAAAATAAAATCGACCTTGAGCATAGTTCACATTCTGTGTCAAGCTCATTAAAAAATGAAATAGGATTCATTGAACATATTTTATTTATGGTTTCAAGCTCGTTAAAAAATAAAACTAACTTTGAGCATAGTTTATTTCTACTTTTAAGCTCGTTTTAACAAATACAACCGCCCTCAAGCATAGTTCTTTTATGTTTCAACCTTCTGTAAAAATGAAACAGGTCGTTATGACCAGAGTTTCCTTTTTGTGTCAAGATCGTTAAAAAATGAAAAAAAATCTTCCATTGTGTGAAGTCTTTTAGCTGGATTAATACTTGAATCTTCATTTCATCTGCCTGTATCACTTGGTCCTCTTTCTTCCTCCGTCTATGGTGAACCTTTTTCTAGGACTAACCCATAATTTATCTGAATGAAGGGGAAGAGTAGGAAAATGAAACTAAGCTTGGGGGGCAATGTATCCAACCTCTTTATATTATTTTGGAGTTAATATACTTAACAAGTATACTAGGCCCAATTACCAACCACTAGACATCGTGTCGAGAAAACCCTAAGGGAAACTACCAACCACTGGACATCATGTTGGGAAAACATCGTCGATGGGACTCATTTTGAGCATACTTTCTTTTTAGTTTCAAGCTCGCTAAAGCATGAAACGACATTTGTTCAACTGATCTTCGAGATTTTTAAAAACAGTAAGACAATTTTGAGCTTAATTTTCATATTTTGTGCTTTGGTTAAAACATGAAAAGTGGTTTTGAGCTTAGTTTATTGCTTTTTCATGCTCTGGATTTAAACATGAAAAAGGTTCCAAGCGCCTTTTATACCCTAGTCGTGCTCATTAAAAACTTAGAGAAAAGGTATTGAGTTTAGCTTTACCCCTTTTTTGGACTCATAAAAATGGATAAGAAAAAGGAAACCCCCTTGGATTCATCTTAAATCTCTTTTTAGTCTCTTTAAATATGAGAAGATTGCCAAGCAAACTTGATTCTCTTACACTTCTAAAAGTATTTCAAAGCTCGTCTATCTAGTGATAGTTTAGCCATTTTTGGACTGTTTAGACTCATTTATGAAAAATGTATAATCTATTTCATCGTAACTAGGATAGTTCTCCTAGGTATCGATAAAGGAACCCACTTGGAGTCACCTTTAAGCTATTTTTAGGCTCTTTAAATATGAAAATATTACCAAGCGAACTTGATTATTTCACACTTGTAAAAGTATTTTAAAGGTCGTCTATCCGGTGATAGTTTACCCCTTTTTCGGACTGTTTAGACTTATTTACGAAAAATGTATAATCTAGTTCATCACAACTATAAGAGTTCTCCTAGGTATTGGTTTATTATTTTTTGGACCCTGGTACTAAATTTATGAAAAAGTACACTTTGGAGTCTTCTTAGTTATTTCATACTCTCTAAACATGAAACGACGATTGAGTTTACCTTCTCCGGATTCGTAAAATTAAGAGATGAATGACACTTTTCTGGGAGTGAACCCATCCTTTCTTAGGTTCATTACACATATGAGGTTGGACTCATTATTTGATGAGCTATATCGAGTGTTTGCTACCCTTTTCAAGCTCGTTAAAAACCAAAGCGGTACTCATCCATCGTGATGGGCCAATTAAGGGAATGGAGAGACATTTTCCATTTGTGCTAGTGGCAACTCCTAATCACTTGTGAACATGTCACTTGTATGCATTTCATTCAAAAAGTTTGGTATTCATCTCATCATTGAGTCGATCCACTTTCATGAGTCATTTCACTCCTTTGATTCAATTCAAAGAATGCATCATTCTGCATTTGCATTATTCAAAGAATGCATCGTTCTACATTTGCATTATGTATGGTCTCTGCCTCGTTGAGTCAATGATGCCAATTCACTTGTCATGTTTCTCAATGTTCAAGGGGAGTCTTTACCATAGTCTACTTCTGCATTTACATTCCCTTCCTTCGAGTCTGTCATATTCGATTAAGTGTCATGATTGTTTCGTTATCATAATCACTTCCAAAATCACTTTTGTTCCAGGTTTCATGTCGATGATGCGGGAAACATCACAACCCTCCTTTGATGAGTCTATTCCCATCAAAACCAGCTCATCATCCAAGAATTAGTCTTAGAATCCAAGCAAGTACCTTGAAGCTTGTATGCCTTAATGGAAGGTCTCCCCGCTTTCAACAGTAGGATTTCATCATTGGCCTCTGATTGGAATATTCTATCGATTATTCGAATGCAACTCATTCATTCACAGTCGGATGAATGTGTTAAATTCAATGAAGCATAGGATCATCATCCTACATGAATTCAAATGTGAATATAACTTTTCAAAAGAGAGAGAAGACTTTAGCATAGACTGATCAATTACTCATGGAAAAATTGTACACACATAGAGACAAAATTGGAATAATATGATTATATTCATGAATTAGTAATTAATATGTAATACAATGGTTATACATATAGGAGAATTCGAATGCCTAAGATATTATTAGAATATACCAACTTAGAGCTCACTAATGCAACTCCGGATAACTAACTTAGTCTACAATCAATTAATTGATGAGGGTAGGTGAAAAAATTCACCCACGCTCCCTTCAATCATGCAAACTGGTGCTAGGATAATTGATTGTGATCTAATTGATGGTAACTGGAGCATAACTCAACATAACTGAATACCTACCAAGGTCAACTGAAGGAGACTGCTGGTGGCACTTAGAGTGGGTTCCTAAATTATAGGGATTGGTCCTTGGGGCACCTAAACTCATGCAATTAGGTGTGGTAAGTGGTAGATGTCCCCTAGGTGTGTCCCCCATGCACTAGTGGAGTGATGAAGATCTCCTAAGCTAGGAAAATAGACAATTAGACTATGTGGTCAAAGGGAGGATTAATAATAATCCCAACACCCCCCCTTAATATTGAATTTGGACAACCTAGGGCCTGGAAACTAAGACCAAAGGTCACCCATACAATCTAAATGCAAAAAAAAAAATTGCTTAATAAAACTAAGGAAAAACGGGGAAAACATCATGGGAAAAATCCGCCCCTCAAAATGAGCAGGAAAATCAGGATCAATCTTTCCTATCAAGAGAAAAATTCTTCTTGAATAAAAACTTGTGAAAATATTTTTGCAACCAACATCTCCGTGGTGCGGTGAAGCAGTGTGATGGTCCTTGTGTACACTAGTATCCTAGGATTGTGCATGTGAACCTCTCCATATTCTTCCAATACGATGATAGACAAGAGACGGAGTGTTTCCTTTGTCTCTTATTTCTGGAGGAAGAGGGACATGATCCAATTTGTTCTTCAATAAGTAGAATTGTTAATCAATCCTTACCATCATGTAGTATCTCTCTAATAAACTTGTTGCACCTATCTGAAGGAAGTTAAATATGTTGGACATAACATAAGGTTCTCTTTTTGAAACTAGGATTTTGTTATCCTCATGACATACGTCTCTCCAGTCATGTTCCCAGTCGCCTAAATAACCTTTTGTGCCCATTTAGGCCTAGGATTGGGAGTAGGGTCTAGATTTGGATCACTGTGAACTTCATCTTCAATTTCAAAAACTGATTCAATTGGGTCTTCTACTTTGGATTCTAAATCTGAAACACTAATGGAAACATTATCATATGTAAAAGGTTTAGTAGAATGGTTTTACCTCCCTTTTCAAATGGCAGTTGAGTTTGCACTAGATCTGCGTATGGCAGAAAGTGAGAGAATTCATATGACTTGGAGGCATGGTTTGCAACACCTTTTGTTATAATCTTCCCACTTGAGATATTTGAGATATCCACCGAGTCAAGACCAAATACCACTCGCTTTGGTGGGAAAGTATGTGTCATCTGGTATAAAAATAACAAGTTAGCAGCTAAATATGGAACATAGAGTACATCTTTAAACATTCCATGTTTTAACTTGATTGAACCCTTTCCTTCAGATCAAATTTGAGTGTCATCACCCATGTGAATACTCGGACAACTAGTAATTTGTAATTAAGAGAATGATTCTAGCCTTTTGTGCATGGCATCTCTCATCATGATATTCAATATTTTATCTAGCGTTAGCCTTCCTTGCGCTTTCAGGGAGTGCAATGTTGTGTTTATCAAGGATTTTTTCCATATGATCAATTGTATTCTTCATACAATAATTCTCTGTATGGTTTAATTTCTTACAATAAGAGAAATTTCCCTTGTCAGACCTTTTATGTTTGTCCTTCCTAGAGCCCGAGGATTCATTTGATTGATGAAACTCATATTTAGGTTCAAATTCAGTGTTTCTTTTCTCTTTACCGTTCTCCTTCCTTCTTGTTTGTGCATTCCTTGTCTCTCCATCTAAGAGAGTTTGATTTGGAAAGCCTATGAGAGCTCCCATTAGTATCAACTTGTCTTGTTCTTGGATTAGAGACTATGTGAAGGAATCAAGGGATAGCACTTGCCAATTAGGAGAGATATGTACCCATAGTGAAAAGTAAAGAAAAACACTGAAAATTATGATCCAAGTTTGCTCAGTATGGAGAGTACCAATTACTGATCCTTATTCTCAATCCCACATTGCTTGCATTGCATGAAAAGTGATTTGAATTTTGAGAAAAAATAGTTTATAGTTTCGAAGTTACTGGGTTGTAGTGATATCAACTCATTCTTCAAGATATGGCCCCTCATCTCATATTGTTTGTCAAACAAGGATTCAAGCTTATCCCATAATCCTTTTGGAGTCTTGATTCCATCAAGATGGAAGAACAACTCCCTATAGATGTGGGTGCACATGTAGCCAAAAGCTTCATCAGGCCTATCCAAATGCTTCGATTTTTCAATATACTTCTAGGGTTCGACTTCTCTTCCCATGGTCATCCTATACATACCTTTGTTGCACAAGGAAATCTACATATATGTTTTCCAATCAAGGTAATTGAAAGGTGTAAGGATTATGGGATTCAAAACTGCTAAATTCTCCATTTCATAGCTATATTGAGCAATAGTTCTTCATAAATTCTTTGAATGTACCTACAAAAACACTGCAAAACAACTCAATTCAAATTAGTTTAGATGAAACACCCTTCACTTTGGCATGTGCACTTTCTTTGAGTAAATCACACATGGATATACTTCTGTGGACAGAATCCAGATGGAGCAATGCAATAATTCTAGGAATAATGTGGAAACTCAACGACTTTTGGTGCATCAATGGAAGTTTTTGAGGTTCAAGGCAGGCATGGATACATGCTCTGATACCATGTTAAATTTGATGAAGCATAGGATCATCAAACTAAATGAATTCAAATGAGAAGAGAAGGATGCAGAAGAGAGAGAAGAATTTAGCATAGACTTATCGATTACTCATGGAAAAATTGTACACACATAGAGACAAAATTGGAATAATATGATTATATTCATGAATCAATAATTAATATGTAATACAATGGTAATACATATAGGATAATTCGAATTCCTAATATAGGATTTGAATCTACCAACTCAGATTGAATCTAGAGCTAACTAAGTGAGGGAAAATCACCACTGTATCTCACTAATGCAACTCTGGATAACTAACTTAGTCTACAATCAGTTTAGTGAAGAGGGTAGGTGAATAAAGGTGCCCACACTCCCTTCAATCATGAAAATTTGCGGTAGGATAATTGATTGTGATCTTACTAATGGTAATGTTGGCACGAGGTTGGAACACACAAAGTGTGGTGCCGCCATTGATAGGAAGGGAGTCAACAAGGACAAAAGTAAACCGCAGAGGGTAAAGAAACCGACAAATAAGGATATTTTGGTTAAGTTAGTTAGCGATTGGTCAAGTGGAACATTATGTAATGACCAAGTGAACCTATAAGTAGAGTTAGAATTGTAAATATTAGATCATGATGGAGGTGATTATCTTGGCTTAGGAATCGAGCTATCTATATTTGGTGATCCATATTTGGCATCAATTGTACGAAGACTCTTCCTTATGAATTGAATTTGAGAGATCGACATTTTAGATCTTTTGGGTTGTAATGTTTTGTTCCTATGGATTATGTGGTATCTGAAGATGTTTTCGGTATGGATTATGTTTTTATAGACTCTTTTATACATTATTGGGATGGATATGTGTCGATCTACGATGGATCGAATAAGTTGATGAATGATTGTGCTACATATGGGTTTTTCCTTTAATGTTATGTGAATGATGCGAAGTATCACAGTACTTGTTAATCTAATGTATGTTGTTCTCTTTATCGATATGAATCTGGGTTAATGCGTATGTGAATCATAATGATGGTAGTCTTTGTCAATCTAAATCTGGGTTAATGTGATTGTGAATCGTAATGATAAGTAGATCTGGTTAATAGTGCGGTTGCATTGTATATTGTTGCGATCCTAGATTCCTGGGTGATGTTGCGATTGGGTAGAATATAATGTGAGTCCTCTTCACACTGTGGAAACTTGGTTCCTGTATCCCTCCCTCAAACATCTTAGCTAAGATTGCACCAGCTCTATGGGTGTTTTTGGAAGGGGTAAAACATTTTCGGGATGATGTTTAAGGATGTGTGTCAATGGTTGTTGACAACAGTACGAAGTGAACCCATGTTGACAGAACTGTGTCAACAAATGGTTTTGTTTTAAGGAGCACGATGCAAAGAAGAAGAGGACATGTTGTGGCATCCGACGAAACAAAAAATCCAGGATTGGTTTGATAAGAAATCCTGAGAGTTTGAGGAAGAAGAGAACCAGAACCTTATATTGACGACCGAAGATTGGTTGGGAAAATATATATACTTGGATATTCACAGAATATTCTTCTTTGAATTTTCGATATGAATGGTTGGCACAACTTACCTTTCAAAAGAAGAATTTCTAGGGAGGCGAGCCTGATCAGTGGACCTTGAAACTAATCTAGTAGTTACGGAAGGTGAAAAACAAAGATTCAAGGGTTGTCGACGTGTGGATATATGTCATTTTGGAAGGGTACATCACTGAGTTCGCTATCGATACAATCAAATCTCACAATGAAGCAGAAAGGGAATATTTTAAGGGACCAAGGGGGAGATTTATATTGTTGTTGCAATTTTGGATCAAGATGCTCATATGTGAAAAGGAGATATTAAATATGAATTCTGACGAGTAAAGCCCTGGTGTGCAGAGGATGTGGGTACTGCGAAGGTAAGGGTTTGATGGTATTATACGGGGTCGATGTATGGGAGTCATGATGAGAATATGAGGAATTCGTAGAAGAGTGTGGTCACCTATGAAATGGGGTAAGGTTCCAGTAAGAAAATAGGAGGCCTGAGGAGAGTCCTAGTGTGACCGAAACATAAAACTATTAGAAGGGACCACAAGGGACTAAGCAACCCTATAATGATGGAGGAAATGGCTAGCCTATGCCCGAACCATAGGAAGGACCAACCCAAAGCTACAATGTACCTACAAATATGTGCATAGCGCTAAAATTAGGAGGAATAAACGTGAGTTCATCACAGGATTGTCCTGTGTGTCATCACAGTGGTAATAGAAGCGGATTGACAAGCACTAGGAGGAGAGCCAGGATGGTGGTTGACAGCGTAAAGCTACCCTTATTTCACGGTAATGGGATTGAGGATCTTGAATAGTATTAGCTCTTATGTGAAGCAGTGTGGACAGTGAAACAAGTATAAGATGAGGATATCAAGAAAGGAAAACTAGTGACAACCTTTTGGGGCCTAGCGTTGGAATGGTGTATGAACTTTGTGTAAGTACCAATGGGGAATCCCTAGAAGAATTGAGCGCAAATCAGGATTGGACTAATCGAGGAATTTAAGAAACTGAAATCAGAATCATGGTATATTACCAAGTTGAAGGAAATAAAACAGTTCACCAATGATTCAGAGTGGGATTTCGATCATCGATTCAAAACTCTAATGGCCAAGGTTAGATTAGGAATGAGTGATGTGAAACATAAAGAATGGTTCATTACAACCTTGGTACCCCAGATCTGCATGTCGTTGATGCAACAAAATATTGCATCTTAGGTGGAAGCCCTAGAAATTGCGATGAAGCTGGAGTCTTCACCAGTCGATGAAATAGGGATTGGCATGAGCCAGATCTAGTCACAATTGGAGAACCTTACTATCCAACTGTAGGATATTAATAAGGGGAAAGAAGTCCATGAATAAGTATGGTGCAGTCGATGTATATCTGAAGGATGTCACAAGGAGCAGTGTTCGGACTTCCGTGAGTATTTACAGTTTGGGGCACAAAATCCACTGAGTTAAGGAGGATTTCCCTAGTGCTGAATTTGTCAAAAAATAGGACATTGATCATAGGAATGTGTGTACTTACAGAAGGTTGTATTGAAACCAACTAATATTTTCTACAACTTCTGTCGGTTGGTTGGTCATGAAGAAAAGGATTGCAGAGCTTATGATTTGCATATGAATGAACTATGGATACATGCTTTATGAAGGGGGAGGAGCAATGACCAACGAAAATACCTCAACCGAAACCGCAGTATAATCAGCCACAACCACAGTATAATAAACCACAACCATAGTATAACCAACCACAACCACTGTATACTCATCCGCAGTATAATCAGTAGCAACCATAGTATAATCTGCCACAACAACAATTCAACTAGCCACAGTACAACCAACCCTTGTACCAACAGCAAGGAGGATTTTGTGGAGGTCGTAACATAGGGTTTGGTCATGGAGGAACTATTGCTTGAGGTCGTGGATTGGTTACATGCTATAATTGCAAAGTGGTCGAACATTACCAGAGGGATTGTTCGAATCTGGCATCTTAGTGTACTTATTGTACTGTGGTAGATCATAATGTCGAAGAATGCCTGTAGTTAATTGCAAAATAGCAAGCTAAGAATGTGCCACAACCACAACCGAACCAGAATCAAAATCAAAATCAAAATCCTAGATCAAATGTGGGGAAAATATCAACTAAACTAAGGACTCAACTAGTACATGTCGAAGTAGTAATGAGAGGAGGAGCCACAATGAACCATTGCTAAATGTCTGTCCTTATTCGAAGGGAAAGATGCTTTGATTAAGGACAATGGTAAGTTACCTATTTATGAGATGTCACTAAGTTTTGATGGGACAAACTCACCAAGGTCGGAAATAAAGGTCAGTACCTTGAAATTTTTCTAGAAATTTGTCTAACATTAGCAGAGATAGAAATATTTTTGTATCGATAGGAAGAAGGGCGGAAAGATCGCCCACTCAATTGGTTGCAAAAGAAGAAAATGGGAAGAGAAATGAGAATGAATGTCCAGATCGATGAATATGATGTAGATTCAGTCATCTTGGATCTAGAATTGGATGTGAATATCCTAACTAAGCACACATGGGAAATGATGGGGAAGTCGCATTTAGTTTGGTTCCCCGTATAGCTTCTTATAGCAAATCAGGAAAAGGTTTCTCGAATTGGACGAGTACATCATCTACATGTCAAAGTGGAAGGACTGAAGACGTATGCAGAATTCGATTTTATCGAGATAGTCGACAATACCAGTCCATACCCTGCACTGTTGGGAATCGGTTAGGAGATGGAAAACTTGATGATTATCAATTTCAAGAAAAGGATAATGACATTCAAGAATCGTGATACAAGGGTCACTGCCCCATTGGATCCCCTCGAAGGACAACAATACGTTGAACCAATAAAAGATGAAGTCATGGGAGGATGGGATAATGCCTATAATTCCTTTGAAGACTACATCAATCCCACTATTGATGGAGAGTTGGGATGGTGAAGTATCATCTCAGCATCTTAAAACTCTGATGAAGTGCTAGAGAATTGGAAGAACTAGTTGCATGAAGTATTGCTCAGGAAGTGTGCACAAATCTCTCAGTCCCTGAGATGGGTAGCAACGGAAGTATCTGATCTGTCGACATATGAAGGACTACTTGACTTAGCATTTTTTATCAGCGAATTTGAAGATAGAGTATCTGAACCACAACGCTTGTTGGCACTAGAAGAGGCACTGAAGGCTACTCCGACAAGATGGTGGGATACGCACAAGGTGTCACCAGTAGACTGGAAAATATGTCGACGATTAATGGAAGTTCAATTCGAGGAGGACGAATACTATTAAGGAAATAAATACGATTGAAGAAATCATCCAAGCTACCATATGATAACATGTCAAAGAACATGGGAACTGAGGTCAAAAGAGGAATGGGTTCACATGTTCATCCATACCCTAGACAAAATACCATGGAGATGGTATGTTTCTCTAGAGATGTGAAGGAAAACAAAAAACTTGGGAAGAACTGATGGTTAGCTTCAGCCATACTTTCCATTTCATGGACAAAAATCCAGTCATCCACAGTGCGCTACAGGACATCTGTGACAAAGTATTGGAGATAGTTATAGTTGAACTACCGACGGGATCACAGTGGATACTAACAATGCAGATGATGATGAAGTGTTAAAAAGTGTCGAGAGAACCCGATAACGAATATGATCCAAGAGTTGTCTATGTTCCAGATTCAGAAGGAACCCACAACATCAAAGCACCGAAAATGCTATTTGACAAATTCAAGCAGTCGTTGAAGATAAAGAAGGTCAATATTGGTATAATAGAAGACCCAAAGTTTGGTATTATTGGAGATTACTAGGATGACTCAACAATGGGGAAAGTCACTGATCTACTACATGAGTTTCAAGACTTATTCCCGACCAAATTTTTGGAGATGAAAGAAATTTTAGGGGACTTGGGAGAAATGAAGATTCCTTTGAAACCTGATGTGAAACCAGTAAATCAATGACCATATAGGTTGAATCTGAGATACAAAGAGCGCATCAAGTCCAAATTAGAGTGGATGCAGGGATTATCAAGCCTATCGAGGAATCAAAATGTATTAGTCCAATGGTTGTGCAGGATAAAAATACTGGTTAAATACAGATCTGTGTCAATCTGAAGAAATTGAATGACACAAGTCTTCATGATCCATTTCTGACGCCATTTACTAAAGAAGTGATAAAAGGAGTTGGAGGACAAGAAAGATATTCATTTACAGAAGGATTTTTAGGCCATCATCATATAAGGATTAAGAAGGAGGATAGACACATGAAAACCACTTTCGTGACATAATGGGGATGTTTTCAGTACACAGTGATGTTGTTCGGTCTCAAGAATGCACCCATGATTTTTTCAAGGTTACTTGTTGTTGCATTCAAAGACTTCATTCATAAATTCCTAGAAGTCTATATGGATGACTATACTGTTTATGGTTTGGTAAAAGACCATACTGTGAACCTTTGATTGATGTTGGAAAGGTGTCGACAACATTAGATTTCATTGAATTTGAAGAAATGTATATTTTGCGCACCTTTTGGAATCATATTGGGATACATTGTATGAAAGGATAGCATATTGGTCGATCCTACCAAGATTGTGATAATTGTTGACCTACTGGCACCAACTACAATAAAATAGTTGAGGGCAACATTAGGCCACATAGGGTATTAATGGAAACTTATAAGGGGATATGTAACAGTCATTGCATCGATGGATAAATTATTGTAGAAAGATCTGAAGTTCGAATGGAACGATGAGTGTTGGAGGAGCCTCAATACACTAAATCAAAAGATGGTTGCATCATCGATATTAGTTTTTCGAGATTGGACAAAGGAGATCCATGTCAATGTCGATGCTTCGTAGGTGCATTAGGAGTAATATTGGCTCAACTAGGATAAGGATCAATCGACCACCCTATTGCATTTGCAAGTCAAAAGTTGTTTGCTGCATAGAAGAACTACACGATGACAGAAATAGAAGGATTGGCGATGGTATATGCGTTGCAAAAATTCCACCACTACATGTTAGGAGGGAATTTCAAAAATGTTTATGGATCACTCACCATTGAATTAATTGGTCAATAGGGCCTATGTTAGGGGGGAAGATCTGTCGGTGGTTGCTACTATTATAAGAATTCAATTTTGAGATTATTGTGAAACCTAGATGGCTGAATGCAGGGACCGATCATATATCAAGAATAGAATCGGTCGAAGAACCAAGCAACATCAAGGAAGGATTACTTGATGCAAAAATATTTAGATTCGGAATGGTTGATGACCATTATGAACAAATTTTTTAATTTTTTGCGACGGGAAAATCCCTTGAGGAGTTCACCACTAGTCAGAAGAAACAACTAGTTGTTAGAGCCGTTGACTTCCAACTAATCGTAGGGCAGCTGTACAAGATGGGATCAGATGAAATTCCATGTTGATATGTTCTTTCACATGAGTAGGAAAGAGTTGTAACGTCCCCGACCCTTCGATCGGCGAAGAGGACACTACCATACATCAAATCATCCGAGGATCTAGCCCCATGAACATGAACATACATATATGTAATGTTGAAGCATGATACTTAAAACATAAAACATATTACGAAGCATAATCATTCATTATACACAACGGAAGCAAAACATATCAATCAACACTTCATGCATATATAGATCAACATTTAACATGTATATCATCATTCATCAATGGTAAATATGATTGCAGACACAAGTTAGGCAAGAATACTTATCTTATAAAGAGCTTGTTCCGCAACCAGCTATGACGCTGCAACGTTCCACCCAACCATAGGCTTGTGTGCTCTTTAGTATCTCAGCAACACTACCACCCCCGAGCCGAG
Source organism: Pseudotsuga menziesii (assembly GCA_001517045.1). Classification (NCBI taxonomy): domain Eukaryota; kingdom Viridiplantae; phylum Streptophyta; class Pinopsida; order Pinales; family Pinaceae; genus Pseudotsuga; species Pseudotsuga menziesii. The sequence goes on from LPNX010168017.1 coordinate 1,207,331, forward strand.
CATGATTCCCCAAGGAATATGGAACTAACTGGCTTACACATAGCCAAGTATTACAACACCACAAGGGTACACAGTTCAGCCAAGCCAACACAGTTGGGTTTATCAGGTGAACAACGGATCAGCCAAGCCAACAAAGTTGGGTTTATCAGGCCATCCAGGAGCTAGGAAAGGATAAATTCTAAGCTGGTGAGCTCATTGAAGAGCTACAAACACCAACACCAGATCTAGCTTGGATTCTAGAACACCCACACACACCCAACACAAGGAAATCAGTCCCTTCTCTGCAACGCAGTCCCTCAGACCCCGATCTCCCTTCCAGTGCTATTCAGGGGTTGTGGAGAAGAAATCCAACTCAGTAGCTTTGTCTGTGTGGTTCTAAACCCACCAGGTTTATCAAGCACCTTAGGCCCTCATTCACCACTCTAATGCAACCCGAGGACAAAACCACTACATGCAAGAAGCCAAACAACTATTCAAGCTTTTATAGGGGAAAAACACAATCGACTAGAATGTAGGAAATCTCAGCAATTCTTCAAGAGATACCACCACAAAAAGGGAAAACACATCCAAGTAAAACGTGGGCAAACAATAGCCCACAAACGACTATGAACCCACAACACTCGATCCTCAATGCAACCGCTGGGGAAATTGCACAGGCAGAAAATGGGGAAAGAAAAACTCCCAACTATGCATGATGGACAAAGACACAACCCACAGAACTATTGATGCCATTACAACCACGATTCAATGATGGAAATAACAGAACCATTATGCAGTCTGACAAACATGGAAAAAGACACAAAACTCTGCGTGAATAGAGGAAAGAATCGATCCGCAAGCCATCCAATCTGTGAGGTAGAGGAGAACTGAACATGTTCACAGGCCAAAAATAGGGTGAGGAAGAGGAGAACCGAACCCCCCAACAACGAATTCTGGATTCTTTTAACTCAGTCCGCGTGAAGGTGAGTGAACAACCATGATTGGGATAATGGACAGGCCAACAGATGCATCATGGAGAGAGTATGAGCATAGTGGTCTTTCTGCCAGCAAAACACTGCCCCGACTAACAATGGAATAACTAAGGTGGTGGTGAACAAAAGAGAGTGGTGACACATGGCTCTTCCCCCATGACTCGATGTTCAACATTCCCCTTCCTTATCCTTTGGAATCATGCCCCTTTTCAATTTAGTTGCAGTGAGCATAGATGGTTGGGTTATTTAATTAAACTGAACATTTACATGATGTCACAATTTAATATATGCCGTATGTCCCGATATGTTGGAGACATTTACCACCATACACACTCTTTTTGGTCAATTTTTCCTAGTTAAACCAATATCCTAAGTATTATTGATATAAATTGACATCAGTGGAGCATTAATTGACATCATCCAGTCACACCCAAGCCTACCTTCAGTCAAGGAGGCTAACTTAGCCTTATCCTACATTCGGGGAGTCTAACTGGAGCACTCCAGGGGTTATTTGAGTGATATTAATGCACCTAAATTGCTAACTGATGGTTACAATCAGTTAACAGGGTAGTGAAGGCACCTCCTTTCATTTAATTGATTATTTAATGATTAATTAATGAACTGGAGTCAACAGGGGTGCCTCCACCAACTTCTGATGTTCAGTTCAACTTTAGTTAACCTCATCAGGGTTCATTGGAGTCATTGAAGCGCTAACACTTGATGGTTGGCTTGCTATGACATGTGTTTGATCTCTTTCAGTTGAGACTCAGTCATTTATTGCACTCCGACTTCAGTTAGGGCTTAGTTGAGTCAATTAGGGTTTTGATCAGTGGTTAACTGGAGTGTTGACTATGGTTTACATTTAGTTAACTTATTAGAGAGAATTTGAGGTCAAAAATGGGCCTCAAAAGGACCAAAATGTACTATAAAAATCAACCAATTACATTCTAGTAGATGACATCATCCCCCATGGTTGATGTGGCATTACATGAGTTAAGAATGCTTATTTGTCACATTTTCTATGGTTGATGAAAACCCATAGTTAGCCAAGGTAGCGGTACAAGTACTTTTAAGTCATAAAGTGAAGTACTCATAATAAAAGTCATTTCACACTTTCTCATAAAATAATATTATTGTTATTTTCAAGTAAAGTACTCACAATTCACTTTCTCATAAAATAATATTATTGTCATTTTGAAGTAAAGTACTCATAATTAATAAAAATGTCTTTTCACATTTTTTTATAAAATAATATATTGTCATTTTCATGTCTTTTTAATTTTAAATTATATATTCACTGAATTGTATTTAATATCATAATGTCAAACTAATATATATATATAATCTTGTACTTTTAAAATAAATTAAATTCATGAATGATATTTATATGAAAAAAATATGTTAGTTATGCATATAAATTAAATTCATTTTTGTTTAATTTTATTTACAAGTTCAAGACAAATAAATGCTAAAAGACAATAAATTTTTGAGAATTTAAAATGAATCTTAGTCACATCATTGTAGAGTTATTTTATTAATTTTATTTATAGTCAGTTTAAAAAAGTAACTCAACCATGGTTATTTATATTGTGCATAAAAAGTAGTGTAGGAGGTGAGTTGTCATATATACCTACCCCATAAAACCCCCAACTCATAATATTTTAATATATCTTATATTTTTGTAGTACATCTCTTAGGAGGCCCATTTTTGACCTCTTAGGAGGTACATCTCACTCATTCAATTTGAATGACCTCCTTGAGGATTCAAATTGCTCATTCATTCATGCTTGTAGCATGACATTATATTGTATTATCATTCTTTCATCTGATTATACAGAGCGACTACTCATTCTGTAGACCGATTACACCATTTCATGAGTTATTTGTTGATTAATCTTTGATGAGATTGATGTTTAGTCCCTAGATCAATGTGCAATATTAATATGGCATCAGATCTCACAGCGGGACGAAGCTCTATCTCTCAAAAACAAGCTTTTTGACAGATTTCTGCATGAAAATTGAGCAATAGCTCAAAAATCCAGCACTGCACCAGAAGCCAAGGATTACCACTTAATACCCCAAGTAAAGAAATTGTTGATAAAGCTTGATTGATTGACTATGATGGGTGTGATGAAAGCCTAAAATGTGTAGGCTGTCCGACCTTACATTTCCCTTTCTGTTTTGATTTTCAGGTTTTCTACAGGTGAAGCTTTCGCTCTAGCAGATCCAAATGGCCTCCTCAGTAGATATTTTGACTCCATACAATTTCCACTCATGGAAAGGTGATATGGAGATTCATCTGCGCTCCAGAGGACTCTTTAGAGTCACCATGGACACTGAAGATGAGCCCAATTCAGCCATAGAAAAATAAAGATTCTTGAACAAGAAGGATGAAGCCTTCGGTTTCTTGTGCCTCTCTATTTCCCAGGATCTTCTTTTCCATCTTGCGAGATTGAAGGCTCCAAAACAAATATGGGACAAATTGGAAACTCTATATGGAAAGCATGATGACTTGAGAGTTTACCAGCTTGAAAATGAATTAATGTCTCTCCATCCCTCCAATTTCGAGACTCTGAATGACTTTTTTACAAAGTTCAAGCATACTGTTTTACTCTTGAAGCAATGCAAAGTGGAGAAGGAGGATGATTAGCTCATCCTCTCCATACTCTCCAAATTTGGGCTGATTATTCATTTTTTGTTTCTACATTCCATGTGGGGAAGCTCACAACCCCTGGATGTAAGATGCCTACACTCAACGCCTTCATTGAGTCCCTAACAAGTGAACATGACAAGCTTGTCCAGATGGGGATCATCAGATCTTCCCATGATCAAGCCCTCCATGTCTCTGGGCCCAAATATTTGAAGGGTAAAGGAAAGCAGCAGAAGAACCCAAAAACTAAATTTGATGCTCCTAAACGTAGAGTTGAAAACCAACAGCATGATGAGTCTTCCGGCTCAAGGAAGAACAAAGGAAAAGGGCACCATGGCAAGGAAAAAGTCAAGTGTTCTTATTGCAGGAAGGGATTCCACCTTGAACATGCCTACATGAAGAAGAAGCTTGATGAAGCAACCTCTCTCCTTGAGAGAAATCACATCAATCTTCCAGAGAGCTTTTGGAGGAGAGATCAGCAAGATCGGGAACCATAGCATGAAAAAGGTCATGCCCTCATGGCAAGCACTTCGAAGTCCAAAGCACTCTTGATTGATTCTGGCGCTTTGAACCACATGATGGCTGAAAGAGACTCCTTTTCATCCTTGGATACCAGCAAATCCATCCCCATCCACATGGGAGATGACTCCACCATCATTTCAGAAGGACAAGGTACCGTTGATCTTGAAAATGGCTTTTTTTCAAACGTTTTGTATGTACCGTCTCTGGCATCAAATCTCCTTAGTGTCTATCAGATAACACATACAGGAGTGCCTAAGAGAGTTTATTTCAGCCCAAATGATTCTGAGATAACAAAAATTGCATCCGGGAAACTCATTGCTAAAGGCCTTGCAAACCATCATGCAAAATCCTATGAGTTCTCTCACTTTGTTGTGGATGCAAAGCCCACCACTCTGCTAACTCATGGAAATGAGGTTAGTAGGCTATGGCATGAGAGTTTCTGCCATCTTAATTTCAAATATTTGCAGCAATTACAGAAAAACTCCATGGTTGAAGGCCTCCCGGTCATCAAGGCAACCACGAGAATTTGCAAGGGCTGTGTGATTGGAAAACACCCTGAGCACAAGTTTGATCGGGGGAAGGAAAACCGAGCTACATGCATATTGGGGCTGATACATTCTGATATTAGTGGTATGATGCCTGTCACATCCATGAATGGATCAAGGTATCTTCTTACTTTTATTGATGATTTTTCAAGGTACAGATGGGTCTTCTTTCTTAAAAAGAAGTCTAAAGTATGTGAAAATTTTTCTGAATTGAAGGCTTTGATCGAAAATGCTTCTAGGATTAGGATCAAGATCTTGAGATCTGATAATGGAGGGGAGTATGTTAGTAATGAGTTGCTGCACATATGCTCCCAAAGTGGTATTCAGGTCCAACATTCAATTCCCTACACTCCCCAGCAGAACGAAGTAGCGGAAAGGAAGAATCGGTCTCTCAAGGAGATGACCACCTGTATGTTGGAATCCAACAAGCTTGCTTCAAATTTGTGGGCTGAGGCCATGCATAGTGTATAATACATTCATAATAGGGTGCCACACTCATCCATGAAAGGGAGGACCCCTTTCGAAGCATACTTCGGACACAAGTCGGATGTGTCAAACCTGCGGATGTTTGGGTCCACTGCATGGGCCCGGATTTCGCTTGATAAAAGAAGAGCTTTGCAACCGCAAAGCATAGAATGTATGTTTATTGGGTATCCTAATGAATCTAAAGGTTTCAAGCTACTGGATATCAAGACCAAATATATCATCATCGAGAGAAGTGTCAAGTTTGATGAGCCTCTTCAGGAGGTGGAACTAGTGAAGGAGAAAACTGCTGAATTTCCTTCCTATTCTACTGAATATTTGGATGATGAAATTGGGGGTGATGACCCTGATTTGGATCCTCTAATTTCTGATATCAGTGTGCAGCAATAATCATATGCTGAATTATAACTTGAAGTGCAAAATCATCTTCCTACATGGGCCCGACAGACACTCTCCTCCACAGGAGACAACATTGGAAATCTGGAGGATCCAAGAGAACCCGGTCTGATTTCCAAAGAGCAGGTATTGCGCTCTCTTGTCCTAATAATTTGCTGTCCTAAAATTGCTATTTGATGATTATTTCAGATCTAAAATCCTACTATCATGCTCGGAAGGATCCGATATGGCAAGTTTCCATGGATGAAGAGATGAATTCTCTTCAGAAAAACACTACTTGGGAGCTAGTTTCTCTTCCTCCAGGAAGGAAATTTGTTCAATGCAAGTGGGTGTTTCGGACTAAGGTTGCTGCTGATGGAAGCAACTGCAAATATAAGGCAATTTTGGTGGCAAAAATTTTCTCTCAGGTCCAAGGTGTGGACTACCATGAGACCTTTGTACCGATTGCAAAAATGGACTCCATCCGCCTTGTTTTGGCAATTTCAGCATCCAAGCACTGGGAAGTGCATCACATGGATGTTAAGTCAGTATTTCTACATGGAGATATTCATGAGGAGATATACATCAAGCAGCTTGAGGGCTACATCACTGATCCATATTTGGTTTGCAAGCTAAATAAGTCACTATACGGGTTAAAACAGGCCCCAAGAGAGTGGTATTCCAAGATGGATGCCTTCCTTCTCTCGCAAAACTTTCAAAGGTGTAGATCAGATCCAAATGTGTATTTATAGCATTCTGATGGTCATATAATTATCATTGTTTTATATGTTGGTGACTTAATGATCATAGGTAGCAAAGTTTCCTCCATTTCGGCCATCAAAACTGCTCTCCACAATGCCTTTGAAATGAGTGATTTGGGGCTCCTAAAACAATTTTTGGGACTCGAAATTGAGAAAAATTCTGATGGGATTATGGTCACTCAGTCCAAATACATTTCAGACATGTTATTAAAGTTTAACATGGCTGATTGTAGGCCTACACCATTCCATTTACTTTCAGGGATCAGCCTTGAAGAAGGAAAAAGCACACCTCCCATGGACTGCACTATCTATCGACAGTTGATTGGTAGCTTGTTGTACTTGACACATTCTTGAATTGATATCTATTATGCTATGAATGCTGTATCAATATACATGTAGCAGCCTCATGATATTCATTGGAAGGTAGCCAAGAGGATCCTCCAGTATATTCAGGGAACCAGGACCTACAACATTCACTATGCTGCAGACTCTGAGCTAGAGCTGGTTGGATACATAGATTTCGATTGGGCGGGTGATTCTATTAATCAGAAGTCTACTTTCGAATATGTATCATGTTTTGTGGTGGCCCCATTTTCTGGTCAAGAAAAAAGCAGGCTGCCATAGCACTATCTTCAGTAGAGGCCAAGTATCGAGGAGCGGTGAATGCTTGCATCCAAGCAGTTTGGTTGCAAGGCATTCTTTCAGACTTTGATCTTGGTAGTACTTTTTACACTGTCCTCTTTTGTGACAATCAAAGTGCTATTAATATTTCCACAAATCCAGTTGCCAGGCAGAGGACTAAGCATGTAGAGATCCACATGCACTATATCAAGGAGCTAGTGCATAACATGACCATCATTCTGCAATACTGCCCGACTGATGAGCAGATTGCAGACATCTTCACCAAGAGATTTTTAGAAAAGAAGTTCACTTACCTTTGTTCAGTGTTGGGGGTGAGTTCATCAGGGTGATTCAGAATACTTTTAGTGTTCATCTTGAGGGGGGGTTTTTCCCACTGGGTTTTCCCTCTTTTCCTCACTTAGTTTGTTTTGAGCATTGTTTCAGTTTCAACATTGTACAGAGTGACCTATGGCCTTAGTTGCCGGGGCCCTAGCATTTTTATGCATTTATGTTTTCTAACTCATCTTGAGTATAGCTTAAGGGGGGGTGTTGGAGACATTTACCACCATACACACTCTTTTTGGTCAAATTGGCCTAGTTAAACCACTATCCTAAGTATTATTGACATAAATTGACATTAGTGAAGCATTAATTGACATCATCCAGTCACACCCATGCCTACCTTCAGTGAAGGAGGCTAACTTAACCTTCTCCTACATTCAGGGAGGATAACTAGAGCACTCAAGGGGTGATTTGAGTGGTATTAATGCACCTAAATTGCTAACTGATGGTTGCAATCAGTTAACAGGGCAGTGAAGGTGCCTCCTTTCATTTAATTGATTATTTAATGATTAATTAATGAACTGGAGTCAACAGGGACACCTCCACCAACTTTTGATGTTCATTTCAACTTCAGTTAACCTCATCGGGGTTCATTAGAGTCATTGAAGTGCTAGCACTTGATGGTTGGATTGCTATGACATGTGTCTGATCTCTTTCAGTTGAGACTCAGTCATTTATTGCACTCCGACTTCAGTTAGGGCTTAGTTGAGTCAATTAGGGTTTTGATCAGTGGTTAACTAGAGTGTTGACTATGGCTTACATTCAGTTAAGCTAGACTCACCCATTCAATTCGAATGACCTCCTTGAGGATTCGAATTGCTCATTCATTCATGCTTGTAGCATGACATTGTATTGTATTATCATTCTTTCATCTGATTATACAGAGCGACTACTCATTCTATAGGCCGATTACACCATTTCATGAATTATTTGTTGATTAATCTTTGATGAGACCGATCTTTAGTCCCTAGATCAATGTGCAAGATTAATACGATATACCATCGGTGACCATTCCAATCTGAAACATAACATAACCAAATCGATGGTGGGGCTTTTGCCTTTAGCTCCTCACCATGATTATTTACAATATATGTATCATGTATATTTAATGCAAACGGGGTTAAAACTTGGGGTGTTACAAGAGTGTTGCAAGAGGTGCATGGTGGGATTGCAAGAGGAAATTATGGAGGACATGAAATCGTTAGAAAAATACTTAGAGCTATATTACGGTGGAAAATAGTACCTGGAGACGCAAAATATTATGCTAAAAGTTTCTATGTATGTCAAAGGATGGGAAAACTATCACATAGAGAAGAAATGTCGTTAGTACCTAAGGTAGCACGATAACCATTCGACATGTCAACAATTGATTTTCTGGGACCTATTAATCCACTAGGAAAAAGAACAAGCGCAAGATATATCATCACTGTGAATAATTTTCTAACGAGATGGGTTGAGGCAACACTAGTAAAGGATTGCACAATCGCGACAACACGAAGGTTCCTTTTCGACAATGTGGTTACTTGATTTGGATTTCCTAAGATATTGATGAGCGATAAAGGAGCTCATTTCGTCAATCAGATAATTTGATCAATGACTAAGGAATTCCATATACAATAAAAGAGAAGTACTCCAGATCACCCACAAGTGAATGGAGCGATCGAGGCATTCAACAAGATATTGAAAAATGCACTTAATAAGGTATACGACAAAAATCATGACAACTGGGATCTGAAAATACCTGCGATAATATGGGCCTATAGAATGACATGTAAAAGACTAACAAGCCAGACACCATTCAAGTTGGTTTATGGAAAAGAAATGATGATGCTGATGGAATATATTGTCCCTAGTTTACATAGATAAACAGTTACATGAATGAGCGATGGAGGAGTGATTAAAGAAAGTCCGACGTTGTTAATAAAAATCAAAGAGGATCGCTTCATCACAGGTTTTCATCAGCAAGTAGAGAAGGATCAACAGAAGGCATGGCATGATTGCCATGTAAAGACGAAACCATTTCAGTGTGGAGATATGGTTCTCCTCTACGACAACGAGTTTGTGAAGAACCCAGGTAAGATTCAGATGCATTGGCTTGGTCCTTACATCATACATTTCATTATTGACAGAGGTGTAGTGTAGTTGCAACAGTTAGACGAAGTAATTTTTCCAAAACTACTAAACGAGATTCAGTTAAATCCCTATTTGGATAGCCAGCGCGACACCAATGCCAACAACCGCGAATGAAAAAAATGAAAAATTATGGAGGAAAGTCTATCGACATAAAGAAAAGCGACGAGAAAAGTTGAACCACGACAAGGTTTGGAGCTTGTCGACATCAGATAAGGTTTGAACTAGTCAAATTGAGCAATAGCTGGCGCGGTTAAGGCAGAAAGGTCAATGACACAAGTTGGAAAGCCCTGCATTTAATGACCAAGGTGTGTGCTATATTCACATAATCGATGGAGGATTTGTTCAATCAACGAAGGATTTGGAAATGATGCTTCAAATATCTCGCACGAAAGGATCAGAGGCTATAAAATCGAGTCGAGGTTTGACCCATTATGCAGGTTGAGGAGAAGAGTCAGAGCGAAGAGAAGTGTAAGAGAGAAGAGAAGTGTTGTAGAGGCCATGGCGCATATTATTTCAAGCACAAGTACGTAGGAAACACCATTTATGAGGGAAGCCATAGTGGAAGAACATCAAGAGATTCTATCTGCACTAGTGCAAATGGTTAGGAAGGAAAGGAGTGCCACTCATCTGATAAATCTGGATAGAAGTACCAAGACGATTTAGAGCTCGACAAGGGTGGTCGCAATAGAAAGAGAAGAAGGTCCATCGACCATGGAGAAAGAGGAAACAACAACAAGGGGAAAACTATTAGGTCTAATGGTAGCAAAAATTCTAGGATACATACCGCTGAGAGAGGAAGGGGCACCGAGAGTACGACTTGGAAAAAATGCAAAGTATTCCATTAATATTCCTGCAACACCTAAGGGAATCCATGTGACGACCAACATAGTGCCACGACTTCAGAAGTTATAGTACATCGACCATGACATATTAGCATTCCCGGAATGCACTAAGGGCACGTACGAGGAAATAACACATGGTGAAGGAGGTATGATCACCAGAGTGCCAACACAATGGGAATTGGGATTCAAGCCATCTGGGCTGCTGTTGATCATCCATATGCCACATTTTGGACAATCCATAGAAGTTAAATCATGCGTGAAGCAGATGTTGGCTTGCTTCCATTGTGGATATTTATGGCTCGGCATGAAGATCCCGATGATAGTTGAATTGATATCCCAGATTACAGGCCTACCTAAGGTGGGGGTCGATCTGTTGCAGTTCTTCTAAGGAAAGGACAATGACACGAAACTAACAGCAAAGCTGAGAAACAAATATGAGGTCAGGAAGGATTCTAGAGCCTATGTGATCGACACAATTAACGATCAGGTAGTCAAAATCGCAACAAAATTGTTGACAAAAAATATCGTACAGAAGAATCAACCCCACCAATGTACATCGGGATTCATCACATCAGTAGAGCAATACACAATAGGGATACAAATGAATTGGTCCCTTTTCCTATTTAATGAGCTAATGGAGGACACAGTATTAGCACAAGAGTTCGGTAAGCAATTTACATACTCCTAGCTCTTAATAATCATTGTGCTGGTTGGATGGATGGAACCAACGCACTACCAAGGAATGGAGGTTGACGTTGTCAACGTATGCCGAGGAGAAAGGTATAAAAGCTTGTGGGCATTCAACGATAAAGAGAGGAAAAAAACCAACAATATTCAGTTCTACCTTTACTTAGACGCACTGTGAGAGGAAGTAGTCAAGGTGTCACAACTAACAAAACAAGATGCAAGGAAGTACCAAAGGATTGCACTGTTGTTGATGGGATCCCATGCCATATACATTTAGGCATGGGAAGATCCAAAAAATAAATGGATCACAATGTAATATAAGCTAACTAATGAGGAGTTGGATGCAAACATAGAGGAATGGCCTGCAGAATGGAATGTTTCAATCAGCGAAGAACAACTGCCAGAACCAGGAGATGGACCACCGACGGATATCCCAAAAGGTCAAGATGATCCCTAGGACTCATAGGATGAAGAAAATTCACAAGAAAAAGCATCATCAGCAACTCCAATGGAGTCGGAGTTAGACAAATAACAAGAAGAAGCACAAATGAAGCGTTGGTTCGAGCAAGGTAAGGGGGGCAGAACCGCAGGAATCTCTGACGACCAAGAGAACAAAGTATTGGCAGCAATCACTATGACAACTAATGAGAATTAGGAGAAGGTGACACACTATGCAACAAGATGTTTCCATCAAGTTATGCAACTACTACAGAAACTCGCGAATGGAGTACTTGACACAAAGATACCGCAAGAAGGAACGCTACAAAGGGAAGTCAAAGTAGACATTGGCACAAAGGTGCGATTGTTGCAGATTTTACCATAAGTAATAACATCAGGAGATGAATATGTAAATGCTACATTACAAGGGCACGACCTGATTGGTCTTGACTTGCACCGACTCCCGATTTCTATGCTGGCACGCATTTAGATCGCAGCAAGTGTGAAGATCAGGGATCACGAAGCAACAACCCATGATCAGATAGTCCACTGTAAACAACAAGTACAAAGCACTGGAGAGGAGATTCAATGGATAAAAGAGGAAAATGAGTTCATAATAAATGAAAGAACAACGATGTTTGAAGACATGCAAAGATTGGAGAGGTACCTGAAGTTAGTCAGGAAATGCTTGTGGAATCAAAGGAATTGTGGTTAGGAAAAGTTGTTGGATATCTACGAAAGGAAAACGAGGAGTTACAAGATATGGCGATATCTTGCACAACGCCATAATAGATATGATAAAGGAGAAGTGTGATAGAGGATGCCACAACAGATATTGCAGAAGTAGAGAAGGCAACACAGATGATTGCGGAGGAGATAACGTAGTTTTGGGGTAGATTGGTACAATATGAATAGTTGCACCAACTGAACGTGAAACTTGGCAAGGTAGAAGCACAATTGGAAGCATTGAGGGGATCACATAAAATGATTCCCCCACTTGCGCAAGTATCCAAGGAGTCAGAACTGAAAGAGTTACAACAACGGGTTAACAAGGCATGTATAAGGCACCAACATAGAACGATGCATTTGGAGGAACTTTAGTGTACAATAGAAGAATTGGAGCTCAAGGCCATGGAATAAATAACGAAGGCCAGGGTGGAGTTGAACAAATTATAGTAGCTGAGCAAGGAGCACTAGATAGAGTAAGAAGTAGAAGAGTGTGCAACACTCAAGGCGATGGTCAGAGAAGCTCTTGACCAAGTCAAAACTGAGTACGCTGACTTCAAGGCAGAGTTGAATGCATCGATTACTTCCAGCTGAGGTGGCTCGAGGACGAGCCACAAGTTTGTGTTGGGGGCTTGTTGGCACGGGGTTGGAGCACAAAAAGTGCGTTCTCTCCATCGACAGGAAGGGCGTCGATAAGGAAAAAAGTACATCACTGAGGGTAAATAAACCGTCAAATAAGGATATTTTGGTTGAATTAGTTAGCGATTGGTTAAGTGGACCATTGTATAACAACCAAGTGATTCTATAAGTAGAGTTAGAATTGTAAATATTAGATCATGATGGAGGTGATTATCTTGGCTTAAGAATTGAGATATCTATATTTGGTGTGTTTTTCTTATCTTTAGTGATCCATATTTAGCATCAATTGTACGAAGACCATTCCTTATGAATTGAATTTGAGAGATCGACATTTTGGATCTTCTGGGTTGTAATGTTTTGTTCCCGCGGATTATGTGGTATCTGAAGATGTTTTCGGTATTGATTTTGTTTTTATAGACTATTTTATGCATTATTGGGATGGATCAGATAAGTTGATGAATGATTGTGCTACATCTAGGTTTTTCCTTTAATGTTATGTGAATGATGTGAAGTATCGCAATACTTGTTAGTTTAATGTATGTTGATCTCTTTGTCGATCTGAATCTGGGTTAATGCGGATGTGAATCATAATGATAATAGTCTTTGTTTATCTAAATATAGCTTAATGTGATTGTGAATTGTAATGATAAGTAGATCTGGTTAATAGTGCGGTTGCATTGTATCTTGTTGCGATCCAGTATTTTTGGGTGATGTTACGATTGGGTAGAAGATAACATGAGTCCTCTTCACACTGTGGAAACTTGGTTCCGGCAGCCCCCCCTCAAATATCTCAGGGGAGACTGCACCTGCTTTGCAGGTGTTGTTGGAATGGGTAAAACCTTTTCGGTTCTATGTTTAGGGAGAGTGTGTAAATAGTTGTTGACAACAATCCGAAGTGGACCCCTGTCGACATAACTGTGTCAACAGGTAACTAGAGCATAACTAAACATAATTGAATACCTACCAAGGTCAATTGAAGGATATTGTTGGTGGCACTCAAAGTGGATTCCTAAATTATAAGGATTGGTCCCCAGGGAACCTAAACGTATGCAACCAGGTGTAGTAAGTGGAAGATGTCCCCTAAGTGTATCCTCTATGCACCAATGGAGTGATGAAGACATCCTAAGCTAGGAAAATAGAAATTAGACTATGTGGTCAAAGGGAGGGTTAATAATAATCCCAGTTCCCTCCCTTAATCTTGACTTTGGAAAACCTTAGCCCTGTAAAATAAGACCAAAGGTCACCCATACAATCTAAATGCAAAAAATAATAACTACTTAATAAAACGAAGGAAAATGGGGAAAACCTCATGGGAAAATAAGCAGGAAAATCAGGATCAAGCTTTCATATGAAGAGAAAAATTATTCTTGAATAAAAAACTTGTGAAAATACTTCTTCCACCCACATCCCTATGGTGCAGTGAAGCAGTGTGATGTTCCTTGTGTGAACTAGTATCCTAAGACTATGCACGTGAACCTTTCCATCTTCTTCCAATCCAATGATAGACATGAGAAGGAATTTTTCCATTGTCTTGTATTTCTGAAGGAAGAGTGACATGATCCAATTCGTTCTTCATTGAGCAAAATTGTTGATCTCCTTACCATAATGTAGCATCACTCTAGGAGCTTGTTTCACCTCTCTGAAGGAAGTGGATTTGCTTGACATATCACAAGGTTCTATTTTTGAAATTGGGATATTGTTCTCCTTATGTCAGATGGATTTTCGATCATGTTCTGAACTGCCTAAATATCCTTTTGTGCCCATTTAGGACTAGGACAAGCAGTAGGGACTAGATTGGATCTGGATCACTGTGAACTTCATATTCAATTTCATAAACTGATCCAATTGGGTCTTCTGCTTCAGATTTTGAATTTGAAACAATAATGGAAACATTATCATATGTAAAAGGTGTAGGTAGAATGGTTTTACCTCCCTTTTCAAATGGCAGTTGAGTTTGCACCCGATTTGAGTATGGTAGAAAGTGTGAGAATTGATATGTCTTGGAGGAATGGTCAGCAACACCTTTTGATATAAGCTTCCTAGTTGAGATATCCATTGAATCAGGACCAAATACCACTCTCTTTGGTGGGCCAATATGTGTCATCCGATACACATATAACAAATTTATAGCTAGAGTGGGCACATAGAGTACATCTTTGAACATTCCATGTTTTAACTTGATTGGACCCTTTCCTTTAGCTCGAATTTGATTTTCATCACCCACGTGAATACTCATACCATTAGTAAGTTGTAATGAAGATAATGATTCTCTGGATGGAACTATATGATTGGGGGCTACTGAATCAATTAGGAAGGTATGCGATTTTGAACAACTAGCCTTCAGTGCATGGAATGATCCAGGCCATGCCCAGGTGCACGCTGGGGACAGCAGTTGAATGAATGAGTTGAGCTATATTATGGTGAAAGCATATTAAAAGGAACCAGCAAAGCAGGAAATACACTCCGGTCAATAGAAAGTATACGAACAGACAAAATGCAAGAATTCGAACCAATTTATTACTTCTTCTCCATGAAAGATGAATGAATCAGAATTGTTGTATATTACATTAATGTACATGCTTATATAGGATGTTGAGATGCTTGGGTGACTACCCATTATGTTGAGTTACAAAGAAGTTATAACAGTTCAGATGTTCGACCGTCGAGGTGTACCTGTCGAGGTGAACTTGTCAAGGTGAATCTATCGAGGAAGACCTATCAAGGTGAACCTGTCGAGGCAGGCGAAGCAGTTGAAGTTCTAGACTTTGTTGATGCTTGACAACCTACCAACTGCTGGTTGGATCATTACTCCTTCCTTAAGAAACAATGGTATTCATTGTGTATTCATCCAGGTGAGGAAACTTGTTCGCTACTTTAGTAGTAGAGCACCATTTTCCTTGCACGAGGAGTTGTCCAGCATTAGCCACTTGAAACAAGGGAATGGAGTTCGTCCTTATATGGCTTATCCGTCTTCCCACAATGGTGTCACAAAGAAGAGATTCCTAAACATCCAGATGGATGTCTTCGAGTTATGATGTCTGCAAGTTGTTTTGTTCCAACAATGGTGCATGGTACGGTCGAAGTAGATCTACATTGAAAATTGGATGTAGGCCAAGGCATGCAGGAATGTTGAGCTAAAAAGCATTTTCTCCAATTTGTTTAAGGATACTGTATGGACCATATAGAAAGGGTTTCATAATTGACGTATGGACCATATCGCAAGGGTTTCATCTTTCTGTATGGACAAGTTAAGCGCTCCTTCTTTAGATGTAACCATACGTGATCCCCAATTTGGAATGAATGAGGAATATGATGCTTGTCATGTTGGGCCTTAACTTTTGCATTAGCTCGTTGCAACATTTTCTGTGCTTGTTTATGGATGTTGTAGATTTGATCTTTGAACTTCAATGCTTTCTCCACTTCTTGTCCTTCGAAGTTAGTGACGTTTGACTGTGTCGAGGAACTGATTAAGTCGATAGGCATTGAGGGTTGAAATCTGTAACAGATCTCAAATGGACTCTTTCCTATAGAGCTGCGTTGAGCACGATTGTAGCTGTGCTGTATGTATGGAAGGTTATCATCCCATGTTCGACGATGCTTGTGGTTGTACATGCGAAGCAGTTGTACGACTAAGTGATTTACAACTTCTGTCTGTCTGCGGATGGAAGGCTATCGACAAAGAAAGTCTCGTGTCGAGCTGTTGCCAGAGAGTTTGCCAAAAAGTGCTGACAAATATAGCATCTCTGTCAGAAATAATGGTCGTCGGGAGGCCATAATGTTTCCACACATGTTCAAAGAAGAGTTAAGTAGTCTGTTGTGCTATCGTAGTCTTGTTGCATGGTATGAGTATAGCCATCTTGGAAAATCTGTCGACTACTACTAGTATCACATCATGCTGATGTTTGGTAGTATGATATCCCATCAAGTAGTCCATAGAAATAGATTCCCATGGTCGACTAGGAACTGAAAGGGGTGTGTACAATCCTTGTCATTGATTCAACTGTTTAGCAATGGCACAAACTATGCATGATCGAATGTACTTGTTGATGTCAGATTTAAGTGAATGCCAGTAGAAATACTTTTGGAGGATAACAAGTGTTTTTGTGACTCCAAAATGTCCCACAGTCTTGATGTAGTGCACATCCCAAATGAGCTTCTGTTGGTGCTCACCAGTCGATACACAAAGTTGTCCAAGCTTGTATAGCAAGGTGCCTTTAAGGAAGTAGTCGGTAGTAGACAATGTGTCGGTATGAAGTTGTCAATAAATTGTAGAGAAGTCACAGTCTACCTAATACAATTTTGGCCAAGTAGTGGTGTCATAAACCTACATACTCATCACTGTAGACAATAGAGTAATGGGTGGTCTGCTGAGACAATCGAATGCGGCATTGGATTTTCCTTTTCGATACTTAATTATCAACTGGGATGGAGTGAACTACAAAGGTTTGTGGTCAGTGAGGATGGTCGTTTCCTTTCCAAGAATGTAGTGTCTCCATTGCTTAAGATATTGCACAATGGCGTACAATTCCTTTTCATACGTCAAGTACCTTCTAACAGTGTTGCTGAAAGTCCCATAATGAAACGTGACTGGGTGACTTGACTGAGTGATCACTGCACTGAGGGCATAGTCCGATGCATTCGTCTCAATCTCAAAGGGCTGATGCAAATCAAGTAACACAAGTACCGGTGTAGTACAAAGGTTGTTTTTTATTTTTTCAAAATCTTGTTGTTGTACGGTGTCCATTTGAAGACAACTTTCCCATTTCCTTTTGTCAACTAATTCAAAGGCCATGCAATGTGATTGAAGCCGAGCATGTATCATCGATAGAAATTTGCTAAACTAAGAAAACTTCTTCGTTCATGAATGTTGTGAGGAATGGGCCAATCTTTGAGGATCTGGAATTTTTCTGGGTCGACATGAATTCCCGCAGAGTCAATTACATACCCCAAAGATTTGATGTTGGTCATTGCAAATGAACATTTGTCCATGTTTAGATATAGTCGATGTTGCTGGAGAGTGTCGAAGCTATTTGACATGTTCTTCCCATGATCGACTAAAAATCAAGATATCGTCGAGATAGACAATATCACATTTACCGATGAAAGGTCGTAGAAGGTCATACGTATATCTCATGAAGGTTGCAGGTACATTGGGTAAGCCGAAAGGCACAAGTAACCATTCAAACAATCCTTCCTTGGTTTTGAAAGCTATTTTCCATACATCAGTGGACTTGATTGGAATATGGTGGTATCCCAACTTGAGGTCGAGTTTCGTAAAGAACTTAGCACGTTTCAGATTATCGATGAGTTCATCAATCCATGGAAGAGGATATCTGTTCTTCACTGAAATTTTGTTGAGAGCCCGATAGTCAATGCACATGCACCAAGTCCCGTCTTTCTTTGGAACTAAGATGACTGGACTTCCATAAGGAGAGGATTTGGGGAAGATATGAACCTTGTCAATCAAATCCTGAATTTGCCTACGAATCTCTTCATTTTCGAGAATGGATCTTTTGTAAACAGATGTGTTAGGTAATGAAGAACCAAGAACAAGTTCAATGGAGTGTTTTTCCTGACAATGCAAAGGTACTCCATTGGGTGCTTGAAATAGGTTATGGTATTCTTCAAGAATGTGCTTGATCTATTCTTGTTGTCGTGAGCTGCACTGGTCGGTGAGTTGACTCGTTGCCGCGTTCTTCCTAGAATGCTGAGGATTTATCATGATTAATGCAAAATTTTGAGCATGATTGATAAGCTTCTTCGTTTGTTTAGAATATATCACAAAAACCGTTGGTGTGGGTTGTCACTCTGGTATGCCATACCATTGATTCCAGATTTTGACAATCACCTTTCGAGGCCGTGACTGATATGTACCATGTCGATCCCATAGGTAAGGTTTTCAAAACAGGGCATCGGCTACAGAAAGCAGTGCCACGTCACAAAGTACTTCATCTTCAAAAGGGTTAATGAAGTAAGTGATTTTGCATTGGTGTGTGATCCTTAGTTCATGCCCATCCTTAATCCAGTAGATATTGTAAGGCCGAGGATGTGGAGTGGTGACAAGACCTAGTTTCTTCACAAGATCTTCAGAAACGAACTTCTTTTGACTACCATATCCACAATCAGATGTAATGGATTTTTTTGAACCCATATCCATGTATGGAACATGCATTCTCGTTCCTCCTCATCGACGATAGTCGAGGATGTCAGAGTGGTCGAGGTTGAAGCTAAGAGGGTTGATGTATCTGGAGCATATTCTACTAGGGTTCTGTCGGACAGGTCGGATGTCAACAATTTTTCCAAAAAGATCTTCTGAGCTTTGCATTCTGACGTATCATGCCATGTTGAACTGTGATAATCACACCATTTCCCTATAGGATCTTGTTTGCTACGATCCTTCTTGTCTTTCTGAAAGGTATTCTTATGATGATCCAACTTTGGCGGAGTCAGTTGAGAAGGGTTCTTGAACTTGTCGGAGTCGATTAGCGACTTCTTGTCAGATGTTCAACCTGTTGTCTTGTTCACGAAACGTGTTTTTCCTTTCTGTTTAGCTTCAAGTTTGATGACGTAATGAAATGCATCCGCAAGTGTGCTGACAGTCAGAAATCCCATATCTTGCTGAATGTACGGGGATAAACCGCTGACGTACTTCAGGACAAGCAATTTCTCTTCTTATTGTATGCCAAGTCTAGCCATGAGTCGATAGAAATCATCGGTGTAACTTTGTATGGACTGGTCTTTCCATTTCCTTAGTTGCTGCCTCTTCTTATACTGTTGTTCAATATACTAGGGGGGTAGAACTACTTTCGGACATATTCGACAAATTTTACCCATGTGTTTATGGGGTCGCCTTCTTTTTCCATATTTGTCGATAGATTTTCCCACCAACAATGTATATAGGTTGACATTTTTAAGGACACAATGGTGATATTTTCCATTTCAGAGAGTTGATTCATCTCGTAGTAAGATTCCAGTTGCTATACCCAATTATTGATGGATTCCGCATCAATCTTGCATTCAAGGTTCAGTATGTACATATTTATTTGCACTTTGAAGCGACTAATTTTATCAGAGTGATGTTGCGTCGACGATTCCCCAGAGTTCGAAGTGACTCGCATGAGAATCTCGCTGAACTAGGTGAACATTTCGTTTCGCTGACGAGCCAGTGCTTTTGATATGAGTTGTTCTATCTCGTCAGTTGCATGTCTATTGTCTGTTTCTTTGGCCATTTTTTTTCCTGAAGTCAAAGGAAGTGTCTACTTGAGTTGCTGAGTTTGTGAGCGTGTTTGAATAAGCATAAGTTAAATAAATTTGATAGAAGTGCTTATGTAACTTAATCTCTAAACAAGATCTTGCTTTGATACCAATGATCCAGGCCATGCCCAGGTGCACGTTGGGGACAATAGTCGACTGAATGAGTCAAGATCTATTATGGCGGAAGCATATAAAAAGGAACCAACAAAGCAGGAAATACACTTAGGTCAACAGAAAGTATACGAACAGACAAAATGCAAGAATTTGAACCAATTTATTACTTCTTCTCCATGAAAGATGGAGGAATCATAATTGTTGTATATTACATTAATGTACATGCTTATGTAGGATGCTGAGATGCTTAGGTGACTATTCATTATGTTTAGTTACAAAGAAGTTATAATGGTTCAAAATTTCAACAGTCGAGGTGGACCTATCGAGCCGAACCTATTGAGGTGAACTTGTGAAGGTGAATCTTTCAAGGTGGACCTGTCGAGGTGAACCTATCGAGGCAGGTGAAGCAATCGAAGTGCTATACTTTGTCGACGCTTAATAACCTACCAACCGCTGGTTGGATTATGGAATCTCTCATCATGATATTTAGCCTTTTCTCCATAGTCAGTCTTCCTTGCACCTCCAAGGAGTGCAATGTTGTGCTGCTAAAGTATTTTTCCCATCTAATCAATGGTATTCTTCATACAATACTTCTTTGTATGGTTTCCTTTCTTATAGTAAGAGCACCTTTCCTTGTCAGACCTTTGATGTTTGTCTTTCCTAGAGCCCGAGGATTCATTTGATGGATCAAACTCATATTTAGGTTTAAATTCAGTGTTTATTTTCTCTTTACATTTCCACTTTACTCTTGTTTGCACATTCCTTGTCTCACCAGCTAAGAGAGCTTGATTTGGAGAGGCTCTGAGAGTTCCCATATGTATTAGCTTGTCTTATTCTTGGATTAGAGACTCTGTGAAGGAATCAAGGGATGGAATTTGCCAATTAGGAGTAGTTAGTTTCCCATAGTGAAAAGTATAGACAAACATTGAAAATTCTGATCCAAGTTTGCTCAGTATGGAGAGAACCAATTGTTCATCCTTCTTATTAATCCCGCATTTCTTGCATTGCATGACCAATGATTTGAATTTTGAGAAAAAGTGGTGTATAGTTTTGAAGTTGCTGTGTTGTAGTGCCATCATCTCATTCTCCATGATATGGCCCCTCAACTCATCATCTTTGCAAAAAAAGGATTCAATATTATCCCATACTTCTTTTTGAGTCTTGAGTCCATCAAGATGGAACAACAACTCCCTATATATGTGGATGCACATGTAGCCTAAAGCTTCATCAAGCCTATCCATATGCTTCAATTTTTCAATATATTGTCAGGGTTCGACTGCTCTTCTCGTAGTCATCTTGTACAGACCTTTGTTGCGCAAGGAAATATGTATATATGCCCTCCAATCAAGGTAATTGAAAGGTGTAATATTTATAGGAGTCAGAGTTGTTGAATTCTCCATTTCGCAACAATTTTTCAGAAATTCTTTTAATATACCTCCAAAAACACTGCAAAACAACTCAATTCGAATTAATTTAGCTCAAACATCCTTCACTTAGACATGTGCACTTTCTCTGAGTACATCACTCCTGGATAGACTTCTCTGGACATAATCCAGAGGGAGCAATGCAATAATTCTAGGAATTATGTGGAAACTCAATGGCTTATGGTGCATCAATAGAAGTTTATGAGGTTCGAGGTTGGCATGGATACCCGCTCTAATACCATGTTAAATTCAATGAAGCATAGGATCATCAACCTGCATGAACTCAAATGAGAATAGAAGGTTGCAGAAGAGCGAGAATAATTTATCATAGACTGATCAATTACTCATGGAAAAATTGTACACACATAGAGACAAAATTGGAATAATATGATTATATTCATGAATCAATAATTAATATGTAATACAATGGTTATGCATATAGGAGAATTCGAATTCCTAATATAGGATGCAAATATACCAAGTTGGATTGACTCCAGAGCTAACTCAGTGTGGGAAAATCACCACTGGAGCCTAAATTTTATTGGCCAAACCATCTTTTGGAGGAACTTTTTGCTTAGTTCTAGGAGGCCTGACACCCTTTTCCTTCTGACATAGAGCGTCAACATTTCCTGACGCCTATTTCCTAATGAGAAGGTGTTTGTGTGACACTTTTCCTGAGGAGAAGAAGGGTCGACCCCTTGTACTAGTGCACAAAGAGTGTCATCATTGTTAAAATGGAAAAAAGAGAAGATTTTGAGAACCTTCTATATGAAATTCCTCATGGAGGCTTATCCCAAATGCTTGGATTATGTGGAATTCGTACCCCTAGCCTCTAGGGATGATCCCTCACCTTCCTCGCTAAGAATATCAACCCATTTGGGCCCTCTTTGGCCTATATATACAAGCTTCATGGACCATGATAGGAGAGGACCAAGAGAGCACCTTTAGGCTGCTGAAACCATTGTTGGTATAGGAGGCAAAGAGTGTGGTTGTGAGTAAGATTTGTAGAGTTTGTAGACTTTGTGGTTGTGAGTCAAAAGACATTGTGGGAACAAAGCTTCAACATCAAGGCTTTGGTTGTTGTTTTCTTCTATTATTTCGTTAATACAAATGTGTTCCCCCTTCCCATGCATGATTTGTGTTAATATCAGTTATTCATTACTTTTGTCCTTGATCATTAGTATAGATTGTTGAATTATCTTGTTGCTTTCACTTTTTTTTATCTTGTTCCTTACATTCTTTTGTAGGTACAACTGATCATAAGAGTATTCACACGACAAGGATCACCTTCATAGTGAGGTAAGAAAGCTTGACATTGAAGTATTTTAACAATATAGGGAGAAGATGCATTGATGTGAGTTTTTTGTTCTAGATCTTCCCCACATAGACTAGGAAAACAATCTTTGTACGCATTGATTGAGAAATTCCAAAAACAAGTATGTAGTAGAAATCCTGAAAAGGTTTGATACGTTAGAATGTAAATCCATGGCCACACCTTGTTGATGTATTTGTAACTTTAGAATATGTTCTGATGTATATTATCATTGTATGTTGTTGTACCCCCATGAGATATGTGTTTACCTCCTTTCGAGATGTCATTATTGTGTATAGATTTGAGGTACAACCTCCATTGTAAGTCGGGGAAATAGTCCCCAATGAAACATCATGTAATGTATTTTTGGAGTCTGTCTAGGACAAGTCGGCCCGATTAGGGTAAGAGGTCAGATCCAATCATGTAATTGGTCAATCACTAGATTAGTATAAATAGGGAGGTGCCTTCCCTCATTTATACACACCTTACACTCACTCAAGTTCGCATGAGAGAGAGATAAGGAGGAGAGATATATAGCTATTGAATACTTCTTATTACTAGGTTTGATCATCTTATGAAACAGTCTTTGTGACTGTACTATTCTAAGGAGGTTTGCAGGGTTTTCTCCTTTATGGTTTCCCTGGTGAAAATAATTGTTTCTTGTGAATTTGTTCTATCTTATGCATATTATTGTACTTGTTATTATTTCATATAAAGATCCTAACTAAGATAATAAGATATAATAAAAAATAACATGGTAACAGACCCTCTCTGAAAGAAGGCAATGCGCAACAACAAAAAATAGGGATTCCTAGTTCAAGGTATTCTATCCACATATCACCAAGAAAAGATGGTTAGAATAACTCACCTCAGTAGGGTGCATATTTTGGTGGAAGCAGTTTCATATTTGACCTTGTCACTAATGCTGAGAGAAACTAAGGCATCAAGTTTCAAATTGTTCCCACCTCAGTCTTCAGGAAAGGACCCTGCTGAGAAAATTTCCTCAAGGAGGTGCATGTTTCTGTCCAAATAGAATTCCCAAACTCCAAGTTTGGAAAATCAGGGTTTCTTTGACAAAACCTAGGTCAGCCAGCTTCAAAACCTGGTCGGACACCTCAAATTGATAATATCTAAATATTTGCTATTTCCATTTGAGGTTCTCATTTGAAAAAAAATGACTCGCCATACTCAGCTTGAGGAAAAGCTTAGAGGGGTTGATAACTTTCCAGCATGGAAGTACATAATTTCCCTGATCCTTGAAGAAAATGTTTTGGATAAGTACATCAATGGAAAAGTTCCAGAGCCAAAGGGAGATGAGGCTAAGGATACTAATAAGAAGAACCTGGTTAAAGCTAAGAGAATCATTGCAGATTCAATCAAGGATCACCAAATCCCCCATGTGTCATCATTCAAGACACCTAAGGATGCATTTGATGCTTTGACAAAGATGTTCTAAGGAAAGAATATCAACTGAAAGATGACTTTGAGGAATAAGTTAAAAAATTTGAAGATACAGAACTCAGAGACTATATAGTCTTACTTCACAAGGGTTGCTCAAACAAAGAACAAATTGAAGCAGTTGAAGAGAATGTCAAAGAAGGAGAAATTGTGATGACTACCTTGAATGGTCTCCATAGATCATGGGACTTGTTCATTAAAGGAATTTGTGCAATAGGGAAGCTGATCTCTTTCATCCGACTCTAGGAAGAATGCACATAAGAAGAAGCTCGACTCATAACAAGAGAATAGAAGATGTTATCAACTAAAGATAAAGTTCTCACGGTTCACACTCGAAATAAATACAAGAAGAAGGAGAAGAAGGAGAACCATCATCATAACAAGAAGAATGACAAGAAACAAAATAAGATCAATAGATATCCTTCCAATGTTTGATGCTATATTTGTGATTAAAGGGGACACTTTGCAAGAGACTGTCCCATTAGGAAAAAGAGACACCATGCTCATGTTGTCAAAGACGATGAACCAACAAACAAAAGATTCAGACGAGAGAAGGATGATTTAGATGAAGAGTATGTTCTAATCTTAGCACTTACTGGAATTATCTCACATGGAAGCAATGGTTGGCTTGTGGGTAATGGGGCATGTAAACACACGATGGGATACAAAGAAATATTCATCAATATGTATGAGCATGAGTCACCTCACAAGGTGAAACTTGGGGATGCTTATCAATACCCCATAAAAGGGAGTGGAGAATATTCATACAAGCTAGACTCCGAGAAATCTTTAGATATCAAGGATGTGCTATATGTTCCAGGATTGAAGAAGAATCTTCTCTCCATCTATGCACTAGATGCAAAGGGCATGAGAGTTGAATTTGTTGATGGAAAAGTGTTAATGTGTCCTAAAGGAAATCCAATATATGATGCAACAGTGGTTGGAGAAGAAGACAGGGGCTTGTACAAACTAAATGAATAACTTGAACATGCATTGGTTCATGAGTCAATAGAACCAAGTGAACTATGTCATCAAAGGCTTGCACATGTGCACTACAGAGCTCTACCGATGGAAAGCAAAGCAGTCTCCAGACTTCCATAGATCCAGACAAAGCATGAAGGAATTTGAAAAGGATGTGCACAAGGAAAGAATGCAATGAAGACATTTCCCAGCAGTGAAAGCAAGGCTAAAATATTACTGGAGATAGTACACTTGGATGTATGTGGACCCATGTCTTCTAGCTCATTAAGCGAGTATGTTTACTATGTTTCCTATACAGTTGATTTATCATTTAAGACTTGGATATATTTCTTGAAAGGGGAAAATGAAGTATTCAATAAGTTCAAGGAATATAAATCCCCGATCAAGAACCAAACTAGAAGGAATATCAAGACTCTGTGGTTAGATAATGGCATGAATTCACATAGAAAAAATTTAAGGAACTCTACAGAGAGTCCGAGATTAAGAGGGAGTTGAGCACTCCATATAATCCTCAGCATAATGGGGTTGCGGAACAAAAGAAATGAACCAAATGAAAGTAGTGAAAGCAATGATACATGACCGACATATTCCTATGCACCTTTGGGAAGAAGAAGCAAGGACAATTGCATATGTACAGAACCGTACTCCTCATCGAGTAATTGACAACAAAAATCCAGAAGAGGATTTCTTAGGATAGAAACCAGAAGTCATCCATCTTAGATATTTGGTTTCTCGGTGTACATACATATCCCAAAGGAGAAGAGGACCAAGATCAGTCCTTTTAGGAGGAAGGGTATATTCGTAGGATACAATGATACATAAAAGGGCTACTGAATATACTTTTAAGGATTTAAGAATATCAATATCAATAGAGATGTAACCTTTGATGAAGACTCAACATACTTTAGATCCAGGAAGCTACCTATTCAAGAGGTCAAGGAACTTGAATAAATGAGAGTCCAAGACATGGAAACTGGAGAAGCAATTCCAGAAGATCATGAATATCATGACATGGCAAAACCACAAGAGCTGGTAGAGACACTTCTCAAGAAGGACTCCCATAAGAGGAAAACAACATTGGTATGGGAGCTCATACAAGAAGCAGAAAGGAATGGCACTCCAGAAGGAATGCATAGAGAAAGGAAAAGGAAAAAGACTTAAAACACCTATGTGGACTTGTTGTGTGACATCATTGACAAGGAACCTTCCACCTATGAAGACGCTGCAGAAAAGAAATAATGGAAGGATGCCATGATCGAGGAGTATCAGTCGATCATGAAGAATGTTTTCTTGGAGATAGTTTTGAGATTAAAAAATAAGTTTGTCATGACTTCTAAGTGGATCTATAATATCAAGCATACTTCATATGGAACATTGAGAAATACGAGGCAAGATTTGTAGCATGAGGCTTCTCACAGAAAGAAGGCATAGGCTACGGAGAGACAATTGCACCTGTGGCAAGGTACACTTCCATTAGGACCATTCTTGCATTAGTTACGGTTATGAAATGGAAGATACACCAGATGGATGTAAAGAAAACATTCTTGAATGGTGTAGTCGAGGATGAAGTTTACATGGAACAACCATTGGGATTCGAGATACATGATAGGAAAAATCATGTGTGCAAATTGAAGAAGGCCTTGTATGGATTGAAACATGCACCAAGGACATGGTACAACATGATTGATAGCTTCCTGATGAGCCAAGGATTTACCAAGAGTAAAGTGGATTCCAACCTTTACTTCAAGAAGGTGGAAGGAGAGTGATGCTCCTGCTATATGTTGACGACTTGTTTCTGACTAGCGAGGATGAACACATTAAATATGCAAGGAGGAGACTTGCTACAAAGTTTGAGATGAAGACCTAGGGATGATGCACTAATTATCAGGAATGGAGGTGTGGAAGAATGCAAATGGTATTTTCCTTAGTCAAGGAAAGTATACAATGGATATTATGAAGAGATTTAAAACACTGGACTGCAAGGCGATAGCCACACCTATGGCATCAAACTTGAAGCTTTCGTGTGATGCTTCATCTGAGTCCGTTGATGCCACGATGTATTGTCATATGATTGGATCATTGATGTATTTGATGAATACGAGACCCGACATATGAGTTTCTTTGAAAACCCTGAACGCGCTCCTAACAAATCCAAGACATGTTCACCTAATAGCTACAAAGAATGTATTGAGGTACCTAAAGGGTAAAATAGATTATGGGCTCAAGTATGATGTGAATCATATGAAAAACCTACACAGTTATGTTGATTCAGATTAAGAAGGTACACCACTAATATGAAGAGAAATTTGGGTTGCTGCTTCAGTTTGGGATCTAGCATGGTCTCTTGCTTTAGCAGGAAGCATTCATGCGTGGCACTGAGTATAACTAAGGAAGAGTATGTTGCTTCTTGCTTGGCTAGTTGTGAGGCAGTGTGGCTACGAAAGCTACTATCTGACTTGTTTGATCTCTAGTTAGATGTGACTTGTATATTCTGCAACAATCAAAGTTGTGTGAAGTTTTCGGAGAACCCTATGTTCCATGACAAGTCGAAGAACATAGAGATCAAATTCCACTATATCAGGGATATGTTGTAGAAAGGAGCAGCAAAGCTCTAGTATGTGGCAACAGAAGATTAGATAGCCGATGTATTGACCAAGCCTCTATCCAGAGTGAAATTAGAGTACTTTAGAGAAAGACTTGGTTTGATATAGAATGATACCCCTTGAAAGAGGGAGTGATGAGTTCTATCATACCTAGAGAGACAGGTTTTCTGAGCGTAAAATCCTAACAAATATTGTAGGATGCTCAAACGTAATTAGTCATGTAGGTTTTCCTTGGATGTAATAATTCTCAAAAAATCTCACATTTTATCCTTGGATGTAATTTGTACTAATATGTTTCTATGCTAGAAATAACAAGATACCAGAAGACGCAGATGCATGATATCTGACATGGGAAATAAGATAGGTTTTTCGAGCGGAAAAGACCCTAGTGTAGTAGGTTGCTTGGACGTAATCAGTCCTGTAGGTTGTCTGAGTGTAAATACGAGTCCTGGAATGATACACAAGTTACTCAAATGTAATCAATCCTAAGACATGTTATATGAATGTAAATATCAGCCATGGTGTGGTATGCAAGTTATACATATGTAATAATTCATGTGGGTTGTCCGAGTGTAAAAAGGATCCCTGGCATGGTGCGTAGGTTACTCGGATGTAATACGCCCAAAGGTTTTCTGAATGGAAAATATCCTAGACATAGGCTGTTCAGATGTAATATGTCCTTGAGGTTGGCCTGGAATGTAAAATCCCTGGTGTAGTAGGTTGTTCGGTCGTAATCCATCCTTACATATATATCTATATATGTGTGTGTTCCCATGGTGGAGATGATAAGGTCACAAATCACTTGAGGTGCACCTAGGCATTTCTTCTATGTTGGTAGAATGCAATTTGAATGTGGAGAGACATAATGCACTTGGTGTGCTCCTAGGATATTCTTGCATAGTGGATGTTATAGGTTGTCTTGATGACGTGAAATATCCTGGTATACTACTATAGTGATAGAACCCAGGTGGTCTACATTTGGGTTGTTCTATGTGTGTTTTATTTTGTTTTGTGCTGGACAAAAGAGATGATCTAGATACAATGAAATAAAGGTAGGAGACACAGGTTTTTGTTGTGGTAGTGTAAAGAAGGTCCTAGACTGTTCCTATGTGATGAATTACTCATAAATGTGATGAATACCTAGATGAGGACTAGGCCTACACCCAACATGAAAAAGGGTTGCTTCTGTAGAAACTTTCGATGACAGATATTACCTTTTGATGATCGATAAGAAGATGATGATGGAGACAACTATGATGATGACTCCGCGATGATGAGTCTGTGATGATGACTAGACCATATGTGTTGATGATTGTGGAAGAGAGATAATACCTTCCTAGTTAAGAGGGAATGTGGATGTATTTGTAACTTCATAAGATATTCTGATGTATATTATCATTGTATGTTGTTGTACCCCCATAAAATATGTGTTTACCTCCTTTCGGGATGTCATTATCGTGTATAGACCTTGAGGTACAACCTTTATTGTAAGCCGAGGAAATAGTCCCCATTGAAATGTCTTGTAATGTATTTTTGGAGTCTCCTTAGGAGAAGTCTGCCCTATTAGGGTAAGAGGTCAGCCCTAGTCATGTAATAGGTCATTCACTTGATTAGTATAAATAGGGAGGCACCCTCCCTCATTTATACACACCTTTCACTCACTCAAGTTCACATGAGAGAGAGAGAGATAAGAAGGATAGATATATAGCTGCTAAAGACTTCTTATTACTGGGTTTGATCATCTTATGACACAGTCTTTGTGACTGTACTATTCTAAGGAAGTTTGCAGGTTTTCTCCTTTATGGTTTCACCGATGAAAATATGTGTCTTGTGTATTTGTTCTATCTCTTGCATATTGATGTACTTATTATTCTTTCAGATAAAGATCCTAACTAAGCTAATAAGATATAAGAAAAACTAACACACCCATCGATACAAATTTGCAGTTGATAGCTGATGCTTCATGAGAGTTAGTGGATGTGACACTATACAAGCATATTACTAGTTCATTGATGTATCTATTGAATACCTGGCTAGATATATGATTTGTTGCGAACAACTTGAGTCAATATTCGGTTAAGACTAGACATGTTCACCTGGTAGTTGCAAAGAATGTGATGAGGTACCTAAAAAGTACAATATACTATGGTCTTAGCTATACTAGAGATCATGACTTCAAAATGTACGGTTATACAGATTCACATTGGGCAGGAAGTGTCTTAGAACAAAAGAGCACTTTAGGTGGATGTTTCATCCTGGAGTCATCCATGATCTCATGGATAAGTAGGAAGCAATCCAGTGTTTCTCTCATCATGTAGAAGCAAAATACATTGCAGCTTGTTATGCGAGTTGTGAATCCATATGGATTCAAAAGTTATTATTAGTTCTATTTGATCTAGAGATGGATGCCACTGTAATTCTATGAGATAACCAAAACTGCATGAAGATGACAAAGAACCCCATGTTCCATGATAAGACGAAGCACATAGAAATTCAATATTTCTATATTCATGACATGATGCAGAAGGGAGCTATAAAGCTCCAATATGTGAGCACATATGAGCAGGTTGCAGATGTGTTGACTAAGCCTCTATCTCGTGTGAAGTTTGAAAACTTCTAAGACAATATTGGTGTTGTCCGTAAGGACTTCCCTCAAAAGGGGAAGTAGTGCTGATGATACTATGGTATCTTGATCACAACAGGTATCTCATTTTGGATTGATCATCCTTAGACTTGATCCTGTAATTCCTAAAGGAAGGATTGTCTTAAATGTTGATCTTTAGACTTGATCCCGTAATTCCAAAAGGAAGAATTGTCTAAGATGTTGGTTGATGTACTTGATCCCGTAATTCCAAAAGGAAGGATCATCTAAGATGTTGGTTGGTGGACTTGATCCCATAATTCTGAAAGGAAGGATCATCCATGTTGGAATTCATACTGTAATTCTGAAAGGAATGATTGTCCTATGCGTGTATGTGTCAGCTATGATCAGTATTGGTGGCTCCATAGATACTTGATCCCATAATACCAAAAGGAAGGATTTCCTGAGCACCATAAATGTGTTGGACTCAATCTCGTAATTCTGAAATAAAGGATTGTCAATGATCCCATAATTTTAAAAGGAAGGATCATGTTGGTTGTTTATGGACCTTCCTCATTTTGTTGCCATAGATGATGTTGCTCCAACCTTGAGCTGTTGTTGATGATGTTGTTATACCTATCCAAGGGGGGTTCACTCATTGAACTTGTCACATAGCATGACCGTTCATAGGATATTAAAGAATATCCCCAATTTCACTAAACATTGGAAAAATCCTCCTAAAATTATATTATTGAACCCCCCTCCCAATATACCTTTCCAATTAAGAAAACCCCTAGTTTCACTAGATATTGTAGATATCATTTTTTATGAACCCATTTTTAATACCCCCTTTATATGATATTATCAATTTGTAACAAACAAGATCCCTAACACATCTTAATATAATCAAACATAATGTAAAATAAAATAATAGTATAATGCTAATAATGATCCCTCCGGAATTGCAGGGGCGACTGATCAATTTGTAGTGTTGGATAGTGGGAGACCCAATGAAATAGCAACGAGGAAGGAAAAGTGCATAAAAGGAAACCCAATCAAGACATCAATGTAAATTTTAAAAGTCTAGTTAGAGTTTGAATTTTTGCAGGTTTTTGGATTTTGAAGAACCAATCAACGGGAAAGTAGAATGGGTTTTTCTTTTTGCAGGTTGATCTGGATCTTGAGCAAGAGCTGCAGAGCTTTTTTCTTTGTGGAAATCTTGAATCGGCTACAGAGATTTCCTAGGAACAACATCGACGCTAAGGATGCATGTGTGTTTTTCAAGAAACTGAGTTTGAGTGAGAGATCTAAGAGCCACGGTAGAAAGAGGGGATCCTTCCCCTCCCCCTGAGCTTGATGCCTTCAGGATATTGGTGGCAGCAAACAACAAGAGGAAAATGAGTCCAAATCAGCACAAGTTATTCAAGAAATTAGACAATATACCTTCGGTGGATTTATCTGCATAATGCCCTTGTCAGATAGCTATGAATATTGCATATCGGGGCCTTATTAGGAAGTTTACAAGTCTCTGGCCATCCCCCAAAGCAATTGATGGATGGTTTTAGAGGAATTGGAAGCCCCTTATCTCAAAAGGCATACATAGTCATTTGGTAGGTAAGGGATACTATGTATTCCTGTTTGAAAACTTAGAATATAGAGATTTAATTTTTCGAAATGGTCCATACTTCATGGGCCCTCAAGGGCTGTACCTGAATAAGTGGATGCCATATTTTGATCCAAGCCAAGATGTGCCTTTAGTAGTTCCTGTTTGGGTTAGACTCCCGCATATTACTCTTCACTGCTGGAACCTGGAGTCTTTAGAAACCATAGGAAACAAATTGGGAAATTACATAGATAGGGATGAAAGAAGATACCAATATTCTTTTGCTAGAATATGTGTAGAGGTCGATATGGAAGTAGGGATTTTTGAAGCGATTAAATTTAAAGTAGCAGATTGGTCACATGTGCAGGAGCTCGATTATCAGCAAGTACCATTTAAATGCAGGCATTCTCATGGATATGGTCACTTTCCTAGAACGTGTAAGAATAAAGTAGAAGAGGAAGCTGACAAAGAGAAGCGAGAACAATGGACTAAAGCCCAAAAAACCAACACAGAAAAGAAGGTCAATAGATAAAAAGGAAAAAGAGGAGAACTGGGGTCGGGAAGTAATCCCACCAGATAGAATCAGAATGAAAATGAGACAACTATGAAGGAAATCATATCACAAAAAAAATTTGCAGTGTTGAACAATCCAAAAGAACAAGCTCCAGTGGTTAAGGAGGGGAAGTCCAACAATCTCAAGGACTGACAAGGGAAGAAAATTTAGTTGCTCAGGATCTTGGTTCTCCTGCTAGTGGCTCTTCCCCTACAAATGAAAAAATGGAAAGAAGAAACCCATGGATAATTTTGAATCCTCTAAAGAATAATATCTAGAGAGGTACTCTAAAAAAGGGCAAAAATATCTTAAGAAGGTTCGAGAGGAAGAAACTGAACGTTCATCAAGCCACAATAGAGATGTCTATTGGAAGGAATACTCGGTCTAGAACTGTAAAGGGAGGTCCTCAATCGTATGTCATAATTAATTAATGCACATTGTCTCTTGGAATTGCAGGGGTCCGGGAAATTCTTCGAAAGTTGAAGCTGTAAAAGACCTCAAAAAAATGGCTTCATCCAATGTCCTTTTGCTCCAAGAAACAAAGGTTGATGAGGAAACTCTCCTCTCATTAAGTAAAATGAAATGGAGAAAGAACATTGGGATCGTAGTGAGTGCAAGGGGTTCATTTGGTGGAATTTCAACATTGTGGGTAGAGGATACGTTTTATTTGGAAAATTCCTTTAAAACTCAACACTAGATATTTACTGAAATCTGACATCTCGCAAGTAAGATTTATCTGTCTATTTTTAATATTTATGTTCCTATTAATTTTCAAGAAAAAAAAGAATGTTGGAAGTCTCTTGCAGATTATGTGGATATAAATGTACCATCCAATATAATTGTGGCTGGCGATATTAACATCACTCTGGACCTAAAGGATAAAAACAGAGGAGTCGGCGGGAGGGACCCAATGCTTAAAACAGTGGAGAATTTTATCCATTTATGGGAATTGATTGATTTTAAGCCAAATAAAGGCAGATTCACGTGGACCAACAATAGAGATGGAGTGACCAATATCTCAGTAGGAATGGATTGTTTCTTGTTCATATTTCTTTTTTGGAGAAAACAAATCATTTCTTCTAGCATTATGTCGAAATTAACTTGAGATCATAAACCTATTCTGCTATAGTTTTAAGAGGAAGAAGATCTTGGGCCCATTCCTTTCAGGTTTAGTCCACTCTGGATAGACTGTGAAGGTTTTATGAATATAGTCTCACAGTGTTGGTCTTGGCCAATAATAGGATCGCCAAAACTTTGCATGCGAGAAAAAATTAAAATTCACAAAACTTGCTCTTAAGGAATGGGTTAAAAAAACTCTAAAATATCCATCCAGTGACAAAATAGAGGCGTTAAAATTTTTAGAGGTGATTCAAATGGAAATGGATGATGCAAGAATGACCCCAGCTAAGTTGGAAAAAGAACAACAAGCTCAGCTCAACGCCTTTCATGCTTTTAGAAAGGAAGAAGAATACTGGAGATTTAAATCTCGCAACATTTGGTTACAAGAAGGAGACATAAATACGTCATTCTTTCACATGAAGTATATAGAAAGACTCTCTCACAATCACATTTCGGAAATTTGCTCCTTAGATGGAATTTTTTTAAAGGCCAGTCTCAAATAAAGCAAGCAGCTGAATCATACTTTCAAGGTTTGTTTAGTGAAACTGTATTAATAGAGAATGATTTAAACTCAAAAAATTTATCCAATATTCCCTCTTTGGTCAGTAAGGAGACAAATGAAGACTTATGGAGACATTTACGGAAGAGGAGACCATTGATGTTATTTGGTCAATGGAGCCGGAGAAATCCCGAGGACCAGATGGATTTTCTTTTCATTTTTATAGAGTTTGTTGGACTGTAATCAAGAAATATCTCCTGAGGATGATAAAATCCTTTCAACTAAAAGCTAAAATTGGTGGATGCACCAATTCCACTTTCCTTGCATTAATCCCTAAATAAGTTATTCCGACAACTTTTGAAAGATTCTGGCCAATATCTCTTTGCAATGCTTCTTATAAAATCCTTTCTAAAATTCAAGCCTTTGCTAGGAAAGCTGATCTCCCCTCTTCAAGGCAGGTTTGTCAAAGGGAGACACATTTTGGATAATGTGATCCAAGTTCAGGAAGCCATGCAATCTATCTTTCAAAGAAAGAAGAAAGGCATGCTAATAAAACTTGATATGGAAAATACTTTTGACAAGGTAAGGTTGTCCTTCCTTTATAAATTTCTTTGCTCATTTGGGTTTAGCTCAACATTTGTAAATTTGATAAAATATTGTACAAATAAATCTTGGATAACCCCTTTAATAAATGGAAGACCGACAAACTTCTTTCAAGCAACTAGGGGTCTTCGTCAAGGCTGTCCGCTCTCGTCGTTCCTGTATATTATGATGGCTGAATCTCTGAGTAGAAAGTTATCCACAGAAAAAGAGGCAGGGATTATTTCAGGCATTAAGTTAGCAAGAGGGCTAGACTCTATTAATCATGCTCTATTTGCAGATGATTCGCTCCTCTTGGGAGGGGCCTCGCTCAGGAGGGAAAGAGCTTTCAAAGGAATTCTGCAAAAATTTTGTCTCATTTTAGGAACTTTAAATAACAATAGGAAGAGTGCAGTTTATGGTTAGAACATTGATAATTTAAGTATCTTGAATATAGAAAATATTTTAGAATTTTCTGGATATGACATTTGGGATTAGATAAAAATCTGGGTCTTCCTTTAACTCTAAGTCAAAACAAACCTTCTCTTTGGCTGGAAGTAATTAGTAAGATAAAGGAAAAATTGCTTCTTGGGGTGGACAATGGCTCACGAAGGAAGGGAATCTTATAATGATCAAGTCAATTCTGTTGGCTCTTCCAATATATCAATATTCTCTTTTCCTAACTCCAAAAGCAGTTATAGATCAGATTTCCAAACTTATTTGAGATTTCCTCTAAAGAGGTGGCAATTGAAATCAGAATCGACTGCATTTAGTTAACTGGGATATAGTCAAAATACCTGTGTTAGAAGATGGCCTGCAAATTGGAGATCTGGGTTTGAAAAATCTTGTTATGTGAGGCAAAATTTTGTGGCAACTCTTTTATGATCGTAAACATTTGGTAAGTCAACTATTATGGAAAAAATATCTCTTGGGAGGAACACTGAGAAACCTTCAGGCAATAAACATTCCCAAAGGCTCTCTAACTTGGAATTTATGTCTAAGAGGACTTGAATTCTTCCAAAAACATTTATATCACATTCCTAGGAATGGAAGGAAAATTATTATGTGGGAAGATAATATTCAAGGACATGTTCCATTATCAACCAATTCCTCTCTCACAGAGATCAAGATTTAGTTTGTCAACAAAGGGCTATTATGGTTAGCATATATTTCAATATGGGACAACAAAGGAAACTGGGTAGATTGGAAATTTTCAGAACTGTTGGAATGGCTCAACTCAAATTTTTTTTTGTTGCTGACAGAGCTGATAGGAAAAGCTCCAATTCATTATTCAATAAAGGATCATTGAGGATTGGGTAGTTCAGGTAAATATAGAACAACACAAGGATATTCAGCTCTTCAAACTAATCTGTCACCATCGCACTCAGCTCAATTTTGGAAATCCATTTGGAGTTCTCCATGTGTTCCTAAGGTTAACTTCTTCACATGGCTGGTAATGCATAAGAAGGTGTTAACTGGTGAAAACATGGAAAAGAGAGGTTTCTATGACCCGTTTAGATGTTATTTTTGTCATCAAGCTGTGAATACATCAGATCATTTGTTTATTGACCGCGTCTTCACTCAACAGGAATGTGTACTAATTCTAAACTGTTTACCGGTGTCTGCCCCTATGCAAACTAAAAATGTAAATTTGTTTTTAAATTGGAAGTTAAGGTATCCAAGAAACGATTCAGTCAGTCCTGGATGGAGTAAAATTTGGCAAGCTATTCCAAAATTCCTATGGTGGAAACTTTGGCTTGCACGAAATGATATAATTTTTAATAATAGGTCCACGAAGCCAGAAATTGTAGCAGCAAACGCAAAGGCTATGTTACTGGAAGCAGTGGGAAATCAAATTAAAATTGATCTCTCAACAACTGAATATCAATGGATTGGTTCTTTACAGCAAGAAAAACCTCAAAAGGAATCTGGTAAGCCCTGTATAAAAACCAAAATGGCAAATGAGACTATCGGAAATGGAATTTTCAGAATGGTGGCAAAGACAAAATAAAGTTTCAGTTTTTTTTTCGATGGAGCATCCAAAGGAAAACTGGGAATAACCGGAGTAGGGTGAATGTTAGAAATTAGTTTCAATTGGGACATAGGACAAAGCATGAATAACCAAGTAGAAATACTTTCTCTTTTAAAAGCCTGTCAACTATAGAAGGAAGCTAGACATAAAGACCTGCAAATATTTGGAGATTCAAAATTTTTAATTAAAGTTTTAAATACTGATAAACATTTCAACAATATTTCCTTGAATGGGACTATGCAAAGGATTCAATTCATCTTGTTTGAATTTGACTTTGTTTCCTTTTTTCATATACTCCGAGAATTGAATAAGAAGGCGGGTTCTAAATCTAATTGGGGCTGCCAACTTCCTACAGAAATGTTAATTATGAATGAAGGACCTATCTTGAAGCATCAAATTCCATAAGAAAGAATAGAGGGGCGCTGCCACTTGTATTATCCTCGAAAATAAGTAGTTTTGGAATGAAGGAAATGTAATCATCGACATATTTGTAAATTGGTTGATGGATTTGGCCAATCAAGTTTTTAATGCAATATATATATATACACACGTTTTGGTTAAAAAAATACATCAATGTAACAAAGAATGTAAAACACTGGTAGTTCGATAGTCAGTGCAACGATTAAAGAATATTAGAATTGC
The DNA here is from genome assembly GCA_001517045.1 of Pseudotsuga menziesii. Classification (NCBI taxonomy): domain Eukaryota; kingdom Viridiplantae; phylum Streptophyta; class Pinopsida; order Pinales; family Pinaceae; genus Pseudotsuga; species Pseudotsuga menziesii. Next base: position 1,244,820 of record LPNX010168017.1, read on the forward strand.
AGAATTTTCATACCATAGCCTGCCAATCTACCAATTTTATATCATGTAAATACAAGTATAGCTATATATATCTCATGTTTTCTATAAGCTTAATAAATTAAACTCCATAAAATACAAAATTTAATCCCTTTCGTGGATGGACTTCCCTACCTTCCTATCAAAACAAACATCATTGATGTTTGAACCCAAATGAATATAAAAAAATTCGTCTTACTTTCTGTTAGTGATTGAGCAAAATATGAAGAAACTTGAACTTTAAAACTTTAATCCATAGTAACAGTGCATATAATCTCATCAATAATCCAAAGACATAAATCAAACCATAGAACACAAGATATACCCTGGGAAACCCCTCTACTGATTCAGAGGATAAAAACCCAACAAATGATCTTAGAGTATGATAGATTAGTAGCAGAGAATGATTACAACACAATAGCAGATTTCTTTCACCGAGAGCACCAGAGAGAGGATATCAAATGGAACATCGTCTCTAACTTGCCAAGTGCATAACACTTTAATAACAAGTCAAATTAGGTTTTATAATAAAAATAGAATAGTTGCATGTAGCAACAACTTGTTAACACTTAGAACGCTGATCCATCTTTAATCATGCACCCCATACTGATCTGGTGTCAAGATGGCACTCAATAATTATCTTCCACATGAAGATACGTGCCTTCCATTAATTAAATAACTCTAACTAAGTAGTTAACTGAATGTAACTGAGTTGAACTGAATGTAACTGAACAAAACTGAATGTAACTGAACATAATTGAATGTAACTGAACTGAATGTAACCGAACTGAATGTAGTTGAACTGACCTGAATGTAACTGAACATTAACTGAATGTAACTGAACGAAACTAGTGCTTCTCCATCAGTGTTTATTTCCACCAATCACTTGCATAAATTAATGAGTTGATTCCTTAATTAACTGAACTTGTTTACCATAACTAATACTCAACTGATATCTAATCAATTCGATTTTACTTGATGGCAACATATGCAATTCGAGTTCTCTCTTTTTCTCTGTGCTTATATTAAATATCTCTGCATGGTCCATATGTGTTTTCATTAAATAAACATCTTTATCATATCATACTCATAAGATCTTTTCCAAACCTATGATCACATGTATTGCCCTGGGTCATATAGGCACATTCTAAAGTAAATCACTCTAGGGGTAGCTAATCCCTAAAGGATACTGGTAGCACATGATGACCATGACTAGCCATACATCACATAGTATATCTACTTTACATAGTAAAGTACACCACCTTATAACATAAGGATATTCGTAGGACTACACAAGTCTACTATCCACCTCAATCATATGAGGATACTCGTAGGGCTACACAAGCCTACTGTCCACCTCAATCATATGAGGATATTCGTAGGACTACACAAGCCTATTGCATCACCACCTCAATCATATGAGGATATTTGTAGGACTACAAAAGCCTACTGTCCACCTCAATCATATGAGGATATTCATAGGACTACACAAGCCTACTACATCACCACCTCAATCATATGAGGATTTTCGTAGGGCTACACAAGTCTATTGTCCTGATATTACTCATAAGACTTTAAAACATCACCACCTCAATCATATGAGGATATTAGTAGGACTACACAAGCCTACTATCTTGATATTACAAGACTGGAGAATGACTCTCGATGCTGTAATCTCAACACTTTCTAATAACACCATTTGATCATGTACATAGTTTGGATTTGGGTCATTCACAAGATGCAATGAATTTCCTCCACTTCCTCTACATTTATTCTTTCAATGAAAGGAATTAAAAACATTTAGTTACACTTTCTTGGGTTATTACTTTCCAATAACACCATATGATAATGTGCATAGTTTGGATTTGGGTCATTCACAAGATACAATGAATTGCCTCCACTTCCTCAACATTTATTCTTGCAATGAAGGGAATTAACGATAATTAGTTACACTTTCTTGGTTTATATCTATTTTTTTTTATCTTTACAAGAGAGAGAGAAATATCCATTGTTAATTTTCAAGCATGCAATAGTTATAAAGATAGAAGATACTTTCAAGCATGCAATATGTAAACAAAGAGAACATATTTCCTTAAAAATGTAATATGTATTCAAAGAAAGAAGATACTTGAAGAAACAAAAATGTATCTATTAAATACTTCAAATATTATTCATCACCAAATAGCTAACAAAAACTCTAAACTAATTAACTGCATATTCTGATCTATCATGATTAATGTTTAACTTCTCAATATTCTACCAAATCATTTACCAATCAAGATAAACACAGAAAAAATTAGTACAATTTAACAAAAAAATGTTGTTGCACAAGCTATATAACTCACCATGATTAGATCCAAAAAGTAGCTAGAAATAACAACTCTTTTCAAAGTCTTTGGTGTATATGAATAATGTACAACCCTTTAAGAGATAGTTGATGTGTGTCAACTTGCACAATATTAGAACCACACCCGCACCATAATTCTCTCTTGCTCAATCAATCCCATAATATCTTTTCCTTCCAGTTTGAACGAGTAATTGTAATTATAACTTAAAAACAATGCTACGTAGTAATTCACTGTGAATCCCCATATTCTACTAGAGTTTAGGTCCATGCCCTTCAAAGCCAAACTTTTTGTTTTGTTTTCGTTTTCTTGAGAAGTCTATTCTTTTGTGGAAACACAAAACAACATGCACATTAATAAAAGTTAAACCTTTAGAACCTACATAATTTTTTGAAATAATACTAGAAGAACAATAATATCAATAAATGCTTGTTACTATCTAATACTATTTAATTGCATATATTTACATGATAACTAACATAGCAAGAGGTTCCAACATAATTTCAACACCAACTTTCTTCTACGCAAATTCAAGATCAAAACCATGTGTAATTCCCTCTGACTATAAATTATATGCATCAATATCAACATAGATGCTTTCACCATGGAAGTCAAAAGTAGGCCAATGGGAATCAAAAGTACACCCAATATAAGTATAAAACAATAGAAGTATGAAAGCATCTCCTATACCCACTTTGTCAAAATATATGTACAATAGTTAACTGTGTTAAAAAACCGTGCAAGCATCTCCTTTACCTACTTTATCAAAATTTTACAATAGTTAATTGTGTTGAAAAACTGTGTTGGGATTATTAACCATTGAGATTGTCAATGCCAAGTTTTTAGTTAATTGCAATAAAAAAATGTGATGGGATTATTGCCCATTGAGATTGTCAATGCCAAGTTTTTTACACAATTGACGACGTATGTACATAAAAGAGGGGAAAAATCAACACCCGAAAAAACATAAGGCATATTGTTGGTTCATAATGGTAACAGTAACATAAAATAATCGCAAAGTATCCCAAGTGACAAGAATAATAAGTAACCGAGGGCATATTGTTGGTTCATCATGGTAACAGTCACGTAAACTAATCACAAGTGTCACAAGTGACAAGAATAATAAGTAAAATTAAGAATACACAAAGGAAACAATGAAAGATCTAGACAACTGTAAATTTTGTCTTTAAGATAACAAAGCATGAGAACTCCATTATGCTTCAAAACTTCAATTGGTATCCCAATTCATAATGGAGAATGCTAAAAAGAAGTATCGCTCATAAATTGTTTCCAGATCCCAATTGTACCAGGTGAAGCTCAATACTAGTTGAGAATTGTAGTAGCATGATGCAATGTTTACTCAACCTATAAATACTATAAAAAACAAATCATTTGGTCATATGTCATTATGAAGGTCAATTTAAATATTTTAACAACAGTGGATAGTGTTGAAAAACTATTATGGGCTTATTGACCATTTATGTTGGTTTCCTCAAACAATGGGTTATCTATACTATGGACAAGAAAAAGTGTTTACAGTATTATTGTCAATAACAATTATATGTTTATCATGTACAAATAAAGGCAATTGAACAAGTAGTTGGTAATCATAAAATGCATAACATCCATAAATAACTTTATTTCTAGTATATCAAATCAGAATACCACTCATTTAAAATAAGAACAAACATAGAAGCACATTAAATTCTGAAATTCTTCAAGAAACATTTGTAGTTGTGACATATTATGTACCTAAATCAAAATAAAAAGTATAAGCTATGTTAGAAATAGTATTATTTAAAATATACTGTGGCATCATATTTCAGTGCTATTTTTTTAACCTATATCCCTAAATATTTTGAACTTTCTACCCGTATATGAATTTGGAAGTATCATTATATGATAGAGTACAAGAATATAAATAGAATAGCATATTAGATTACTAGCATATGAATTTGGAAGTATCATTATATGATAGATTACAAGAATGTAAATAGAATAACATATTAGATGGATGCCAGAATGATTGTTTATCTGTAACTCTGCCATAGCTAATGAACAATATAGCCTTTGAGTTATTAATACTTCGGACCTTTGAGTTAATAACAATTCGGGCAATGACGTATAATTAAAAATAAAACCTCTATGGTTAGGTTTAGCCCTTGGTGACACACATAAGACAAAAATCAAGGCTCAAATCGTATGACTTTATGCAGACAAATTACGACTACAACCAATCACACAGATTAATCACACAAATTAAGATACCTGAGTAGTTTCATGGCATATTGACTTGTATGGGTAAAATTATCACGAACATGTTCAAAAGTTTGAAACTCTGCTTAAATGAATTGATTTTGGGGAATAATTAAACTAAAGTTATCCATCAACCTTCATGAGCTTAAATTTTATCAGTCCATGCCCCAAATTAAATTTGGAAATCAAAATAAATAACACACAATTGTACCATCAAAATAATAATTGCATCGAATAATACACAACAACTGTATTTTAATGCATAATAAAGAAAAATATAGGCTAAAAAAACAATTGATTATTTCAAAATGTCACAAACATATTGATGTTGGAATATAAAAAATATCCACATACTAGATACATATTAATAATAGTTAAACAAATTTTCCCTTAATGCTTTTTTTGGCATTATCTTACTTTATACTCAAAAACCATGTCACTAGCTATCTTTTGGTGCTCTCTTGTTTGTGAATGTTTCTCGAGTACTTCAAACACATAGCAATGAATTTAAAATATTTGACACCAATCAATGATTCCTTGTTTCCTATTCCTTCCAAGATTTATAAGATCAATATCATTGAGCATTTGACCCCGTTTATCACCAATATTAAACCAACATAGTAACAAAATCATGAACATGTAGATACAAATCCCAACAAATATAACATAGTACTCTCCAAAAAATAACACATAAATTAGTCATAACAAACTTAAATTGTTACCATTTGGTTAAATCCAACCTCACCAGGAAATCCTTGCATAAGAACACTGTAACCAAAGTTGGCACCTAGCTCACCCATCATGATATAATTAGATAATAGTGCAGTCTATGTCAAAACCCCAAATTTTCAAAAAATTTAAAACTTTTTAAAATAACATATAATCATAATAAAAGCAGTCATTAACTGTTTGATTAGTTTATGCTACTAGAATTGTAACTGAATGATTATTTATTTACTCTGTACTTTAAGGATCAGTTTCTTTTTCAGTTACTGATTATTTTTCTGATTGCGACACAAGGTGGTTTGTCGTGAAGGGCTGGGCTTACTTAGCTTTCGAGCTAATGCAGCAGTTTCCTTCTATTACAGGTGTACAGGTAAGAAGTAAGGTTCGATGCAAACAAGTCTCAAAAGTTTACAGTACAGATTTCTGCATACAATTTGATTTGTAAAATTATGTACATGCTAGACAGAAATGCCATGCTTTTCGAGGTACTGTTTTACTAAATTTTCCTTGAGATTTAATACTAAAGAATTTGAATTCTATACATAGAGTTTAATAAGTTTACTTGTATGAAAACTATTAAATGTCCATATTGAAGATAAGTATAAGAACGCAATAATTACTTCTTTACTTAAAAGCTAGCAAGGTAGAAAGATCATAACGTCACAGGTTTATTTCTATTAGTCAAAGACGCAGTAATATTCTCAAGTTTAGATTGCATCTTGTTCAGATTTTCCACTGATAAAATATTACTAATGTCGATCCATATTTTTCTTACTTAAGCATTTGTGCGAAACAAGTATTTCTTCAATAGTTTAAGAGTTGCATTCTTTTAGATCACTAAACTCATTTCAAGAGTATTATTTGATAGAAACCAAACATCGTTAGAATCAGTCCTAGACTCCTCACAACTGATTCCTTTATTAAAATATCAATACTAAATTAACAAACCAAGAAGGTAAAAAGAGTAATCAAGTTCTCTAGCATACCTTAACTTATGAAGTATTTTATAGATCTTGAGTTTGGTGAGTGGCAAAGTCTAAATGTCACCGAAGGATGTTAGGTCTATAACAAGGAGATTTATCTCTCTATCCATAATATCTCAATTATGAACTAGGTCAAACCAATCAAAGTCATAATAATACCATTAGCTAAAAATACACTTCAAAGAGTAGTTATAATTTCTTTTACCTTCTTTTGAGGTACCAAAATAGTTGGCTTTAAAGTTATGGGGTACATTGACTAAACTATAACCATAATCTATGATTCTAAAATGTTATAGTTGTGTGTTACAACAACTAAACCGTAATCATAATCTATGACTTTATAATCCTTTTGAATATAAACCTACCTCTACTCTTATACAAACAAGACTATAGAGCAACCGATATGCAACATGCAAGGTTTATATGTATAATGGACTAACATTGCGTGGTTGACAAAATATTATGCAGGGAATACTATGGTTTAAAACCTCCAAACGATGATTGGGTTGTGACAACAATCGAGTGTTGTGGACTTTAGAAAGATAACCAAATGGATACAAATTATTAAAAGTGATACGTGGTTGCATGATAGCCATGCTTTGGCACTATATAAAGGTTGACCGAACCCTAAATCGCCATTCTCCCTTTTCTCTCGGCCTTTGGCCTCTCTGCAGGCTCTTCTGGAATATTTTGCTGTGGTGTTGCCGCCATTGTTATTCTGTTGTTCCAGCTCCTTGCGAGCTCAGTTACCACACTGTGAGGGTGTTAATATTGTGTACATGCTTATTGCTTGCCTCTGATAAACCACTGTTGTTTAACTTGTCTTGGTTGGGTGACTGTCTTACCTTTCTCTGTCCACGAGAGAGACTACCTTTCAGTATAGCGTGACTGGTGCTATCAACTAGTCGTGGCATAAATGATAAAGAGTGTTGCGACTGTAGGGTTTATAATCTCCATCGAGTCGCTGGGGTCTCCTTTTTGCTGTAGAGGTTGAACGAAATACCAAACTTTCTGCCATCGAATGGCATTCTCCTTGCTGGAACTGGTCGCGGCTTCGCTGTGAGGGCTATCAACAAAAAGGTAATCACTACTCTATTGTTTTTAATGCACAGTAATTTATATATTAGTATAATTCTTTTATACTTTAAACCATTGCTAAAATCACTGTGTAAATGAACTTCTTGCAGGTGAACCTGCTACGCTTCTTTGCCTTCTCCGGAATAAGGGTTACAGCTCCATGACCACGGTAAGCCTTGGTCTTTCCACGGCTTATCATCTTTATCTAAAACCTTGCGCTGATTTGGTCGATGCAGCTCTGGTTGACCTTCAAGGATTTTGGGTTGTTTGTTTGTTTTAAAGTTTTTTTTTAGCAAAAAGGGTAAAACCCTAGCTCGTAAACTGAGCTCTTTGGCTACGGCCGTGAGTGTAAGACCCTGTTTGTAGTTATTTGTTTGGCTTTTGAAACTTAAGAGGCTGTAAGCCTTGCGCTTACTGTGTTTTTAAGCTTTACAGGCCGTGAGCCTTGCGTTTATTGTATTAAAAGTTTTACAGGTTGTAAGTGTTACTGCTATGGGTTAATAAATACTTAAGCTCGATTGTTGAGCGTCCTGTACTCATATATTTTCTTTTTGTACAGATATACCTTTGATTTTATTAAGGCAATATTACTTGTTTAAGATCTGTACAAGATATAAATAATCTTCAGTCTCAGAACAGCCTTATACTATTGTTTTTATAATGCAGCCGTAGTGAATTATTGTCTTATTTTTATAATTATTATTTATTTGCAATAAATAAATATCTAGGGTTTAACCCTATTCTACAGTTTGTGAACAATATTGTTTCTTATTTGATATTAAGTATAATAATGCTACTCTTTTGTATCTGTGGGTAAATTAAAAATTATTACGCTATTGACGAAGCTTGTTATGCGAGCAGTTCTGTTATTTACTTTTGATTTTTATAAAATAAATAATATTTAATTTTTCTTAAGTTTATATTGGATAATATATATGAGTATATCATTATTATTACAATAATAATACTAATACAGAAATTATAATCTTGTTTTTGGTTGAAATAATAGATTTCCCATTTGTTTATCCTTGATTATTTTCATAATATTTAGAATACTATTTATTATTTAATTCTTTGCAGTTTATACTGTTCCATCAATACTTTGCTGCAATTAGTTTATTTATCTTAGTTGTAAATGTTTTTACTTGTATTTAGTCAATAAGAACAAAATATTAACATACTTCTATTCGGAAGTAACCTTGTATAAACCTAGTCGAATTAAAAGAAGATAAATATTAAATGAAAAGAATAAACATTATAAACACACAATACTTACGGTCCTGTATAGTTAACACTAACATCTGATATTATAATACTGGTTTATTACTTGAGTTTATTTTAGTAAAGAAGCTATCTGAAAACATAGGTATAAAGTAAACAGTATGAAGTTCTAGATGATCTTTTACTATCTAATCTTCATAGTAGAGTTGAAAAGAACAATTACACAGTACTAAGAATAAATTTCATTTCTTTTATATGACTGTAGGAAAATAACATATAAAATTTGTAAAAGCACTTGTAGTAGCTAAATAGGAACTCGGTTCAGAAGAATACTACTTCTCATCACCGAGATACTATGCTAGAGTACGGTCTGGTGATCCCAGATGTGGAAAAACACAGTAATTTCTACAGATTTAACTACTGATATTTTGAGATACTAACTTCATTAAAACTACTAACTCTTCTGATAAGTAAAATAAACATAACATGCATCCATTCATATTCAGTAACATAAAGAAATAAATGACAGAACCTATTTGAAACTATGGACAACAACAGCAATAGGAGGATGTTCCTCCCTACCAACTCCTGGAGAGCGCTCAGACAGCGACTTCTCAGGACCCCCGAGCTTGCTCTGGTCTCCCTGGCTGGAACTAGGTGCAGCAAATCAGATACCATTCTTCAACTCAGTATTAACTCAGAACTATCAGTCAGTTCTCTCAGCCCAAATAGCTGTAATAAAAAATCAAGTTACTGCATCGATCCACTCAAAACACTTCCTTACTGTCTTTCCCTCTTTCCTCAATGAAATTCCTGAATAACATTCACCTGAATGAATTCTCTCTGGAATAAAATCTGAGCAGCATGAGCTCTCTTCATTGAGTACTTTTAAAGATTGCCTAGGTCTTTGTTGGGTTAACTGTCATTTAATGAGCCACTTGCTCTGATTCCATTTTCTTGGGGAATCATGACCCCAAATATAGGGAAGTTGCCACCTGCAACTTAGGAAGTGTTTGAGGATGCTGCCACTTGTCTTTTGCCTTTCCACCTAGTTCCATCCACCAGTTTGACCAGTAACCTCTTTTAACAACTCTCCCATGCTGTTGTCTCCATAATTTATTTATTATTAATAAAATATTCTGAATTACACTCCATTACTGTTGACTCTGCTGAGTCATCAATCCCTACTTAGGATTAAATTTAACATAATATCTCAGAAATATAATAAAACAATTTACATAATTTTACAAAATTGGGGTATGTGACAGTCTACCTAGGACTGGATCAGAGGAATGAAAAGGTGGTATCACAATTCAAAATTTGAACCCAAAATATGACGAGAAAATCCGACGACATCTGACAAAAAAGACTGTGTTGTCAGATTTCACCTTCAAATTATGAAATTTGATTAAAGTTTTTTAAATTGATAGAACGACATGTCAGATTTCCGACATCCCTCTCATATACGACAAAGATGTTCTTGTTGGATTTTTGACGTGCTTCACATATCCAATAAAGATAGAGCGCCAAGTCAGATTTTCGACGTACTTCGTATAAATTGTCGGTTATCCGACACATTTTTTATAACGGTAACTAGGCTCATGTCGTCGGAGATCCGACGAATAGATAAATTTGAAAATCTATAAATTACAGAAACATTCCAACATGTTTTCTATAGAAGCGACGGTTTGCGGAAATTATTTTATTCTTCAACGGATGGTTTGTGGAAATTATTTTATTCTTCGACAGACGGTTTGCCGAAATATTCATGTGTGGAGCTTGATATTTTAAGATCGATAGTATTCATTCAAGCTCTTTATGAGAAAATGTTAAATAACAATATTCATGATCCAGACGAACAAAATCGACAATTGCATGTTAGATTGTTGGATGGACTGAAAAGGAAGGGTGGTGGGAAATGTTATTGTCCATGTTGTCAATTCAGGGGCTTTAAGAGGAGAAGAATAAAGATCACAACATCCCGAAAACATTGTAGGTAACATGGACATGCTAAGGGGGGGCATGAATATCGTTCATTTGTAAGTTTTGCATTATAAATGTTTTTTTTTTATTGATTTCTTTGGTAAATGTATGTATTATTTTAATATTTCTTATATTAACTTATATCTATTGATGTTTTCATGTAATTATAAAAGAAATACATCCTACGACATATCTTCCAGAGGAAGTGCTTTTAGAACAAGTACCGGAGGAACATGGAGCTATGAATAATGGAGAACAAGTTAATGATCATGTTGAAGAAGATGATCATACTGATAACATAGTTGAATATGATGGTACAAATACATTGATCCATGATTCATTTACTGTTAGAATGGATGATGATCATGAAAATATTGATGACTTTGATGATTTTCATGATTCACCTCTTCTTGAGAAGGCATACGAACCCCTTTATGAAGGCTCCAACACAAATCTTCTCTCTGCTATATTTTTTATAATGAACTTGAAGGTTATGAATGGTCTTTCAAACAAATCAGTCATACAGATGTTAAGGTATGTAAAATATTCCATCAAATATATATGATTGTGATAAAGGTTATCTTTGTTTGTCTAATAATTTTATTGTTAATTCATAAGTCAAATTAATATAGATGAAATGTGTTTCATTAAAATTATTTATATATTATAGAAACTAGATTTTTATTTTAATTTGTTGTAGCTTGATAGTTGATTTATTGTTACCACCGTCAAATATTTTACGTCGCACATATCGAGATTTATTTTCCATCATGAAATAAATTGGAATAAATTATGAAGCAATTCATGCATGCCCTGATGACCATGTTATATATTATAATCAACATGAATTTGCAACATAGTTTCTGGAATGTCATATCAGTAGATGTCGAACACATCAACTAAAAAAAAGGGTGCCTCGTAAGGTTCTTTGTCATATTCCCATTATTCTACATTTGCAATGAATTTTCAGGTGCCAAAACATAGCACAATTAATGGATTACCATGCAAGGAATAGAAGTCAATATGACATTATTCGAATGCTTGCAGATGGTTCTACATTTAGAGATATGGAGGAAAAATGGCCTCACTTTAAAGAAGAACCTCGTAATCTTAGGATTTCTTTGGCAGTAGATGGTGTTAATCCATTTGCAGAGATGAGATCCATTTACACTGTGTGGCTTATTTTTATTATTATCAACAATAACATTCCTCTATGGTTGTCAATAAAGAGGGAGCACATAATGTTTTCGATGATTATTCCAGGTATATTGTGTCTACAATTTTTTTTTTAATGTAGTGGAATCTCATTTGTCTTATTTTGTTTCTTAATGTCATATACATATTTTTTTATTTTTCTCTTGTGCATTGTTTGTATATCTAAATGGTACTCATAATTAAATATTTTATATGTTCAAATCAATCAGGTAAGTACCAAGTTAAAGATATGAATGTATATACCTAACCTCTTATTGATGATCTACTAAAGTTATGGAATGGCATCACTATGTATGATGTATCTAGACCAATACGACAAAGGAAAATTCAATTCCATGCAATGCTTGTATGGACAATACATGATGCCCAAGGGTTAACCCATTTTTGTGGTTTGTAATTATAATTTTCACTTTAATTGCATTTAATTTTATGAACTAGTAAATATACTATGCACGCATGGTTTTTTAAATATTCCATTCATTTTATATAATTATAATTGACATAGATATTCCATCTCTTTATGTAGGTCTTCAGACAAAGGGAAAATTTGCATGTCGAGTTTGTGGTCCTAAGATCAAATCTCGACGTTCAAAAATATTAGGAAAGGAGGTTTTTTATTAGTATAGGCACTTCCTCTCTAAGAATCACGGGTATAGAACTACCAAAAAGAAAATTCAATGGGAAGCAAGAGACTGCGTTAAAACTGCAGAGAATGACACCTCACCTATGGAAGTTGCAATATAATAGAAATCGTTAAGGTACGCATGAATCATAGTATATGAAATGTTATGTATTTTTTTTACTGTGTGTTCTTTACTGTAATTGACATTGATTTCTGCAATTTATTTATAAACTACTATTCATGATGGTCATCGTAATCATGAAGGAATTAATGGGCTTGCACAAGAATGAAAAGTTATCCTAAACAATTCAATAGGTTGCCCTACTATGAGCACCTACAAATTGCTCATCTGTCAGATACAATTCATATCAGAAAGAATGTGACTGAAACATTATGGCGAATATTGGATGGAAGGAGTGAGAAATAAACAATTGTCAAAATTTACAAAGACATTCAAGAAGGAAACCATGCAATGAAAAACATCATTCAATTTCATGGCAACGGATACCAAATTAATATAAACTCACTTCCATGGATGTTAATGGAGCAGTAAATTAATGTTGTAAAACAAGTCACGCGAAAAAATAAATTTCCCAATGGATTTTATGTGAACATAAAGAATATCATAACAAAGAGAGGTGATTTTGCGGGGGAGAAAATGCATGATTGGCATTTATTCATGAAGGTAATTATTATGGTATCCTTGTAATTCTTGTTTTTTTATTCCAGTGCATATTGTTGTTATTTTGTTTGTCTACTCTTTGTTTAAAAAATGAAATGATTTGTATATTGTTACAGTATGTTCTACCTCTCTCTCTCATAAGAAACTTCGACAACAATGTCAAACATGTTATATAATCTTGGGAAATAAATGAGGCAAGTAGCGATTTTTTGCATGTGCTTAGTGTTTGCTTAATTCATCGTAGAACTTATATTTGATTTTTGTACACTAATTCATGTTATGTATTATAATGTTTTTTTTGTTAAATCTCCTGATTGGTTTGCGTCACTTGTAGATGGTTGTCATCTAAAGAAATCCATAAAGAAGATATAAAATATTGGAGGAGAGAAATTCCTCATCTCATGTGTGAAATGTAGAAGCATCTACCTTTGACATTTTTCAATGCACAGGAACACTACCTCATACACCAAGTTGAGGAGATTGAATTGTGTGGACCCATGCACTTGAAGTCCATGTGGATGGTTGAGAGGAACTTGAAATTTATGAAGGGTTTGGTTAGAAAATGAGCACATGTTGAGGGTTCTATGATGGAGGGATATATGGTATACAAACTTAAACATGTTGTATATTAGTGAATATATTCCTAATTTAGCATCAAATTTCAATTTACGTCGCATTTGTGATCCGGACTCCAATAACAAATTTAAAGGGTAGTACCTAAAGGGGAAAGGTAGATCGAGGAAGGTGAAAGGCAATTATTAACTAGTGAAGATTAATTAATATAATACATTTGACTGTTGATTTTTATGTATATATATTATACATATTATATTTTTATATTCAATGTATTGCATCAATTAAGAGTGTATAATTTGTTAAGTAAATATACATTTGTATTGAATTTTTATTTTTATTTCCATCAAGCACTTGGTCGAGAGTGGGATGCACTTCATTTATACATTGCAGACAATCTTGACTGGATGAAGGTATGGATTGAACGATGTGAACAATATGGTCATGGAATATCATGGGAAGGTGTGGCTTCATTGGTTAAAGTAGCACATCACAATGGAGACACCAATCTTACACAAAGAGAAATCAATTTAGTATATGGTTTAAAAGATAAGCAGGCAAGCATATTAATCAACCACACTATTTTTTTTTGCAAACATATTGATGTACACATTGATTTTTTCCTTGTATGGCATAAAAATGCACTTAATCATAAATATTGGATCATTATGTAAAATTTTCGTGTGTGTCTTGTTGTAGGTAAAACACCATAAGGCTATGCGGTGCATGGTTGTAGATATCGCATAAAAAAGTTGGATGAAATGAAGAAAACATCATATTGTGGGATATCTACAGTATTTGAGGTGACCAATGTTTCCTCTAGAAGTGTTAGACATCCAGAACTCTCAGAAAATCGATACTATGGGTATCTGGAAGATATTATTCAGTGTGAATTTAACTCCTTCAAGGTAGTTTTGTTCGTTGTCAAATGGTACAGGTTACGATTGAATCAACGTGATCCCGATAAAACTATTATTGAACATGATAATGGATTTACCATGGTAAATACAAGGTTGTTTGAGCCAAGAATTAATCCCTATGTTCTTTCAATCCAATGTGAATATATATTTTACTCTAAGGTTCCAGGTAGAGCGGGTTGAGCATTTTTTGTGAGACACGATCCAAGGGGAAGGTCGATAAAGTATAACGTAGAGGAAGGTAATGAAGAGGGTCTCGAAGAAGAAGATGATGTTGAAGATGATCAACATGAGTTAGATTATCATGTTCCAGAAGAAGATGTCGAAGAATTAGTTGAATCAGATGATGTAACAAACAATGTTCATGAAGATGATATCGATGATGACATCATGATTATAACTGACATCAATGACAATGATGATATGACCAATCCTTACAATGATGAATCTAGATCAGATGATACAGATGATGATTTGGATGAAGAATATGATGAAGTCCATTGAATTCCATTGTCAAATCCATCGTCATAGTTATTATCATCATATCACCCTCTTCCTCATCAACATATTCATCATCATCATCATCATCATCATTGTCATCATCATCGTCATCACCCTCTTCCTCATCAACATATTCATCATCATCATCATCATCACCATCGT
>LPNX010168017.1:1265097-1273423 GCA_001517045.1 Pseudotsuga menziesii
TATTTATAGGATAAACCTTGCATTGAGTGGGTTGTAATGATGGCCCTTGTGTTGGGCCCCATCCATCATCGGTTGGTTTTGGGTTAGGAGTGGGAAGGAATAATCTCTTGTTACCTTGGTTATGTTGAACATGCTTCCTCATATCATAAATCATGAGTGAGAAATGGAATTGTATGTTCTCATGTGTGGGTGAAGGGGCCCAACAATGGTGACATTCCCTTATCTCATGAACAAGGTTATGAATAACAAATCACACCATATGGCATAGTCATTCTATAGCACTTCTGCATCCATCCTTCTGACCACCCACAAAGCTGTAGTCTCAGTTTCAGTTCAAGCAAATCCATCTCTGGATCAAGAGCCATAATCTCCTTAGTAGACATGGAGTTACCCATCACGGATACAGTGGATGCACTAGCAGATTCATATGCATATTGTGTTTCCCGAGCGGCTGATCTTGAACCAACAGAGACAATTGGCCGAGTACTGAAACAGTTCAGGAGCTGTAAGCGTTTCAACCACAGCAATGGACCAAGCAAAAGCACCCTTTCTTTAATTTGAAAGCAGATAGAGGGAGATAGTTGTCGATTTGGAGGGAGCAATTAAGTTGGGTTCAAGTTTGATTGCGATAGGGATCCATTAGGCTAGGTTCGAGTTCAATTGCGATAGGGAGCTACTGAGCCGGTGGTAAGAAAGGAAACCGAATTTATCGAGCAGACCCACATAGCCGGAGCCAATGCTTCCCAAATCGGTAAGAATTTGAACTCATTTGTTCGAACTCATGTAGTTTCCATCCCATATGTGATGTGAATAGGGTTAAGTTGTATAAAATAGGGTCTTCAAAGACATGGCAATGGAATTGACCATTTGAACTCATTTGTTCGAACTCATGTAGTTTCCATCCCATATGTGATGTGAATAGGGTTAAGTTGTATAAAATAGGGTCTTCAAAGACATGGCAATGGAATTGACCATTTGAACTCATTTGTTCGAACTCATGTAGTTTCCATCCCATATGTGATGTGAATAGGGTTAAGTTGTATAAAATAGGGTCTTCAAAGACATGGCAATGGAATTGACCATTTGAACTCATTTGTTCGAACTCATGTAGTTTCCATCCCATATGTGATGTGAATAGGGTTAAGTTGTATAAAATAGGGTCTTCAAAGACATGACAATGGAATTGACCAATGACCAATGCCTCATTTATGTCCACCCATCCAATTAAGAATTGGGCGTAATCATGCTTAGTAAGAAGAATATACGATAGGGGGAATATGGTAGCCACAAACCTTAAACTTGTATTATCCACTACCCTGTCATGGTAAAAATCTAGCAATTATCATACCATGAAAATTTCTTACCAGGATATGTTAAGTAAAATATCAATTTTGTATGGGGGTGACTCTTTTTGGATTTCTGCATTTTGGGCTAAGAGGTTGCTAAGGAGTTTATCATTCTCTTCTTAACTTAGGGATTGGATTTTTCTCTAAAAAGAGTATTCATTTAGCTTACAGAGGTTTGGTGTATTGGGAATATCCAACATTTGACTTACAACATATTTTGTTACATTGCATATTACCGTGGACTGATCAAATGACACAATGGCATGTTTTTCAAAGGAAAAAGTTTTGCACACACTAGGAAATCGATTCCGGGAAATGGTAGGTTTGGGATATGACATTTAGGGCCATATTTGACTCCCAAAGATTTAAGAATTCGTGAGATTCTTTAAACTTGGTTTGGGAAGCAATAATGGACTCACTTAGGTATGTAATTGATAACATAGGATTGAATAGGTATCCCTATATGTTTATGAGGTGATCATAATTTGGGTTTGATTTCTTGTTGGTCTCAAACAATTGGGGATTATCAATAGTGGACATCTCTTTCTTGATTTGAAAACATGACAAGATTTAGAAAAAATCGTATGAAATCGATTCAAATTTACGGTTGGAGGCTGGTTGTCTTTGATGTTTTTTCTCAACTTCATGGATTCAATATGTTATCCTTAGCTCTATTTCAAAAAATGAATTGTTTGACACTCAACAAACATTTTAAAATTTTGAAAATTGTGCATTTATTTCCACATGACATGTGATCACTTAATTGGATTTCCATAGTGACGTAGATATCATACTAACATATGACCTATTTTTCCCATGACCATATGTCTTGTTTTTGTTGGTCCATGTATTGTTTAGCTTTTCTTCCACCCCATCTAAAGCATGGGTCCATCTATCAACGATTTCAACACTCGTGATTAGTAGTTCACCAAAATTGCTTGTAGGAGAGAGAATGCATGAATTCCTACAACATCAAATTAGTGGCATTACATTTCTGGCTTGTGCTCCTTACTTTAAGCACCTTACTACTCAGAGACCCATGAACAACCACTATTGATCTCTTGTGAATTTGATTAATCACATTCCCCACAAAGTCAAACTCCTTGTTCTTACCCTTAGTCATGAGTGCTTATTCTATTACACTTTTTCTAGGATTTTTTGAGTCCCTTCACCTTTCTTGTCACAAGGGTAAGCAACTAGGCGCTTATCTTTGCCCTTCATTAATATATTTCACTTAAATGCAGTGGATGTTAAAAAAATTATCCCCTCACAAGGTCGATAGTGAAACCCTACTTAGAACTGATAAATCCTTGCAAGCGATTGACAATAATGCAACATATGCATTGAAGAAGGTTTAGCTGATTGGTTTACTTACAATATATAAGAAAAACCTTATAGAGGTGTTTGAAATGCTAGTGCTATTTTTTCAAACAAGTAATGAGGTTGTGCATATACATGATATACATGAGTAATAGGTTGTACATATACATGAGGAATACGATTTTATACCCATGTGATATACATGATTTGATAAATTAAACTCACATTCCAAAGTTTATCAATTTTATCTTTAACAACCATATATTTATAAGGATGGGAAAACCTTTTATTGTGGCGAACTAGGGAAATGTTAGGCCATGTATCAATGTAGTGTTATACAAACCATGAAATTTGTAATAAAACCGTAGAAATACATTACAAAACTCTTGGAATAGGATTTGTGGGTTGCTATCTCTTTAGAGGAACATGATGCACCAAGTAGAATGTATTCAATAACACTAGGTTTAGCTGACATATCCACCTTTATATTGGGAGAAATATATACCATATTTCCTTCCTTAAATGCATCTAGAGTGGGTATAAGTTTATTCAACCAATCTACATGTCCAAGTTGTATGAAATCCTTTGATTTGATGGAGAACTGATCAAAATATATTCTAGAGGTAAATGCACCCTAAGAAATAAAATAAGCATGATGGTGCATATTGTACCAAGGGAAATTAGGGTTGTTTAAATATTCTATAATCTCTTGATCATAATTGAATATGGAAGTAGAAATATTAGGAAAATCGGGTGTCTTTAGGGGAGAGCAAAGTGATGAATTGGGTGAGGTACATATTATTTGTATTTCACATTGGGTTTCATATTTGAAGGAATTGGCATGTGATGAGGGTAGGGCACATTTTTCTAAGCATAAATGAACCCTTAATAAAGAGGTTTTGGTTGATTCAACATGGGTTGAGACAGAGGCATTAGAGCCTATGATATTGAATGTCATGGTGGATGGATAGGAAAGGAAAAAATGGTTATGGGCTAAGGGAGCCACATATGATGTAGAATAATTAATGCATGGAGTGCCACTACATGATGGGTTGTAAACATAAGACTAAGTAGGAGTAACCGAATACAAATAACTATCTCTTGCATGTGCCGACAAGCAAAAATAACATACAAATGATAGGGCATATGGTGTTACCCATATGAAGGTAGGATGAACATGGGGCACTTGCAACTAGAATGGTTTCCATACTTATTATTTCTACTAGAATAGGGAATTATATTGTACAAGTAAGAAGTATATGTGACTCAACTAATCACCCCATACATTACATCGTATTACCCTAGATAACCTCTATGGGTGGAGTTAGAACAATGGGTGTTAGGAAAAATAGAATATAAATATCCCAATTGGGCATAAATATGGTATTATTGTTGAGCCTTAATGATATACTATTCCTTAGTTTGTGGAATTTTTAATGAATCATCCTTAGTTATGATGGGTATGCCATATGTTAGAAACCAATCTAGAAATGCAGGGATCCTGTAGTATAATATTGCATAATCTCTTTCATTTACACCATTCATGGATTTGGTCTATGATATTGGTGGTAAAATTTTTATGAAATGATAGAAGGATATCAACTCCCTCATCATCACTAGAAAGCATTTGAAACAATGTAAGAAGCATTGTCATTAGGGACACACAATGAGGATGTGTCACTCCAAGGTTTTCAATACACCATTTCATCGCTATTCATATGAGAGTGTGTTGAAACAATAATGACCTTATCAAATCATTGATAATACTATTGCAAGAGCACCATAAGTGAAATCACATGATATTATTGGATGGATTTTCGATATCCTATCCTTCAAACTTTGCAATGCGTAAAGGAAGCTTGGTAGCAATGGGATGCCATTTGGGATCATGCGAGTGGGATAGTTAGTAAATGTAATCAAATTTCGAATATTTATTTGTCCATGAATGGAAGGATCGATGTGTGAGTAATGTTGGAATTGGTATTCAAATCAGGAGTGGGATTGGGGCACAATAGAACCTCTCAAGCTATTCCATGACGAATGAATGCAATTCGAGATATCATTTATAAATTGCTTCTGCATTGTGAGCATCATGATGCAATTTTTTTCATAGTTTCATCCCTTGAAACCTTGGGGGCACCATCCATCACTGTCGTCAAGTCCTACAAATATATATATTTAAAAACATTAATGGAAATCTATAATTTTTTGATTGCATTGAGAAACTTGCATGAACTCTTCTCACCAAAATTCAGGAAAGCACACCCTTCATTGCACTCCATCTCATGTATCTCAGTGTTTTAAATTGGTGGTTTTAAAGAACGTGAATAGGAGGAACTTTGGTTATCTCTCTAGCACAGAAGATTGATGAACATGATGCATTATTTTCTTGATGTGTATCATCATGAGAAAGATATATTGCAAATACTTGTAAGTTTAAAAATTATATTTTCCAAGAATAGTGATGGATTCAACATGGTTTGGGTGATTGACTTGAGATAGAACCTAACATATACTTTGGTTATTTTAAAAATTTAAAGGGGATCAGTGTTTTTAATATTATTGCGTATTGTTGAATCCTTGAAGGAGACCAATTTGACCGGCTTATTTTACTTTTATATTTCTCTAGATTCGCCCTTTCATGCTAAGCAATTCAACATTCTAAGATATGCATTTGGAAAATAATAATTTGGTTTAAGATTGATATTGTTAACACCATAGCGTTGTTTCTATCTCCCAAATTCATAGTTTTCAAGTTCGTATATATGGTGCATTGAATGATGAATAAATATGTGCCTTACCCAAATTCGGTTTTGCATCTCTATTTGGTATGATAGTGAATTTATTTGACACTCATATCTAATTTTGCACTTCACATACAAAAGTGATTCCAGTATCCTAGATTGATTGTCATTTTTCCCTCTTATGGACTGTCATAATATTGAAATTCAGCCTCTTTGAGACACCAATTGCATTGTTAAAATTTGAAGTGTAAAATCTACTACATTCAAACCCTTGTTCATTGTTAAGAGGTTTGGTTTACTTGAAATCACTTCAAATCCTAGCTCATTGTTGGGTGGCTTCTATTAAGTTCTATTTTTTTAGCATACATTTGGAAACCATTAACTTTTTCCCCTATTTCACTGTTTAAGGGAATACCTGAATTCATGACATATTAATCATCCATTTGTCATTAATTTGGAGGTATTTACTTTTCCTATCTCATTCAAGTAATCCATAACTATATTAAGAACTTTTTGGTAGGTTGATATTGGTGAACTTCATTTGGATTTAGTTAAAGAGACTCCTTAAAGTTTCTTGCTTAAAATTGGTATTGGTTGGATTGTTTTCTTAACTAGATGGTATTTTTCTCTTATTTTCCAAGTTCCTTAAAACTTATATTGATGTCATATGATAAGCAAAGTCTGTAATGTAGAGAAAATTATATCTTGAATGTTAAGATATGTACTCTGGTTATTTATATTTTACCTCATCAAATATTCATGACAAAGATTAAATCATTGGGTGCATGTCTCTCGGTACAGAGAAATAATATTTGTGCAAGTGGTGAATTACAGTGTATGCCATGATATATTTTCACAGTGTACAGTATTTGTGGCTATGACATTTTTTACCATATTGTGAGGCAAATGAATATTGTACATTGTGAGAACATATCACCGCATACACTAATTTCTAAATGCAACCAACTATAGTTAAGTAACTAATTTTGCAAAGTGGAGGTCTTCCAAATATGTTTATTCAGACCTGATCTATGACTCTTGAATGCATCATGTGGTGGGTTGTGACCTTGTGTGTGTTCATTGTACTTGAGTTGTGACCTTTATAGAAGACATGCATTCTAGAAGACATGCCAAGTTTATATATTATGTTCATTAGTTAAACTTCATTGCAATTTTTCTAATGTTTATGTTTTGTACATTGGAATTGATAACTCGTCTCAAGGACTGATCCGACGGATTATTCCTCTGTAAATATCCAATATGGTACATGGTTCATAGAAACGGCGGTTGGAAAAATCGGACAGCAAAACAAATCGGAGGTCGGAAGACATTCCATTTCGCAATGGCAGGCGGCCAAACGATTAGTCTGTCCTCAAAACAAATCGAAGGATGGAAGACATTCCCTTCCGCAACGGCGGGTGGCCAAACGATTAGTCTGTCCGCAAAACAAATCGGAGGTCAGAAGACATTCCCTTCCGCAACGGCAGGCGGCCAAACGATTAGTCTGTCCGCAAAACAAATCGGAGGTCGGAAGACATTCTCTTCCGCAACGTCGGAGCTTACAAGATTTTCTCTTCCGCAATGGCGGAAACTTAAAAATGTTCAGAAGCCGGAGTGATAAAAGAGCCGCAACGGCGAAGATAGAAAGGATTGGAAGTTGGAGTGGAATCGCAGCCGCAACGACGAAAGTATAAAGGCTTCCGGCAGCCGCAACGACGGGCACAAGCTTGATCGGAAGAACAACGCTTCCGGCAGCCGCAATGGCGGGAGCCCAAAACTTAAAATATCGGCAAAATAACTCGACGGAGTCGGAAAAAGAAGTGGTTCCCCATCTGCAACTGTGGAAGAAAAAATACCTAAAGCCTCCGACTCGAAAACCAGCCGACAACCGATTGAGACCGTCGGAGTCCGTTGCTTATCTTCTTCCGCAACGGCGAATCCTGGATAACAAAAACTTTCGACTCAAACACTGCAATATGCATGGCACGGTGACGTTTCCAAACGATTGGCAGTATGTGCATAGTTTTGTGGCGGCAGGATTTCATCATGAACAGCTTATTTGGCGAAGCTTTCTTGGCAGTTATGCCATAGTGGTGATAACGTGAAAGACATATGAAAAAATGCTATGATAACTAATTGGCATTTGGCAGGGGATGTGAACAGTTGCATCCTCCTTAACGCTTCGGCTCATTTGTAATGGTAAGAATGAGGCTTAAATAGAGGAAGCTAGCGACCAGAAGGGAAGACAATTGGGACTCAGATCGTTGAGAACGCAGGCTTGGAGAGTTTGCTAACCACATGATTTTGAAGTCGACCATTCTCAGTTATACTTGGCTTCTTTTGACTGTTGAAGTCCAGTTTTGTAACTTTCAGAGAGGAGGTCTTGAAGACTTTACTGTTAATGTCCAGTTTCTATGATTAGTCCATAACCATTTGTACCATTTTAAATTAATTAGATCGGTTCCCATTGGAGAGGGACCCGGAGACGTATCCCAGTGGAGGGGTTGAACTCCGTTATCAATTTCTGTTGGTGACTCTGGTTCTGTGTTTTCTTCCTTGTATCTGTCTATTAGTGTTGTGGTTTTCTTTCCTGTTCTGAGCATTTAATTTCTGTTAATGCTGTTCCTTTAATTAACCTGTTGCACGCATTCTTTTACAACAAACTTTTAATGCACTAAAGTTGAGGTCCTACGGATCATATTTGGTATCAGAGCTGGTTGACTGTTGTGCAAGTTTGTGAATGCTTACCAGGTCCAGGTTAAAGCTTGGTGAAGGAGAATTAGTTGAAGGAGATCATGATATTGGCTCCAGGAAAACATTCTCAAGAACCATGTCTTCTCCACGAGGGGAAGAAGAAGGACATATTGAACGGGAAAAACCTGTCATTTCTGAAACTGAGTTTCTAGAGGCTTTTAT
>LPNX010168017.1:1273803-1292545 GCA_001517045.1 Pseudotsuga menziesii
GAAAGGAAACATCTACCATCACGAAAGAGGGTGAGAGACCCACATGCTCACATTGTCAGAAAGGGCATGATGTTTCAAAGTGCTGGAAACTTCATCCAGAATTAAATCCAAAGTGGATGAGAAGAAATAAAAACAAAGATAAGGATAATCAAGCAGCTACTGTAGCAATAATTCAAGACTTGGGATCTGATTCAGGTGATAAGACTAAGATCACAGCAATAGGGATCCAAGGTAAGATGCAGGTATATCTCTTTCCATTGATGCAAGTTCAAGTTCTAATTCATGTGCAAGTATAAGTACAAATATGCTATCTACTTCTATGCATGGTGATAAAAGAAGAAGTGAACTGTTTCATGTTCGTTTCATTACAAATCATACAAAGATTGATACTCTGTTTGATAGTGGTTCACAAGTAAATCTGATATCAGAAGAAGTGGTTAAGAAATTGCATTTAGTTACTGTGCCTCATGAAAAGCCCTATCCTCTAGGTTGGGTTACTAATGATACATAATTGCAAGTTACAAAGAAATGTGTTTTGAAATTTGCAATCACTGAAAAGTTTATGGATGAGGTAGAACTAGATGTAGTACCCCTTGACATTTGTGGAATTGTACTTGGGAGTCCATATTTGTATGACCGGAAAGCAGTCTTTTATAGAGAGCAGAACAAATATCATCTTTTTAAAGGTGGTGTGGAATACATTGTTCGTGCACATCGTATGAAGACAAATCTAGCATTCATCACTACAAGTCAAATGAAAATGATAGTGAATGCTAGTAGGAAGTTTGCATTAATGGCAGTTAAATGTGAATCATTGGAAAGTGATAAATCACTTAATAGAGATGTACAACCTGAAGTACAGTTGTAGAAAACCATGCCTTTTCCAAATCTTGGCATGAATCGGATGATTATTCAATTTCTTCAAAATTATTGTGATGAACATCCTAAGGTTCAGGGTGAACAGTTGCAACACGTGCAGTGCGTTAAATCTCCTTTTGAGGCTTGTTTTTGTTATCTGTTGAGGTCACATGTGAACTTTTCTTTCGGCACAAAATATGTTAGAGTTGGACATCATGATGCAAAGAAAGAAGTGCAGCAGATAGTGCAAGAACAGTAGGAGACGAGCCGGGTAATTTGCAAAGCCAGACATGAAAATCATCATCCTTTTGAGGCCGAAAAGCAAGTTTGGTTGCAGATCATCAAGGGAAGATTGAAAGGTAAAAAGCTCAATTCTGTTTATGATCGTTTTTAGATCTTTGAAAAGAAGTATAAACATTCTTTCTGTTTGAGATTATCTCCAATTGCATATGCAAAGAATTTTAAATGGTATGAACCTCCTTTGGTCATAGACAAGGAGACTAATATACAGATTCTAAGCAAGGCAGGATGTATGGAGATCGGAATGGTGAGGAAGTGGTACCCTCACCTTCCTGCAGGATGATCTAGGATTTTGGAGGTCCAAAATCTCTCCAATGGGGAGGATTGATCCGGCGGATTATTCCTCTGTAAAGATCCAATATGGTACATGGTTCATAGAAACGACGGTTGGAAAAATCGGACATCAAAACAAATCGGAGGTCGGAAGACATTCCCTTCTACAACGGCGGGCGGCCAAACGATTAGTCTGTCCGTAAAACAAATCGGAGGATGGAAGACATTCCCTTCCGCAATGGCGGACGACCAAACGATTAGTCTATCCGCAAAACAAATCGGAGGTCGGAAGACATTCCCTTCCGCAATGGCGGGCGGCCAAACGATTAGTCTGTCCGCAAAACAAATCGTAGGTCGGAAGACATTCTCTTCTGCAACGTCAGAGCTTACAAGCTTTTCTCTTCCACAATGGCGGAAACTTAAAGATGTTCGGAAGCCGGAGTGATAAAAGAGCCGCAACGGCGAAGATAGAAAGGATCGGAAGTCGGAGCGGAATAGCAGCCGCAACGACGGAAGTATAAAGGCTTCCGGCAGTCGCAACGACGGGCAAAAGCTTGATTGAAAGAACAACGCTTCCGGCAGCCGCAACGGCGGGAACCCAAAACTTAAAAGATCGGCAAAATAACTCGACGGAGTCGGAAAAATAAGTGGTTCCCCATCCGCAACTGCGGAAGCCAAAATACCTAAAGCCTCCGACTCGAAAACCAGCCGACAACCGATTGAGACCGTCGGAGCCCGTTGCTTATCTTCTTCCGCAACGGCGAAGCCCGGATAACA
Organism: Pseudotsuga menziesii; assembly: GCA_001517045.1. Lineage (NCBI taxonomy): Eukaryota > Viridiplantae > Streptophyta > Pinopsida > Pinales > Pinaceae > Pseudotsuga > Pseudotsuga menziesii. The sequence goes on from LPNX010168017.1 coordinate 1,276,012, forward strand.
AAAACTTCTGACTCAAACACTGCAATATGCATGGCGCGGTGACGTTTCCAAACGATTGGCAGTCTGTGCACAGTTTTGTGGCAGCAGGATTTCATCATGAACAGCTTATTTGGCGAAGCTTTCTTGGCAGCTATGCCACAGTGGTGATAACGTGAAAGACATATGAACAACCACTATGATAACGAATTGGCATTTGGCAGGGGATGTGAACAGTCGCATCCTCCTTAACGCTTCGACTCATTTGTAATGGTAAGAATGAGGCTTAAATAGAGGAAGCTGGCGACCAGAAGGGAAGACGATTGGGACTCAGATCATTGAGAACGCAGGCTTGGAGAGTTTGCTAACCACATGCTTTTGAAGTCGACCATTCTCAGTTATACTTGGCTTCTTTTGACTGTTGAAGTCCAGTTTTTTAACTTTCAGAGAGGAGGTCTTGAAGACTTTACTGTTAATGTCCAGTTTCTGTGATTAGTCTAGAACCATTTGTACCATTTTAAATTAATTGGATCAGTTCCCATTGGAGAGGGACCCGGAGACGTAGCCTAGTGGAGGGGTTGAACTCCGTTATCAATTTCTGTTGGTGACTCTGGTTCTGTGTTTTCTGGTTGACATCTGTTTATCAGTCTTGTTTTTCATTCCTGTTCTGAGCATTTAATTTCTGTTAATGCTATTCCTTTAATTAACCTGTTGCACGCATTCTTTTACAACAAACTTTTAATGCACTAAAGTTGAGGTCCTACAGATCAAGGACCAACTTTAACACAATGACCAGTGGAGCGTTAAAGTTGAAAGAGATGAAAATTATGTATGAATTTATTACAATGGTACTTTTCTAGATCTACCTTTTTTATTTACTTATGCTTATACAATGATGATAAAAATATATGTGACAACATAACTTGAGAGAGAGAAAATATTAAATTCGTTAGTCTTGTTGGCCCTATGGGTAAAATGGGTTGTTTGTCCACTTTTATGGTACACCTTGGTCTTGTGGGTATGGGGGTTTCCTTACCATATTGTTGTGACCCCTTTTGTTGACTTATTTTCCTTCATCTTCTATTTGGTCCTAGTGCCCTTATTCTGTGTGGTAGCTTGACCATCTTTGGTATTATTACTTAACCTTATTACTTTTATTGTTTTATTATTATATGACCACATGACCTTTGGTACCCTATTCTAAAAGTACTCAAATTTATTTTATGTTTTTTTTTATAGTAACCACCATAAAACCTAGGGTTGCCTAGGTGACCATTCTATAAGACCTGCAAACTTTATATATTATGTTCATAACTTCACTCTTGGAGTATCTTGGCATGAAAGAAGTATAGATTTGATATTTGCTGGACACATGAAGTTGAGTACACTTAAAGTAGGGTACCAAAGGTCATATGGTACCTCTTCTAGGGCCTCTAAAATTGTGTTGTGAAGTATGAACAGTGATCTCCAACCCATGAGCTCCAACTGTGAAACCTGAACCTAAACCATCAACAATCTAACTCTCTCTCTCTGAAGTTATGTCTTCTGACTACTCCTTATAGTGAAAAGAGTTGACTCAAAATCATGTCCGAGTATAATGCATATCCAAACCATATCTATCTAGCATCATTATTGTTCTTCAATTACTATTCATTAGTTAAACTTCATTGTAATTTTTTTACTGTTTATGTTCTATACATTGGAATTGATAACTCATCTCAAGGACCAACTTTAACGCAGTGACAAGTGGAGTGTTAATGTTGAAAGAGATGAAAATTATGTATGAATTTATTACAACAATACTTTTCTAGATCTACTTTTGTTATTACTTCTGCTTATACAATGATGATAAAAGTATATGTGACAATATAACTTGAGAGGGAGAGAAAAGATTAAAGTCATTGGTCTTGTTGGCCCTATGGGTAAAATGAGTTGTTTGTCCACCTTTACGGTACACATTGGTCAAGATATGTATTTTCAAGATTGGGGGAGAAATGATAACTATGTATGATGATAGTGGAAAATGCATGCCTTAATGCCTTGTAATTTTCTAATATGAACTATGCATACCCAACAAGGTTATATTTGAACATTTTCCCCATGGTGCAGGAAGAACCAAACAGGTATTTGTTAGACCTGTCTTCCTTGAGCGAGGGAAGTTTATGAAGGCTACAGAAAAGTGAGACATCCAGTAGGTCTACAAGGGCTGGATCAACAACATGTCAAAATATCATAAGAAAATTCCATAAACGCATGGAAATTTTTCTTGCTGAAGGGGGGTCATGTTTCTATGATGATGAGACAATAGGCGACATTGAGGTTCCCTTAAGGTACAACATTTAGGGAAACAATGGGTACCTAGGGATCTTCCTCAACTGAACACATATTTTTGTGTTAACGAGAGGATATATCGAATAGCACCGCCGTCATTACATGGTTTGGGGTTGTTTTGCATGGATAGCATAAAGGTCGGTTATGACAGTTGTACATAATTGATGGAGTATGTTGGAATCTATTACAACTACAAATATTGGATGCGCCTAGTTCAATATACATGAAATATGTGTAGATATGGGCTGTCAGCAAATTATTTACAGGTGAAAGACAAATATTAAAATAAAGGAGCAATGTTGTACATTGACGGAAGACCAAAGGACACTGGGAATATTGTGGGGTTTATAAACAGTACACAACCAGGGTCTACAACTGAGCAACCCAACTGCATATTTGAGGGGCTTGAAGGAAACCATGTATTTGTATGTGCCATTAAATCAATAGTTGCAGAGGAAGAGTTGCTTATTAATTACAATTTGAATCGAGTATATACAAACATAGTTACTATGGAAGTGGTACATCCAAAAATTTACCCAACCTTTTATTAATTAATTTAACCTCTTAAGTATTTTTCGTTAGTTAATTGTTATAATTTTGTTTAAATTTTCTCTATTTACTTCGTAGGGTAGTGATCAGGGCATCTCCCCAGTGGCTGGTCATAGGAGTACAACTTCCTGGAAGCAGTAGGTATAGATCTTTGTAATAGTACAAATATAATTTGAAAAAAAAGAGTTTTGTTGTTGTTGTGTTTTTTCATGAGTATATTCGTTTTATTTATATAATGTTATTTGTATATTTGTTGCAGAGTGTTATTAAGGGAAACCACCCGGCTGTTGATCATACGACAACAAACTCGGGGCAACAGGTAACCCTGATTTTAATTGTAGAATTTAAATACGTCAAAATGTTTTGTTATTATATTGTTTCAATGAGTATTTTGGTTTCGTTTAGATAATTTTTTCTATGTTTTTTATGCATGGTTCTATTAGGGGCACCTACCTCGCAGTAGATGATACCAAACCTGCGTCGAGGCGACAAGTATACATCGATGCCATTGTACAAATTTAATATGTACAAAAAGTTTTGTTGTTGTGTTTTTTCATGAGTATATTCATTTGGTTTATATAATGTTATCTATATTTGATGCAGAGTGTTGATCGGGGAAGCCAACTGGTTGTTGATCAGACGACAACACCCTCGAGGAAACTAGTAAAATTGATTGTAATTGTACAATTTAAATATGTCAAAATTGTACCTATATAATATGTAGCATAATGTTTTTTTTGTTATGTATTTTTTGTGTGCATACTGGTTTCATTATGATAATGTTTTCTACTTCTTTCTTGCAGGTGGATGATCGGGGCAAGTCCTCAACTATGGATCAGATGACACCATTATCCAGGCATCAGGTAAACCTAGTTGTAATTTTAGGAATCTATCATGATAGATATGTTTTGTTAATATAATTTTTTCCTCAGTCTATTTCTTTCACGTTAGTAATGTTTTATATATTTTTGTTGCAGACCAATTATTCGGTGTATGAAACAGATTCACAAAAATCAATAGCTTTTGATGTGGATGAGTTGTTGCAAGATGCTGACATTGGTTCTTCTCTAGACTCGGTTAAGGTTATAGAGAAGACCTTGAAAAAAATTAATGAACATATCCTTCGTCTCTTATTCATTATTCTGTAGACATACGAGATAAAACCCAAGGTAGAAGTGTTGGTAAAGAGATCTCATGCCTTGCAAGTAAGTTGCAAAATCTTGAATCATAATATAAATTCACTTAGAAATTTATAATTTTTACATTTATATGATAGTGAACTTATAAAATATGGTTTTTACTTACATGATTTTCTGTGACCACACACTAGTGGTCAAGGCAGTGTTGGGACCATTGATGCTCATGGAGATCAGCTGTCATATGAGCAAACGACTCCACATACATCGACTCATGCACCATGGTTGTTGACTGAACAATCGACAACATGTTCTGTGGCACCCCTCAGGCCAGCAGAGAGTGCACCCGCTAGTGACCTATACACACTAGATCATGCAGCAGAAGGGGTCGATGCATAACCTATTAGTATTGATCTTGTTGAAGCAACATTTCCTGGATCTCCCCATGTCACTAGCACGGGTACAATACAAACAATATTTTTGGTGGATGAATATCTCGTTCCAATAAAGATAGAGAAGATCCCAGACATTTATACGTTGTTCAAGTTAGTGTTTATAATTTGATTGTAATATACCGATAAAAAAAATTCAACTAATGAGGGCATGATCATTTTGCAGAAAATGATATTTTTTATAAACATCTAAATGATTTGTCCTTGGAGATATTCGGGCCCACCATTCACACAAGGTGGGATAGACAAACAAAAAATTTAAAGGATGATCTCACTAATCGGTTGGTTTTCATGTTCGACAACGTGACCTTCGATTGAGTCGTGGTCCTAAAGAAGGTTGTACAACATATGAATATTGTCTGAGACCAATATAGGGTTCACCTAGAAAGGAACCCTAAGTATGAGCGCCGTCTGATGATTCCAGCATGAGAGTGGAAAGCCTTAGTGGAAGATAGAAATGAGAGGGATTAGAGAAAATAAGTAATGATACCACTAGGCACAGGGAGGTATGCAATACTTTCCACAATGTAATGCTAACCCTTATTATTATTAATTTTTATATCGAATTTGGAACATCTAACGTATTTCAACACTTGCATAGTCTGTCAAACACATCAGAGGACAAATGCAAGACTAGAAAAAATTGGCCAGCACAAGCTTGGCCCTGGTGGTTATTCGAATTTGGCGGCATGAATTGTAAGTATTGAAAAACCGATAATGCATCCAAATAATAAATTGCAAATTATTTTTGTTTTATTGCAATGCAAAATGTAAATTAATGACGTTATGCAAATATGAAGGCCGACCGATTCAAGGAAGTGCCCACTGAGAAAGAATTGAAGCTTGGCTTCTAGCATAGCTTTGAAGTTGTTGTTGAACGCCGAAAAAACTTGTCTGGGAAAACACGGTCTTCTGGTGATCCATCTGGTGCACAGGTATATAAAATCTATATAGTTTAATGAAGATTTATTACTTGATCAATCTGGTGCACATGTATATAAAATCTATATAGTTTAATGAAAATCCATCTCACGAGCACTCTACTAGGAAGACAACATGACAAGTTGATAAAGCACCAAGAACTAAACGACAAGTTCCAGAAGATGATATTCTTGTTGATTTTGTAAAGAGAAGAAAAATTAGAAAGAAGTGACTGAAGAAATATAGTGTAATTATTTTAGATAATATAACTTCGTGCATGATTTGTTGCTTATTGAATGAATGGATGGTTTAATGAATGTTAGATTTTATTGAATGAATGCGTCGAGTAAAACAATGAATGGTTTAATGAATGTTAGCTTTTATTGAATGCATGGTAATTGTTTATGATGAAATTTTCATGAATTTGCACGTATTTTTTTGTTAAGTACATGCATTGGGTATGGGGAATTGAGAGTGATGTGAGGGGGGGAGGGGCCATAAGATATTCCACCTTCATGTGGTTGGCCCTGTTCAATAGAGAATAGTAAATTATTCTCAAAATAAAGAGGAGCTCAATGAATGGTAAGGAATTATCCATTTCCCACAATTATTTCTTTGAAGCATTATTGTCATAGCATGTATTCCATGACTTATAAAATTTCTTCTGGTGTATAATTGTAGTGTCAAAATTTTACTATGGCTATTTCACTCATGGAACTTGTTACATATAGCCTTGGGAAACATTTTGAAATTTCAGAAGAAAAATTGGCGGTTTGATGTGATCGATGGTCTTATATACTTTGTTTTGGTGTTCTCCATGTTTCCTCAAGTGAACTCTTATTACCCATTATTTTACTTGAATATTATTGTAATTTACATTATTAAATTAAAATGTTCATCAAATGTAAAATGTTCATTATTAATGTTTTTTTTCTTCATTAAGACTACTGAAACTGTATTTTTTTAGCTTCATTTCATTATTTTCATAAACAAGAAAATCTTTATTTGAGGGGTCCTACCATGAAATTATTGCAACAGTAAAATATTTGTAGTATGTTGAAATATGTTTTGAAAGGTAAAAAAAATGTAGACAATGTCAAGCTATAAAAATCAAGGGAAGTTGTTCCAAGAAATTATAAGTATCGGCAACATATGCATATTTACAAGACACAGGTAAGAGAAATGATGCAATATCATGACATACTCTTAAATTGTAGCTGCTTTAAAACATTTTTATTTATAGCCATCCATTTTCATAGTTCTTTCAAAACTATTTGCATTTTCATAGTTCTTTCAAAACTATTGCCATTTTTTGCACACAATTATATTCCATCTATATTTTTTGATGGACTTTCCTCATGTTTAGCTTTCTCAAACTCCCATGACTCATTTTTCTATAAGTAATAACTAATTTGTCACTTGAATGGACTATCAAGTTTATAACCTGTGTCATCTCTAAGATATTCATGTTCTCTCTTCCCCTTGTTGTAATTTGTCTTCATTCAGGAGCAGATGGCCTAAGTCATCAATAATTTTCATTGATAAATCTTCCAACACCTCTACAGAATTGCCCAACTTTGTAATGCCATTTTCCTCAGTTGTAGGTTCTTAACTTAGAAGATCAAGCTCCTTGTATATTTTATGTCCTTGAATAACCATGGCTCAACATTCTATTACATTTGGTCCATATTATACCAATGGAAACGTAGTGCCTGAAACATCCAGTTATTTTGTGGAGTGAGAGAAATCCTTATAATAAAAAAGATTCATGGAAGATGCAAAATCCAATGCACTTTATTTATCTAAAGATCCTACATAATTCGTTTTGAGATCAACAATGGTTGAAGAACCTAAGGAACATGGAAAAATGACTTTTTTGCAAGAGTATTTATTCAGTATCCTTAGTATTTCAATTCAGTTTTATGAGATGGCCATTAAGATATGACTGCAAGAGATACAAATACATAGATAAGAAGAACACATTTACTCTCCCCTCTTTACTAACTTGCAATTGTATCAATTCGATACCCAACACATTTTGTCAGCTTATATTTCATTACTCGGAAATATAGATTTGAATATGGAAGCTATTTGGGGTTTTATTGAGTGATGCATTTCCATAATAGAGTAATATTGGTTCAATCCACCCGCGTGAAGGTTTTGATATGATATATGCGTGAAGGTTTTCGCATACTTATTAGATATAAGATCAAAGTAATGCTTGTGCTTGTTTTGTTTATTGAAGTCTATTAAATTTACAAATACCTTTATATGATATAAAGTTGTATTTATTGCAACGAGTTTTTGTCTAATGTCTTTGTGTAATTTTGCAGGGTTTGCTTGTAATTAAAGTGAAGATCATGTTGAATTGGGATTCGAAGGGGAAGAAAAGTCAGACAAAACCACTTCTTGACTTGGTTACCATTCAGACTTGTAAGGACGAGGGAGATTTCTATTGATGTATTTGTAACTTCGGAATGTATTCATTTGTATATCTTATGTATTGTACCCCGATGTTCCTATCAGGAAGTATCTGTAATGTAAACAAGTCATGTAAATTCATTGAGGTTAACCCTCCATTGTAAGTCGGGGCAATAGGCCCCACAATTGAGTTAAGGTTAACCCTCCTTGTTGATTGGAGGGCAAAGTCCTCACAGTTGTGGGGCACTAGGGTTATTAGACTCTCTTAGAGAAGTCGACCCTAGTAAGTAATTGTTAAGTGAGGCCGATTTGATGGAGTGGAAATAAAGTGAACGAAAGAATATAAATAGAAGTGAGGCTCTCCTCATTTCTGTACACACTCACTCACTCACTGGGGTGCATGAGTGAGAGAGGAGAAGCTCTCTCAAGTGAGAGAGAGAACAGTTGTTGGAGATAATCTTTTATGTATTTGGGTTTTACTGCTGCCATTGGTGCTCATTCTATCTCTGAGGAAGTTGCGGGGTTTTCTCCTTTATGGTTTCCCCGAGGAAAATTCTTTGTGTCTCTTGTCTCTTGTGTTTTTCGTTGTGCATGTTATTCTCTCAGATAAGATCCTAGATCATATTGCTTAAATGATAAAAAACTAACATGGTATCAGAGCTAACCTGAGAAGAAGACACTGTGTATCTGCAAAAGCTAGGGCTTCTTAATTTTTGGGTCTCTCTCCACAATCCATTAGCAAAAGGATGCTAGGCTAACTCTCCATTGAAGGGTGCATCTTTCTGTTGAAGGAGAATTTGATTCTGGGCATTTTCAGTTTTTGCTGCGGGAAATTAGGGCTTCTTACAGAAGAGGATTTTCTTAATGAGCCTAGAATAGGATTAATCTCCTCATTAAAATAGAATTTTAGAGACCTGGGTCAATATTTTTGGTTGGGTGAATCTCCAAGAAAGTCAAACCCTAGTTTGACCCCGAGCCTGAAAAACCCTAAAATACTAAAACGAGTAGTTTTGGTAGATTCACTATATCTCGAGATTGGAGAAGGATTAAGACCCAAAACTTTCAAAATTTGAAGATAAATTCCTGATGTACATTGTGTAAACGTTTCAACCTTAGATTCATTATATTCTGGGAGATATTATTCCTCCAATTTAGGGTTCCAGTCTCTTCCAAGATTCATCCCTAAATAGGACACCTAGGGAGAATTGAAATATCTTGGGCTACAAATATCCAAATGAAATTTCACAAGATGTTCCAGATAGGGCACATAATTTAATTTATGTGGTAAGAGTTTCAAACCCTGAAGGTGAAACAATGACATGTGGCAGTCTATACAACTTCGCTATGCTGAACCATTCTAAAACAAGTCACTTTGGGAAAATTCTCAGAAGTCCCAATTGGTGAGACCAATTTTGGTCAAACCTATGTTTTTAGAAAGAGGACAGATGAGGTTACCTCAAAACGAAATTTTAGACATAGAGGAGTAGTAATTTCAGAGATACCATAGAAACAGTATCAGGCATTTCTGCAGAAGAAATTGGAAAACTAGGGCTTCCTGTTTTAGGAGTTTCCCTCCACTATTTTCAGAAAATGAGTACATTGGACAGCTCGCCTTGAAGAGGTCTATCCTTCCATCCAATCATATCTGAAAGATTCCAAGTTTTGAAAATTATGATTTCTCTGACAAACCCTAGATCATCCAGCTCTGGAACCAGGATGGACACCTCAAATAGGTAATATCTAATCTTTTGCTATTTACAGTTGATGTTCTCATTTCAATATGACTAGTCACACCAGCTTGATGACAAGATTGGTGAGGATGACAACTTACAAGCATGGAAGTATAGGATTTCACTAGTTCTTGAAGGAAATGAATCGGACACCTACATAAGTAGAGAGATTCCAGTTCCAGAGGGAGATGAGGCTAAAAGCCTTACACAAGAAGAACTTGGTCAAGGCCAAGAAGATTATTGCTCATTCAATCATGTATCACGTTATGCCACAAGTGTCTTCCCTAAAGACACCGAAAGAGATGTTTGATTCATTGAACAAGCTACTTGAAGGAAAGAACATAAATCGGAAGATGACTTTGAGAAAACAATTGAATAATTTGAAGATCCAGAATGCAAAGACCATACAGTCATACTTTACAAGTGTCTCTCAAATCAAAGAACAACTTGAAGCGGTATAAGAAGAAGTGGAGAATGCAGAAGTTGTGATAACCACCTTGAATGGCCTCCCAGGATCATGGGATTCATTCACTCAAGGAATGTATGCCAGAAGGAAGTGATTACTTTCAGCAGACTCTGGGAAGAGCACACACAAGAAGAAGTTTGACTCATAATAAGAGAAGAGGAAATGGGAGCAACTCAAGATCAAGATCTCACGATTCAAAGAAGATCCCTCAAGCGTTGAGGAATACGAAGGACTCAATTCTGAACAACCTCTTATCCATATGGATAATAAATCATGATGTCATGAATGAAGAATATGATGAAGCTGAAGGCTCAAGAAGGAGTCTACCCATGAAATAAATAAATATAAGTATTCAATTGTCATTTCATGATATTATGTTGTTATGCATTTGTTTATATTCAGTTGATGTGTTATGCATGATAGAATGTTTGCATTAATGACAGTATACTACTAATATGCATGTGATGGGAAAGTATCCCATGGTGCTATACAACTCACCATTGCTACTTATCTAGAATGAAACCTCTTTGCTAACATATTGGATTAGTGCACAATCTCAATGTTGTCCTGGTAGAGATGGAAGGAATCTAGAAAGTTTCCGTGAGATATGGATGAATGTTGTATTGGCTAAAATAGTTGCATGATCATATATTTATGCATAAGAATTTGCCATTATGAATATGCCTTATGAAATGTTTCTAACCATACAAATTCATTTGAATTGTAGGAAAGATCGCGTACAATCACCTACAAGAAAAGAAGGTTGAGACTTGTTCTGAAGAACAAGTGATGACAGTTCAAGAAAGAATCCAAGATGAAGAATAATATGATGATACTTTCAAAGAAGAGATCTCAGACACAGTGTAGTTATGTAACACTATTGAGCGACATCATTGATGAAGAACCTTGTAGCTATGAAGAAGAAGCCAAGAAGAAAGGAAAGGAAAGTACCAGTTCAAGAAGAATGATGTCTAGGACGCAGCATCGAGACTTGAAGGGAAGTCTGTAGTATCTTCCATATGGATCTACAAGATCCAGCATGTAGTAGATGACAACATCGTGGGATACAAGCAGGATTTGTAGCATGAGGCTCCTCACGGAAAGAAGGCACAGACTACGAAGAGACATTTACATCCAGTGGGATTTGACACACATGATAGGAAGACTCATGTGTGCAAATTAAAGAAGACCTTGTACGAGCTCAGAAGACACCCATGGGATAACACATACATGAGGAGCTTGATGAAGATATTAACCTTTACTACAAGGTTGAATATGAAAGCCTATAGAGGATGACAGGCTCACATATGGGTGAGAGAAGAACGTTTTCAAGATAGAGGATCTTGGTATCCAATGACCCTAGATGTATACATAGAATAATAGTAGCAGAGGAAGCTACTTGTCACTCCAGTACAGGATACATAGAGTATGAAAGGCAGAGGGAGAATAATGCTCCGCTTCAGAGGGAGTGACTATAGAATATCCTGAGGTTCGACATGGTATGATAGGATGGACAGATTACTGATGACTCTAGGCTTTACCTTTGCTTCAAGGTTGAAGTCGAAAGACTAGTGATGCTCCTATTATATGTTGATGACATGTTCTTGATAGGAAAAGAGGAACTTGTTAGAGATGCAAGAAGGAGACTTGATATTGAGTTCAAGATGAAGAACTTGGCGATGATGCTCTACTTCCTAGGAATGGAGGTGTGGCAGAATGTGGATGGAATCTCCCTTGGACAAGGGAAGTATGTAGTAGAGATACTTAAGTGGTTCAGGATGATGGATTGCAAGGCCATGACCATACCTATGGCATCGAACCTGAAGCTATTGAGTGTTGCTTCATCATAATCAGTTGATGCCTCGATGTATCATCAGATGATTTGTTCCTTGATGTACCTGATGAATACAAGACCAGATATTTGCTTTGCTATGAACACATTGAGACATGTTCACCCGATGGTTGTAAAGAATGCAGTGAGGTACCTGAAGGGTACAGTTGAGTATGGGCTCAAGTATGATACGAATCTAAAGATTAACCTAGAGGGTTATGTGGATTAGGATTGGGCAGGCAATGCCATTGATAGAAAGAGCACTCCAGGTGTTGCTTCAGTATGGGATCATGTGTGATCTCCTGGTTTAGCAGGAATCCATCCTGTGTGGCACTGAGTACAACCGAAGTAAAGTAAGTTGCAGCTTGTTCGGCTAGTTGTGAGGTAGTGTGGTTGAGAAAGCTATTGTCTGATTTATTTGATCTCCAGATGGAAGCTACTTGTATATATTGGACAACCAGAGCTGTGTGAAGCTGTCGGAGAACCCAGTGTTCCATGACAAGTCAAAGCATATCAAGATCAAGTATCACTATATCAGTGATATGGTGTAGAGAGGAGCAATGAAGCTCCAGTATGTTGCGATGGATGAGCAGATAGCTGATGTACTGACCAAACCATTAGCTAGAGTAAAGTTTGAGTACTTCAGGGAGAAACTTGGTGTTCTCCAGATCGAGGTTCCCTCCAAAGGGAATTGATGTGTCCGTTGGCCTTTCTGACATGGTGGAAGGCTGAGCTTCACATGGTCAGATGTAAGTGCAGAGATGCTCTGATGTGATTGTGGGTTGTGTTACCACATGATCAGTGCAGAGATATTTTGATGTGATTGTGGGATGTGTTCCCACATGATCAGTGCAGAGCCATTCTGATGTGATTGAGGGATATGTTCCCACATGATCAGATATAAGTGCATAGATGCTCTGATGTGATTGTGGGTTGTGTTACCACATGATCAGTGCAAATATATACTGATGTGATTGTGGGATGTGTTCCCACATGTTCAGTGCAGAGCCATTCTGATGTGATTGTGGGATGTGTTCCCACATGATCAGATGTAAGTGCAACACCTTTCTGACATGATGGGGTCGAATGTAAGTGTAGAGCCTTTTTGACATGATGAGGTCGGATGTAAGTGCAATGCCTTTCTAACATAATGAGGTCGAATGTAAGTGCAGAGCCTTTCTGACATGATGAGGTCAGATGTAAGTGCAGAGCCTTTCTGACATGATGAGGTCAGATGTAAGTGCAGAGCCTTTCTGACATGAAGAGGTCGAATGTAAGTGTAGAGCCTTTCTGACAAGATGAGGTCGAATGTGAGTGCTGGGCCTTTCTGACATGGGTTTTGGATGTGTTCCTCCCATGGTCAGATGTGAGTGCTGGGCATGCCTTTCTGACATGGTTCTTGGATGTGTTCCTCCCATGGTCATATGTAAGTGTTGGGTGGGACTTTTTGACATGGTTCATTCCATGGTCAGATATAAGTGCTAAAGATAATGAAGACCTACATGAAGGCTAGGCCTACAACCAACATGAAAAAGGGATGGCTCTGTAGAACTTCCTGTGACGAGTAGAATTGAGATAGCACCAGTGATGATGACCCAGTGATGATCCAGATCAAGTGATTGTCCAGAATTGATGATGATCCAGTGATGATACAGATCAAGTGATGATCTAGACTTGATGATGATCCAGTGACTATCTAGATCAAGTGATGATACAAACTTGATGATGATCCAGTGACGATCCAGATCAAGATATTGTCTAGAATTGATGATGATCCAGTGACGATCCAAACCAAGTGATGATCCAGACTTGATGATGATCCAGTGAATATCTAGATCAAGTGATGATCCAGACTTGATGATGATCCAGTGACGATCCAGATCAAGTGATGATTCAGACTTGATGATGATCCAGTGATGCTCCAAATTAAGTGATGATCCAGACTTGATGATGATCCAGTGATGCTCCAGATCAAGTGATGATCTAGACTTGATGATGATCAAGTGATGATCCAAACTTGATGATGATCCAGTGATGCTCTAGATCAAGTGATGATCTAGACTTGATGATGATCCAGTGATGCTCCAGATCAAGTAATGATCCAGACTTGATGATGATCCAGTGATGATCCAGACTTGATGAAGATGAATTGAAGATGAAGATGACTTGATGATGATCCAGATGATACAAAGAAGAAGACTTGTGTTGAGAGAATACCTTCCTAGTTAAGAGGGAGTGTTAATGTATTTGTAAATTCTGAATGTATTCATTTGTATATCTTATGTATTGTACCCCGATGTTCCTATCGGGAAGTATCTATAATGTAAACAGGTCATGTAAATTCATTGAGGTTAACACTCCATTGTAAGTCAAGGCAATAGTCCCCACAATTGAGTTAAGGTTAACCCTCCTTGTTGATCAGAGGGAAAAGTTCCCATAGTTGTGGGGCACTAGGGTTATTAGACTCTACTAGAGAAGTCGGTCTTGGTAAGTAATTGTTAAGTGAGGCTGACTTGATGGAGTGGAAATAAAGTGAACGAAAGAATATAAATAGAAGTGAGGCTCTCCTCATTTCTATACACACACACTCACTCACTGGGGCGCATGAGTGAGAGAGGAGAAGCTCTCTCAAGTGAGAGAGAGAGAGAACAACTATTGGAGATCATTTTTTCTGTCTTTGGGTTTTACTGCTGCCATTGGTGCTCATTCTATCTCTGAGGAAGTTGAGGGGTTTTCTTCTTTATGGTTTCCCCGAGGAAAATTCTTTGTGTCTCTTGTCTCATGTGTTTTTTGATGTGCATGTTATTCTCTTAGATAAGATCCTAGATCATATTGCTTAAATGATAAAAATCTAACAATTTATCTAGTAAGCCAAGCAGTTGGAAATGAAATTGAAATAATCGCTTAGACTTTTCCTCTATCCATTTCTATGATGATTTGAAACTACCTTGGGTCTCTGCATTTATTAGATGAAAAAAATAGGGAAGTTTTTATGTTTCTTTTCTCGGCAGTGTTGTGGTTAAAAATAATCTGAGATCATTGGGAGGTATAGTTCCTTTGATTAAAAAAAGTTATCATGGAATACTTAATATTTCATAATCTTTAAGCCTTGTATTCATTTTTAGTCCAACACATACAAGTTTTGGAAAAAAATTGTGTTATCAATCTTTTTGAGGTTTACTGGCTTTTAATTTTTAATGCTGACAAAAAATTTCACAGCTTCTTTAAGTGGTTGCATTTCAATGGCTACTATCAGTGAAACAAAATATTCATCATAATCTTGAATATGACATGACCTTTCAACATCTTGATCCTCTTGATACTTATAGATTAATATAGTTGCATTCTTAGGATCAAACATAGACAAGATTCTATGAAGATTTCCTTGAGACCTTGAACCAACTCTATCATTACTTGAAAGTTTTGGGAGATACTTGACTGTTCACACTCTTGGTATTTATTTTCCTATGACAATTGTTGAAGCTATTTATAAAGTATAAATAAATACATTTATTGCTACTCTAACCTTCAAGTTGAATTCCTAAAATATGGTGTGGAAATATTTCCTTTCTTTATTGATTGAACTCTTCAATAAGGTAGTTTGTCCTGGATTCATTTTCCACCTTGGAACTAGATCTCTAAGAAGAGAATATTGAAGAAAAGTCACCTCATTCATGTTTGTGTTCGAATTTGGTGATAATAAAGTTCAGGAAAAAATGCCAGTGAAAAAAAATATGTTGAATTCACCATTAATTCCGTCCTACTTAAATTCTGCAAAATGTTTGATAGCAATCACTGTGTAGGACATTACATGAATTGATAAGGTTCAGTCATATTGTGGTTGTGTTCAAAATTGTGAAACCTGGAAAAATTAACTGCTAGTGCCTAAGATTTACCAACATGATACATTTTTCAACAGGTACAGAAATCCAGTCACTATGACTAAAGTCATTTCCTAATCCCTAAAATGTCAAATATCTACAACAAGCATAGTCACAAATTTTGTACTATATGTTACAACGGACCTTTAAAATGGGAAAATATTAAGATAAGATAATTATTCAAGTCTAACAATTGACCACACAAGTTGGGACTAAGGAGTAACGATGGTGTAGTTCAAAGTGGGAATATTGTAGTATCTCCTACATCGAATCTAGAACCAAGAAGCAAAGATATAAGAACCGATGTAGAAGGAACAATGAAATGAGTACAAGTATCATTCATTGAGTCCTTAATTATTGTAAAGTCCTTGATAAAATGATTGATAAGGTTGTCTATAAAATAACCAGGAGTCAGGGGCATTGCTACACAATATTGGGTGGTATCTTGTAGGTTGCATCCACATGAAGAACCCTCCCACTTGTACCAATCAAGTTTGAGGTAGGGAAGAAACTTTGAATTGGTCATTTGTCTACTTGATAACGTGTGGGGATTGGTACTCTATACGAAGCCATAATCATGGAATCAAGGCTAATAAGGAAGAAACAAGTACTCGCTTATAATTGAGATTGGCAACAACATAATTTTGTAGATAAATATGTCAAATTAATTTATTCTCAAAATGGGCCTTAGCAACCTTGAATGGACACTTTTCTATACAATTTTTTTAGTGTGAAAATGCGCCATTGTGTAGAAAAGTCTGGTAGAAATTTTGGGATAGATCAATGCAAGGCATAACGAGTTAAGTATGGTCATTTTCTAGAACAACATAATGAAAGGAA
>LPNX010168017.1:1295409-1323309 GCA_001517045.1 Pseudotsuga menziesii
AATTTTAATCAGAAATTGAAGAATGAAACAATGCAAAAATGGCTTGCAACTGTGAATGCTTTCATTAATCAAAAGTAATTAGATAATTAATTACAATTAAGTACAATGGCTAAATAGCCTCATGCAATTCAAATGCATGTGAGGAAATTCCAATTGGTTTGACTCTACTTGACTGAATAGTTAACTAACCTTGTCTAAATCATTATCGGAGTTCAAAATCCAAACTCAAGTGTCTAATTAAGTGTTAACTAGTCTAACTGACTGAGGTAACTGAGTAAATGCGCCTCACTTTCATGCATCCATGCAAACCTAGCGCTAACTGAGTAGAACTGAATGTAACAGACTAGGACTGAATGTAACTGACTCCTAACTAAGCTTGACTAGTCACCAACTGAACTCATCTAATGGAGGTTGGTGTTGGCACTCCCAATGGCTCCTAATTTGTAGGGATTGATCTAGGAGGATCCTAAACTGATGCATGCAAGTGCAATCAATGGCAGTTGGCCTCAATTAGTGTTCCCCACACTTTAGTAACTGGTACATGTGCCCCGATTAGGCAAGTGGACCCAATGGTGCTAGTGACTAAAAATAGATTGAAAGGACTCATGATTTAGACATAATTCACCAGATTGGACAAGGGAGGATTATAATCCTAACACCACACCTGAATACTAACTTGGACAATTTGTGGGCCCTGGTAACTAAGACCATAGGTCACCCATTACAATGAGTAAAGTAATTGCTCAATACAAGGAGACAGGTAAAAAACCACATGGGACACCCCCCCCCCCCCCCCACCCTCTAACTAAGCAAATAGAATCAGGATTCAAGTTTAAAAAACTTGAAAATATGTTGCTGCAACCTTCATCTCTGTGATGTAGCAAAGTAGCATGCATGATGTTTTGTGCACAGGTATCATGGGGATTGGCATGTAGACTTCTCCATATTCTCCCAAAATGATGATGGAAGGAAGGAGGAATGTAACCTTTTCCTCTTTCTGGATGAAGAGGTGTATGATCCACTATATTCTTCTGAAGGCATTGTAACTGATCAGACCTTGCCATGTAGCATCTCACAGGGATTTTGTTGCATCTCTCTGAAGGAGGTAAGATTGCATGACACAGCGCAAGGTTCTTTGCCTTCTGTGTGCCAGATGGATTTCCAGTCATCTTCCTATCTTCCCGCTTGGGAGTAGGGACTGGAACTGGATTTGAATCACCCTGAATCTTAATCTCATAAACTAATACAGCTGGTTCTACAATACTAGTGGAAACTGCAAAAGAATTTTATTGAATGTTTTTACCTTCCCTTTCAAGTGGCAACTGAGAGTGCATTGGTTTTGAAAATGACATGAAGTGTGAGAACTCATATGCCTTTGAGGCATGATTTGTAGAACCCTTCACTATGATGTTCCTAGTAGAGCTATATGTGATCTCCACTGAGTCAGGACCAAATATCACTCGCTTTGGAGAGCCAATATGAGTCATCTGGTATACAGATAACATATTTGCATCTAAGGAGGGCACATAAAGCACATCTTTGAAGTTTCCATGTTCAAGCTTGATAGAACCCTTCCCTTTGGCTCGAATTTGACTGTTATTACCCATTTGAATACTAGGACCATCAAAATACTGCAAGGAAGAGAATGATTCTATGGATGCAACCATATGATTGGAAGCTCCAAAATCAATGAGGAAGGCATGTGCTATTGAACAACTAGCCTTCATTGCATGGCATGTCTCTTAATGTTCTTCAGTTTCTTCTCTATGGTCAGCCTTCCTTGTGCTAGCAGGTACAATAATGTTATGTTTCTTCATAAGAAGAGCCATCTCATCAATTGTTCTTCTCATATAGGAGCTTTCTGGATGAAAGCCCCTTCCACAGTAACAACAAAGGGTCGTTCCTTTTCCGTTCTTCTTGCTTCTCTTCAAACTCGAAGGCTCATTTGATTGCTCTTTCTCCATAGGAGACTCATCCTTTTGCTTCCCTTTATCATTCACTGCCTTAGGTCCTCCAGCAACCAGTGCTTTATCTTTGGAAGACCGAATGCTCCCCATTTGGATCAACTTGTCATGCTCCTGGGTGAGAGATTCAATGAAGGCATTAAGAGTAGGCATCCTCCAATTTGGAGTAGTGATATTCACCGAATGAAAGGTTGATACAAAGACTGAGTAGTCTGCACCAAGTTTTGATAGAATGGAAAGGATGATTTGATCATCCTCCTTCTCAACCTTGCACAGCTTCAACTGCAACACTAGATGCTTGAATTTGGTGAAGAAGTCATTTAGTGTTTCAAAATTGGCTGGATGAAGAGAAATCAGCTCATTCTCTAGCTGATAGATCCTTAGTTCATCCTTCTTATCAAATAAGGAAGCAAGATTATCCCAAACCTCCTTGGGAGTATTCAATCCATTGATGTGGAAGAGAATATCTCGAGAGATTGAGAGACACAAGCATCCATATGCTTCATCAAGCCTGTTCCAGTACTTTTCTTTATCAACATAATGAACTGGCTCTGCCTCTGTCTCTACTGTAATTCTGAAGAGTATTTTGGAGCAAAGTTACATCTCCATGTCCTCCTTCCACTGGTGGTAGTTGAAAGGAGTGCGAAGCTCCATTGGAGGGGCCATTTCGAATGCAGTGAAGGAGACTGAGCTGCTGTAGCGAATGAAGTGAAGGAGACTGAGCTGCTTGTAGTGAATGCAGTGAAGGAGACTGATAAACCTATAAATCACACAATCAAACAGATAAAGTAAGGTCGACAGCCTGCACTTTTGGAATTTTCTTCACACCCATCATAGATGATCAAGCAAGCTTGATCAACAATTCCTTTCCTTGGGATATTAAGTGGTAAATTCTCTACTTCTGGTGTAGTACTGGAAGGAGCAATTTTGCTCAATTTTTTTTTGATCCAAGTATGAATTTCTAGTAGGAGAAGTGCCTTGTCCTGTAGAGGCTCTGATACCATATTAAATTGAGCACATAGATCTATGTACCAATACACAACTCACAAGATAGATCATACAATTTTACTTAGAAATTGAAGAATGAAACAATGCAAAAATGGCTTGCAAATGTGAATGCTTTCATTAATCAAAAGTAATTAGATAATTAATTACAATGAAGTAAAATTTCTAAATAGCCTCACATAATTCAAATCCATGTGAGGAAATTCGAATTGGTTTAACTCTACTTGACTAAATGGTTAATTGACCTTGTCTAAATCATTATCGGAGTTCAAAATCTAAACTCAAGTGTCCAATTCAGTGTAAACTAGTCTAACTGACTAAGGTAGGTGAGTAAATGCACCTCACCTACATGCAACCATGCAAACCTAGTGCTAATTGAGTAGAACTGGATGTAACAGACTAGGACTGAATGTAACTGACTCCTAACTGACATTGACTAGTCACCAACTGAACTCATCTAATGGAGATTGGTGTCGGCACTCCCAGTGGCTCCTAATTTGTAGGGATTGATCTAAGAGGCTCCTAAACTGATGCATGCAAGTGCAATCAATGGAAGTTGGACTCAATTAGTGTTCCCTACACTTTAGTAACTGGTACATGTGCCCCAATTAGGCCAAGTGGACCTAATGGTGCTAGTGGCTAAAAATAGACTGAAAGGACTCCTGATTTAGACATAATTGACCAAATTGGACAATGGAGGATTATAATCCTAACATATGTCTCTCGCAATGTTTCTCTAAATTCTCAATTTGGGTAAATTCCATGTTAGAAATTTTTTTAGTTATAATGCATGTTTTGTTGCATATTTGCAGGAAGTAATTGTAAGCACTGGCCAAGCTATTTTTGGTCATGACCTTCAGGTTGGAAATGGTATGTGCATTTTTTACCTTTAGGTTTTGATCAGTTCATGACCCTTTCTCTTAGACTTGTAAAGTGTGGTAAAACTTTAAGCCATGTAAGATAACCATTATCAAAATGCATTGTACAGTTGGATTGCATAAGTGTCATATCCCCACATTTTGACCACCCAAAAAGTGTGGACCATGATAAACACCTAGGGGTTCTAAGTAATTACCTTAGGGAAATTGGCTAAAATAATTATGTAAAAGGATTATAATAAGTTTGATTTCTTGTCATTTTTAATTATCATGCAATTAATTAAGTGGAAAATGAGTTGTCATTAATAGGAGAGCTACTTGGGCAAGCCAACTTGCCAAGGAGGAAATAGAATATGTCATAGGACTGACAAAAGCCAAGAAAAGATGGCAGACACAAAAGAAGAAACTCTATACGAGGTAGGGCACATTTTCCATTTGGAGACTCGGTCACAAAAGAAGGTAGTTCAGAAAAAATTGTCATAAGGAAAAGAAACAACTCTAGGGCACAGTTTCCATTCTAGAGTTGAGTGAGAAAAGCAGGTAGTGCAGGAAAAGTTGTAATAGGGAAAAGCTTCAACTCAGGGTGAAGGAGGGCGCAATTTCCAAAGTGGGTAAAGGTGGATGTAAAGGAAACATATTTATTTTATCACACATGCTAATTTCCTCATGGATGGAGAATTCATGGCTAGGGTTAGGCTTTTGGAAAGGGAAACTTGCTCAACAAGTGGTTTACTTGCCCAACAAGTCATCGGAGGTTTTTTTTAAAGATAGTGGGAGCTCCATTACTCAGTTTGGATGTTTATTTTGTTTATTTTTATCAATATAAGGCTTCCTTAATGAGTGTTTTGCCTCAAGTTATTGGGATATGCGCCCCAAGTTTCTCATTCCCTCTCTCCTCTTCCCCTCTCCTCCCCTTCTCATTGCAGGTTACACTGGAGCTATGGAGCAGCCTCTCTGAGTTGATTCAGGATTTGTTAGAATCCTCCAAAAATACATGAATATATATCAGATTTCATTGATAGGTCCAATATTTTTCAATATATAAGGGTTTAAACCTCCATGTCCTCCCTTCTATTATGTCTTTAAAATACATTGTAATGACGCACAATGTTGAAGAGAGTGTTATAGTTCATTGATGATATTAATTTCAAGTTTATTGGCTGTAATATGATATCATAAAAATTCTCTACAACTTTTATTCCAACCTTTTTTGAAATGGATGAGATTTACTTATTTCAGGTCAACCTAGTCCAGATTTGCATTGGAAAATGACCAGTTTTGTTGTAACTTTCATATTTATACTTGTATTATTCCAAATAACACCATTTTTTTTCAGATGAGTCATTAACATACATATATAAGTCTCCCAAGTACAAAACAAATAATTCTAATCACCCTTACCCTATTTGGAAAGGCTTGAAGATGGAGCTAGGTGAGCTGGCCAATGAGCTAGTCTCACCTTTACAACTTGCATAATCATTTAATTTGCCTATGATTTGTTATAAATATTAATGAAACTATTATTATTATCTCATAACCTTATTCATTTTATACAATCCTCTGGTTGTTGTATTTGATAAAGTATTCCCAGTTTCATGGTTAGGTGACCCAGAAGCATGGGAGTAGGTTTTCAGTGGATGTTGATTCCAAAAAATAAATGGTCCCTGATTTAAATGTGTTAGGGAATATACCTTATCAGTCCTAAAATTTCCATTTGTTTCTCCCCACATCCCGCTTCCCAGTTTACAAAAGTGCCAGCCAATTTCCCATATTTGCCTAGTCTCAAGGGCTTTCTGATTCAGTGCAATTTTCATGTAATATTTTGGACATAAATTATATAAGAGATAATATTATGATCTGATTATAGATCAGGGAAATTACAATAATATTAGAGCTCCGAGTTAAATTTGAATAATCCTTTCAGTTTGAGTCCTTCTAGTCAAAACTAGTATTTTCCTAACACCTAGTTTGACAATTTTTCTGCACCAAGTCTTTGTTTGGAGTTAGTATCTCTGAGATCTGATTCAGGGTGATTATAGTGGTATTAGAGCTCTTTCCTTGGATCATCCTATGGAAAAAATTATCTTTGTTGACTAACATTGCATATCATTAAGTCAAGTTGCAACCATGAGGCTCCTACCAATGATTGAAGAAGACCTTGAGAACTCTGAGGAAGAAGTCTATGAAGAGCCCTCATGCAGTACCTCAGGTAGATGAATTAGGAATTATATGGATTATTTATAGATCCAAGCTTATGGTGAATCGATTTGGAATAAATCTACAAGCATCAATGGCCAAATGTTCAATAGAAGGAACTCTAAGGAACCCTTCCAATATTCCATGGAATACTATGTTTTGAAAGAAGAGATAAGGGAGGTCATGTCTTTTTGAGAGTACTGCACTCTTGAGATACAAAAGATATTCAGAGATCCCTATTGTGGGACAAACATGAAAAATATTTCACACATGGTTGATGAACTGTGCAAGGAAGTGGATACTAGAAGGTTGTCACCTAGAGCTAAAAGATGAGGAAAGAGGGAATATTCTTCAAAGCCATCTACATCTTCAAGCATTATGATATTTTTTGGGTTCTATTTAAGAAGAGTTTCCAAGAGTTGTGACTTGAGTACCACTCAATATGGATAAACATCAATCTACTTGAAATAAGATGAAGAGAATCCATGTGCAGATGAAGACCCAACAATAAAAAATATGGTTGTTGGTAGTGTGGAGAATGAATGCACTTCCAATTTCTTTATGGGTGATCTGTAGATCACTAATAAGGATGTTGGCTCATGTATGGGTGAAGAGATAGCTTTTGGATCAAATCCAAAGGGATATTACAAATCATAATTACAGTCACCTTTGGAGCCACATAAGGAAGAAGAAGACAAGGCCACACCGCTTGGGTGTGAACCAGAAAATTTGGTTGAGGAGCAGACCACCATAGTACCCTTACATGAAGAGGGTAACATGAAGAATATGTATGATGAGGGATCTGATTTTTTCAACAGACATTATTATTTGCATCCATATGATTCATGGGAGATTCAAAAGATTACACCTGCCTATCAAGACAACAGAATGAAGGACAATGGCGAGGGAAAAAGTTCACTCCTAGTTTCTCTGTTGGTGAACACCAAATCGGTGCAAAGGATGATGATGTTTTCAATGATGATTATAGATATTTTGGATCAGATCCAAAATAAGAACAAATATAAGGTCTTAAATCATCATTTGAACTTCCTAATGAAGTGGAAGACAAGCCCCCACCAGCTGGGTGTGAACTAGGAAATCTGAAGGAAAAAAAAATCTGATGCAAAGGGAGGAACACAGTTCAGATTTTTGTACTCTCTTGCAGCAAGATGAAGTTGCAGCCACATCAGAAGTGAGACTTAACATTGGTAAGAATTCACATTTCCCTATCATCATTGAGGATATCTATGAAGCATCTAGTCTTGCAAGTGGGAAAGCAAAAACAAAGATTCATGAAGAGAGGCACAAGTTACTGCAAGGTATTTATAGTGAAGAAGAAGAGGTTCATTTTCCAACACCTCATTTCCTTTCAATTTCACTGAAGATGAGTGAGTTTGAGATCAAAGAGGCCCTACACACACTCCATGGAACCCCATGCATTGATGACAACCCTATGTTGGAAATTGGAGGAGAAATATTCCATGGAAGACATGGAGAAGTTTCAAAAAGCCATGACAAGCACCAAATGTAATTTTCTCCAATTGCTTTCTGATAAAGACATATTGCTTGATCTTGTTTATTTGTTGCATGGATCATACTTGAAGGATGAAGAGGAGAATTAAAATCTCACACAAGAATTATTGACCACCCAATATTCCTTGAAGAGCAGTTAATGTGCACTCTAAGAGTCCAAGATGGAGATAGAGCAACTTCATGAGGAGTTGCAAAGATTTCACCTACCCTCCTACACACCATTCAACCATATTCACAAGGATGATTGCAATCCTAATCATTGGAGGAATCTTATGAGATGGTGGATCATGAGATGCATTTAGTTTTGCATGTGCTTGAGGACTGCGCATACAATCTTGAAGAGAACCAAACACTTGATCTTTTCTAGAGAAAACTAGAGTCTTTTTCTGGAGAGAGTCTCGTCGAATGAGCCCACATTGGGTGGATAGGCCAGTCATGAAGAAGATGAAACCATAATATGGGTGGATAAGTATTACAGATAGTTGATTCACAGTTCTACTCACACTCCTATTTCATCCTTATCAAATGGGGATGAATATTGGGAGAATGAATTTTCCTTGTTGGTGCCACATGAGGAGTAGGAGGCTCCCATAGGTTTTTAAGATGAATTGAGGGATGTACCATTACCTTATCAACAACAACATAGGCACATATTGGTTCCATTTGATTCCATTCATCCAATACACATGGATTGGATAGGAAGATACATAACATATATGGAGACTAAAGGGTTTCAAGCTTGGCTTAGATGGGTAAAATTTTCCTTTGCATTTGTAGCAGTCCCATAGATGCATATCACATTGTTTTATCATGTGACAAGCAGATAAGAAATGTATGGTAGCCATTGGATGCATTGGGTACACAAAATTCCATGGATTGGATTAGTAGAGACATGTTGGAGATGAGCAGCCCCACACAGAATCACCACCTGTTCCTTGAGAACAGAAATGGTGTATGTTTCGATGCTTCTTGACACATTGAGTTACATATGGTGGAGAGACTCAATATGATTTGGTCCCACATTGAGAAATTCCATTTCTAGTGGGAGAGACTAAAAAAATTTCAGTTTGGCATGGGGAGAGATGAACTTCCACTATGGTGGTATGATTTTCACAACCTCATTTTCATCCTCTACAATGATAAAATTTTGTTGTTTTTATTGATGGTTGGAAGGAGGCAGATAAAACCATGGGACTCTGGCATTCTTGGGAATGGCATATTGCCAAAGTGGGAAACAACATTTGGGGTCCTTACAGAGGAGGTAGTGGGATCCAAGAATTTTACTTAGTTACTATAACAGGGTTGACAATTTTGTTAAGAGAAGTGGTCATCAAAGAAATGACTATGATCAGAGTGGTGTAATAGAGACATGGTGGAAAAAATTAGTAGCACTTTGGAGTGCTTCTGCTTGAGGACAAGCAAACTTGGGAGGGGAGGAATGTCACATCCCACATTTTGACCACCAAAAAAATGTTGACCATGATAAACACCTATGGGTTCTAAGTGATATTATTTAATTACCCTAGGAAAACTGGCTAAAATAATTATGTAAAAGGCTCATACTAAGTTTGATTTCTCGTCATTTTTAATTATCATGCAATTAATTATGTGGAAAATAATTTTCCATTAACATGAGGGCCACATGGGCAATCCAACTTGCTAAGGAGGAAATAGAATATGTCATAGGACTGACAAAAGCCAAGAAAAGATGTCAGACACAAAAGAGGAAACTATGGACAAGGTAAGGTGCAATTTCCATTTAGAGCCTCAGTCACAAAAGAAGTTAGTTCAAAAAAATATGTCATAAGGAAAAACAACAACTCTAGGGAACAGTTTCCATTTTGGAGTTTAGTGACAAAAGTAGGCAGTGCAGGAAAAGTTGTCATAGGAAAAAGCAACAACTTTGTGCCAAGGAGGGCGCAGTTTCCAAATTTGATGAAGGTGGATAACATCGAAACATATTTATTGTCTCATAGATGATAATTTCCTTATGGAGGGCTAATTCATGGCTAGGGATAGGGTTTTGGCAAGGGAAACTTGCTTAGCAGGTGGTTTACTTTCCCAACAAGTCACCATAGGTTTATTTAAAGACAATGGGAGCTCCATTAATCAGTTTGGATGTTTATTATGTTGATTTTGATGAAGCTAATGTTTCCTTGCTGAGTGTTGTGCCTCAAGTTCTTGGGAGATACGCCCTAAGGTTCTCATTCCCTCTCTCCTCTTCCCGTCTTCTCCCCTTCTCATTGTAGGTTATACTGGAGCTATGGAGCAGCCTCTGAGTTGATTCAATATTTGTTAGAAGAATCCAGAAATCCATGACTATATATCAGATGTCATTAACAGGTCCAATATTTTTCAGTATCTAAGGGTTCAAACCTCCATGTCCTTCCTTGTATTTTGTCTTTAAAAGACACTGTAATGATGCACAATGTTGAAGAGAGTGTTATAGTTAATTTATGAGAGTAATTTAGAGTTTATTGGATGTAATATGAAATCATAAACATTCCCTACAATTTTTATTCCAATATGATTTGAAATGGTTGAGATTTACTCATTTTAAGTCAACCTAGTCTAGTTTTGGATTGGAAAGTCACTAGTTTTGTTGTAACTTTCATATTTCGACTTGTATTACTCCAAATAATACCATTATTTTTCTTATGAATAATTAACATACATATCTAAGTCCCCCAAGTCCAAAACAAATAATTTTAATCACCCTTACCCTGTTTGGAAAGGCCTAAAGATGGAGCTAGTGAGCTGTCCGATGAGATAGTCTCACCTTTACAACTTGCAAAATAATTTCCTTTGCCTCTGATATATTATAAAAATTCATGAACCTCTGATTAATATTTCATAACCTTATAACATAACCTTAGTCTGTTTATAAAAGCCTCTGGTTGTTGGATTTGACAAAGACTTCCTAGTTTCACGGTTAGGTGACCCATAAGCGTGGGAGTAGGTTTCAGTGGATGATTATTAAAAAAAATAAATGGTATTTGATATAAATGTGTTAGGGAATATACTTTATCATTCCTAAAAGTGTCCTTGTCTTATCCCCACATCCCGCTACCCATTTTTCAAAAGTGCCATCCAATTTCCCTTATTTTCCTAGTCTCAAGAGCTTTCTGATTCAGTGCAATTTTCATGTAATATTTTGGAAAGAAATTATATCAGAGATAATATTATGACATGATTACAGACCAGGGACATTACAATAATATCATATCTGTGAGAGAGATTTGAATAATCCTTTCAGTTTGAGTCCTTCAAGTCAAAATTAGTATTTTCCTAGCAACTAGTTTGACAATTTTTCTGCACCAAGTCTTTGTATAGAGTTAGTATCTTTGATATATGATTCAGGGATATTACAATAAGTTTATTGAATATGTTATAGAATATGTAACAAGATTTTCCAACCAGAAACACACCAGACATGGGTAGGATTTAGATGCTCTCTTTCCGAAGACATCCATATAATGGTTAGTTCATCCAAGAACAAACAACCCCATAAACATGATTTCTAAGACACCAAACAATTTGACTACAATATGTTAGGGATCTGATACAAATGGTCGTTGTTCAATAGTCCCTTAAAAGTGGCTTGTAATACAAAATAAATTATAAGTAAATAAATTAACATATAGAAGACTAATTTTACTTGAAATTTGCATGAATTAAGCTTAATATTTCCATAATTCACATAAAAATGGCCTTGACATAGCTCATATGTCAAAAAATATTTTCCAATCCAATAACAACTCTTGATGAGTCATAAATATGCATCTATTGTGTAATGAAGAGATATCAGCAACACACTTGTGGTGGGGAATTTATTAGTCAAAAAAGCAAATGAAAACAAGGGAGCTTACATGGTGAATATAGGAGAGGAAAATCAAAGTGTGAAGAATCATCCCTTTGCAAAACATTGGACCTTTTTTTAGTACAAATTAGGGTCAACTATCATGTACCTTATCATTATCTCTATGTTATTGCTACATGTGACCTAAATCTAAGAGCATATTAGCAAGTGCATTCCATTAGAAACTCAGAAATAAAATTCCAAAAATAAAATTAGTAATACTGGTTTACCTAAAATTTGAATATATTTTATGTTCCACTGGAGGAAAAAATCAAACTTCTTGTTTTCTTTTCCAGATCCTGCTTTGAAAACCTGCCTTCACTTTATATCGATTTGCATTACACAAATATTCCTTGCACTTGTAATTTGGTTTTTAAATTTCATAAATTACTAAATTGAAAGTCCATGTAGATTTATCTTATTCCAAGAAGAATAGAGGGACATATTTACATGAAGGTGTGAAGTAAGGCCTTAATTTTCACAAAGAAACATCCTTATGAACATTGATGTTGAGTTTCTCTTTTCATATATTTATACTGAAAAATATGCAGAGTTTATAATATAAACATGTTAATTAGTAGACAATGTATCATCATGGATTTCATTGTTCTCATTATGATTTATTTAGTGTTGGAAAAGGCTAATCCCTCTAGAATGCATGAACTTCATTTATCTTGTATCTATGTGTAAATGTTGATCATTCATTTGGTGTCACCATACCATAAACTGAGTACTGAGATGGGTATAGTTAATATTGAATAATAGCTACTAGGATATCATTATTAACTTGTTATGTATTTACTATGCTTTGTGGATAACATTATTATGCAACTTTGTGAATTACCCTCATCAGTTTCTCACTCTAATTCATTATATTAGCATCCATTTGACTACTTTCTGCACCATACTCCTTTTTGTATAGATGGATTTTTATCTACGTCAAGTAAGATTGAGTATATACTAAAACATCTGAAAAACATTCACCATTATTGCATAATTCTATGTACATGATAGTTCATATTTTATTTAGATCGCTTGGATATCATTTTAAGTTCTTATTTGTAAGAAAACATGTTTTATATATTAGAGGTTGGTGATCTAGAAGACATACCTTCACAACCCAAACTTTTCCACAAACCCCTTTGGGATTAATAACATCTTCCATGCAATTACAGATGTTGGGTAAATCTTGAGACATATTTCCTAAAAATATATTTTACTTAATCAAGATTACTACATGTTTGTAGAATATTTTACTTAACATGTGCTGAATGTTTACAATATTTATGACTTGTTGTGACTCCTACATGGTATAACAATGAAAGAAATGTATCACATAACCTGCAAAATAGTGACTTTCAACATCTTATAGGTATTATTATCAAACATAGAAAGTGACACAATCACAACCCATGAACACATGTACTTATTGTAAGAACCTAAGTACTAGGAGGACCCACTCTTCAACATGATCTTCATCTCTATATTATATCATATTTCTGTAGCTTAGGTGACTTTTTTCATGTCACGGGATATCTGTATTTTTTTCAAAAAATATTCCACATATATGTAGGATATCCGACGACCACTTCCATAGAATTCGACGCCATTGCCATACCACCGACGGCTAAAGTTGTTGAGTATTCGACGTTGTCGCTATACCGCCAACGGCTAAAGGCGTTGGATATCTAACTTCCTACAATGCAAATCCCATTGGATATTCGACGAATCCTTACAAAGAATCTGACCTCCTATACAATGAAATTTGTTGAATTTCTGACCTCCTATACAGTGAGATTTGTCGGATATTCGACAAAAATAGTAAAAGAGGAGTTGTTAGATATCCAACCGGGCTAAGTCGGATATCCAACGTGTTCATTTTATTGTCGGATATCCACTGAAGTGCAACTGGAATTCAGAAAAGAAGATGATTGTTAGATGGTCGACAACATGATGCCGAAAATCAGAAATCTATGCCGTCAGATTTTGGCTTAAAAAATGCTAGTGTCATGTTTCCAACAACCATTGGATGTTGTCCGGGTGGGAAGGTATTAGGCTCTCTGCTAGAGTGAAAACCAAAAGATTTGTTCCTTTGTTCATCTAAACCAAGTGGATTTTAACTAAAATCCTCTATATGGTGTAAAAGGAAAGAATGTCATCCAACTCCAAATCCAAAACTTTCCATTGGACCATCCTCTTGACCAATATTTGCTCTACCTGATGATGGGCCCATGTAATTTTTCCCCAGAATTCTTGGTGGACATAGAGGATGCATTCGAATACGACCAAATTCCATATTGGATCCAATAAAATTATTCCTTATTACATTTTCCTCAATTCTCCTTACCAACATATCTTCATGGATTCTAGGAAGCTTTGATCCATCTCCAATTTTTGTTGAAAATATCGATGGCCCTCCACTGCCTGATGGAAATGATCCAAGTAGGGTATGAAGGGAATAAATTTGAAGGACAACCAATGGGAATTCCTACTGAACTAAAATGATATTTATAATTTGCATCTAGGAAAAAATCATGGGTATTGCACTTCAAGAAGCCTTTATGTAGGTGTACGTTGATCAAACTTTGATGTGGGCATTGGATGACTATTTTGATGGCGTACTGAAGGAAACATCTCATCGACATTTGATGGTAATTTACCATCAAATTGTACAAGCATGTATTTTCTTGAATTCTCTTGAAATTCCTTCTTGTCTACAACTTATCTACTAGTTTCTTTATGCATAGACTGAAAACCACCTTCTTTGCCCATTATCGAAGGAAATGAAGGAGCATGCATTCCTTCTATATGCCCCTTGTTTGTTCCATTATTTTTTTTTGTAGTATTTTACCAAGACTTGAGGAATGACCCATTGGGAATCAAGGTCCTTTCAAATTTTGTTCATTTTGTTTATTGTCAAAACGTTGAAGCCTCCTTTCCCAAAATTTCTACATGGTCCATCAATTTAGATATAGTAGATTGTTTCAATGTTTGACCAAACCATCAAACCTTCTCCATAAAACCTATTGGGACTTCAAAAGAGCTCAGCTGATGAGGCATGCTTAGGGGTATACTTAGACTTGTTGGAAACCCATCATTGACTCTCCTTATGAGGGCCTAGGACCCAAGTCTAAGCGATGGTGATAACTATCTGAAATTTAGTTCAATTCTAAAATCACCAATTAGGTTCAATACTTATTGCCATTAGAAATCAAAATTGAATCTTGAACAACCGAGAATGTTAGAAAGGTTAGAATGGTGTGAATGACCACGATCTCATCGAGGACCTAAGACTCAAACAAAATTCATATCAAAGGCCTTCAAAGCCATGATTAGATCTTGAGTCCAAGTGCTCGAAATTATAGAACGGGGATGGAAAATCAACTTTGGGACTTGCACCAAATATTGCAACCCTACTTATACTTCCGGTTTGAACTCTTTTGTATTTTGGAAACCAAAAGGTAAAAAATATAATTATTACAAGATACATAAAACATGATGAGAGCATTGAGTCTTCTTCCTTGTTTTTAAATTTCGTAAAGGTCTTTGTAATCCTATTTCAGGCCATCCCTTGCTCAATATTCTAGTTTTATTTCCTTTATCCCGAGTTTTGGATTTGTTCACTCATTTTTTTCCCTTTCTTTTCCATATCACTAGGTTGATCCTTGCTTCACTTCATTTTCTAGCAGTATTATGGGATGTATTGGTTTTGACTAGGTTTTTCCCCAAACCAGTGCAAACTAGTTGCTCTGAACATTGTTACATTGATTTGTGCCTAAACCAACTAAGTTTGTGGCCGTCTTGATTTCAACCAAAAATGACCCAAAAATTACATGAGAAAGGAAAAAGAAAAAGGAATAAGTATTTAGAAGGATTTATAACGGGATCTAAAACCAGACTTGATGGACCTAGATGTTTCTAGAGGGCTCTAAAATGGCTTTAGATGGTTCTTGGATCCACTTTCACCACTAAAAGTTGATGACATTTGTGTTGGTGTTGGAGCATCATGGACATTGAGTTGAGAGGATGGGATAGGAGGAGGTGGCTTACAGAGGAAGGTTGTTGGTTTCTAGGCTATATAAAGGGAAAATTTAGATGATAATGGGGGAATAAATTTTGGGTCTTTCCCGAGAGGAGGAATTTTGTTAGGAAATGAATGGAATGAAGAGAAGGAGCGTATTGAGAATTGAATTGTGAATAAATTGCCACCATTGTTTTTGGGGATTTGGGTAGGGGGTCCAAATAAGCTTCAAGTTTTTTTGCAACTGCGGAGCTGGATAGGTTGTTCCCAATGGATGAGAGGTTAGATTAGTTTGGGAAACTATTCAATCTGAAGGACTTGAGGAAGAACCTAGGGACTACTCAAGAGGGTGAAAGCATGTTTTTTATTCTTATCAAATGTTGTGTTTAAATCTTGAATGTTTTAAATTATGTTCTATCAGTGAGTCATTATTTTATCGCAAGTTATTTGTATACATTTATGCAAAGAGCCTTGTAATAAATTGCATATTGTTGTAGAAGAAATCTAAGATGGAAAATATAAATAAAAATAAGAAATGGTGTTCATATGATAAATTGATAGATTTAAAATAAAAAACTTTGTATTACATTACCATAACTTAGAAAACATTACAACCTTGGTAAAAGTCCATATTTAGAACCTTGTTGGAAAAAACCCTTGAATTTGGTCCCTACACATGGTGTTAGAGCATGGTATCAGAGAAGGATAAAAAACTAAGACCTTTAAGGCCCATTTTACAAGCTTAAAATTGCAGAAAGTAACAAATGGAAATGAACAAACTGGGACATTTTCATGCCTGAACATGAAACTAGTGTTTCCAAATCAGTTGTAGCACCTAAGCTACTTTTAAGAAATTATAAACAATTAAAACCTTCTAGTTCTATTGAATGAACATAGAGCACTGTTGAGAATAGAAATTGTAAAAACATTTAGCTCCTAAAATTTAAGAAATATTGCAAAAACAAACAATAAAATTTACAAGCAATGAAAAGGTAAGTTGAAACTACCAAGTAGTAGGAGTAGGAGGTAAAGTGGAAACCATTCTTGAGATATCCCTTAAAGAAGAATCATGTTTACAAGAGAAAAACTAGTGACAAGAAACCATTATTGTGACAAAGCGCTTTAACATGAAGGATACCTTGCTACCTACTAAGAAAAGAAAAGAAAATTATGAATTAAAATAATTAAAGAAATATATGTATAAAGTCATCGTTGGAGAAGATGAAATCATTTCTAAAAGTTGTTTAAAAAATAAAAAAAATAAAAAAATCTTATATATATACATAAAGTGGAAAATATAGCAGGTTAACATTCTATGCAAGACTGAAGGACATGACAATTTACTTTATAGTCATAAGTATATGAAAAATAAATAGTTTGTTAGATAAATTTCAAATACAGAAAGCTTTTGAAATCTTTTGTTTTTAAACCTAAAAATATACTACATAGATAAAGGAAAATTATCTATGGTACGTAAGCAGGCTTCAAATTTGAAGCCTTCAGGGCCCATCAAGCACCCTTTTACCCGTCATAGAAGACTGAAATAATTTTTAACATGCAAAACAAATTTAATTCGTTAACACGCGAGTCAATAATGAAACTGTTAATGGTTGATTAAAATTTATCTTGAAGGGCAACACCAAAATTTGCCAGTTTAATAGTTTTTTAAGTGGGGCTCGTCACTCGAGTTTTTGGTGGGACCTGTCACCCGAAATACATCGTGATTCTGTGAATCATGATCACGACACGTCTTTCCAAGCTTGGAAGTTGGCTACCAGCTGATTAAAACTTAATTTTTAGTAGTTACTTAAACCCTAATTTATGAACATAGTTACATAGTCTCCATCATGTTCTAGATTTTTTTACGGCAGAGAATTTATGACAAAATTTTTATTTAATTCAGAAATGCCTATCCCTCTTAATACACAAGAAAAATCCTATTAAAAGTTTTAGTTTCAATTTCATATGGCTGTCACATTAATATTTTATTTTATCTTACTATAAACATTATTTGGTGAGAAAAAAACATCATTTATAAATGCCTTTTACTATAATTAATAAAGATTTTATCTGATAGTAAAAATGTATTCATATTATAAATTTATAGCTACATCATTTTGTTAAACAAAAATTGATATCATTTAGCACTATAATTATTTATTTTGTATAAAAAGTTAATGCAAAGCAAATATTATAAAAACATACAAAAACTCAAAAACTTTACTTAATTATATATATAGACTTTGTATAATGTCTATAAAACCGTACCCATTAAAAGATTGTTTGAGGTTTGTCTCGGTTTCAAATATTTTAAACTT
The DNA here is from genome assembly GCA_001517045.1 of Pseudotsuga menziesii. NCBI lineage: Eukaryota > Viridiplantae > Streptophyta > Pinopsida > Pinales > Pinaceae > Pseudotsuga > Pseudotsuga menziesii. Next base: position 1,313,184 of record LPNX010168017.1, read on the forward strand.
AATGAATAGACTCATCATTCGTCGACATGGACACGATAGGAAAGGAGGTAGATGCCATAGACTATTTTCATTGCTTGAAGGTCATTAATAATAGCCCTGCCAATAGTAGTAAATAGTCGAGGATTCTTTGTAGAGCCAGGTTTCGTTGATTTCGGTAGTTGATCCAACAGTTGATTCCCAGTAAGTACCTATACCCAGTTGTACATGCCCCATTTTCCGCGACAAACGTGTTGTACGTGCCCAAGAGGTATTGTTGAGCCCCAATCCGATAGTTCTGACTCCCAATATCATTACCCATTCTCACATTAGCCAAGCAACGCCTTCCACAGTTCCACTGTTTTGATTTTAAATGTATCGATTATGTATTGATGACTTCGTGACATCAATGCAGTGGGTACAATTTCGATGGAATTTTTATTAACATTTCAATGCAGTGGGTACAATTTCGATGGAATTTTTATTAACATTTGAATGCAGTGGGTACAATTTCGATGGAATTTTTACTAACATTTCAATGCAGTGGGTACAATTTGACTATGGAGTTCATGGAATTGGATTATGGATGGGATTGCATCGGGTTTTCATTTGGATTTTATTTGATCACGACCCATGGGTTTATTATTTAGTGATATTTCTCGCTGGAATTGTTCGATTAGAGGAGTTGTAGTCTGGTCCATGGAGGGAAATTGGGGTTCAATCTTGCATTTACGACTTGGAGTTCTTGGTTTCCTGTGGATGGGAATTGCAGTCTACGTTTCCATTTTCCTTTGCATTGAGAGTTCCTGTTTGGTGGGGTTTCTTGTTTGAATTGTTGAACTAAAGAGGTTGTGTTGTTCTGGATGGTCAAGGGAGATTGGAGTCTGTTGTTGGAAAGTTTCATTTTGGACCTGGGGTTTTGATTTGCTGGTGGAGGGGAGTTCCAAGTTTGTGTTTTGACCCAGCTGGTCAAGGATCTAGGACGCTCTGCGTTTGACATGTATATTAGACTCTGTTTTGTGCAATGTAGTAGATTGATTAGATGGAGACAAATAGGTTCATGAATTTTGCTGATACAATTGATTGTTGTGTGGAGTAGGAATTTCCCATTCCCCAATCGCAAAAATTAAAATGTGTAAAGTTGTAATTTGTAAACTATTATTACCAGGTTGAAGGTTCATGAATTTAATAAACATTATTGAAGATTTTAAACAGTTTTTAATGCCATTTTAGTGATTTCACCCGTCACGTAGCCAAGCTGCACGCATGCGTGAGTTGAAACAAGCTGGAGCTTGGCCACTGACAAATTGGCAATGGTAGCTGGTACTAGGTAGTTGGGACTTTGGGAGCTTGGGATCACTAGGAATCGAAATAGGTGAAGCAAGAACTAGTGAATGTGATTTGGCTAAGCAGAAAAATGAAGTTACAGGTATGTACACTATTTTATCCATCTTATTATGGATTTCAAATTTGTTTTTTAGGGGGGCTTCCCACGGCTTCATTTAAAGTTTAGAGATGGATTTCTTAATATGAACTTAGCGGCTCACTGGTAGTTGTCTTGGGCTCTGCACTATGGTTTCTCCATGGAGGGTTACAGTGTTTCAGAGCCAAAATTTGTGAGATGGAATGTAGATTCATTGGGTTAAGGGTTTTGGTGGATGAATTTAAAGGTGGAGGTAGCTATCCCCAATGAGAGGATCCTAGAAGAGTAGGTGCATAGTCATTAACTCTTGTGGGTAGAGTTCCTCTAGTGGTGGGTGAAGATCATTGTGTAGAACATAAGCTACAACCATATCTTATGAACTTTCTGTTTTAAAATACTGGAATTTGGGGTCCTCTAAGGAGTCCTGAAACTCATTATATAATTTTCCTGAAATTCATTATATAATTTTCCTAAAATTCATTATATAATTTTCCTGTATGATAAATTTCACAATATAAATTGGTTTCCAATTTTAGAAAACTGAGTTATGTATGGAAGTTAACCCATTATTTTTCATGTCTACTTGTAAGAAAAACCCTAGTCAAGAAGTTTATTGGGGTAAGATTAGTTTAGATTCTAGACAGTAATAAGTATGAACATTTTGGCCATTGTTGGGATAAGGCCCGTTGCCCAACCTTCCATCTAAAATATGAATTTGATGGTATTCTAGGAGACATTTTGATTGTAAAGGGTGGAATGTGATGGTAATATGTTTAAATGTGTCATGAATTTTGGTTAGGTAGATCTAGGCTTTCCCTGTGGACACTCCATTCGTTTAACTTTTTAAGGGTTCCAAATTTCCAAGTCATTTCAGGATCTTGAAAATGGGTAGAAACTTGGAGATTTACCTAAACCTCTATATAGTAAAATTCCAAGATTCATGATAAAACATACATACTCAAAATGTTGTCAAAGTTCTATGTAAAAGTGGTGAACCTTGGTCCTTGATATCTTTGAGGTTTGAATCGATAAGATTGATATTATAAGCTTAATTAGGTCAAAGATGGATATTATAACCTTGATATTATTTCTTTGATCATTGTTTCTGGTTATTTCTTCTCTAGTGATAGCATTGATGGTTGGTGTACCCTCTCTCATCAGCAGTCTTGGCTCAGAGTTCACTACACAAAGTAAATGAGATATGATAATTTATGTTACTTTTTTTAGTAAATGTTTCCTAGGTTATGGCCAATAACTTACTAATTATTAAAAATTTCTCTTAAATTATTCTTTTATATAAAAATTTATAGTATATCTAGGTTAGAATTAGATATTACATTTAGTTTTATAGTTTATAAAAAATAGGTTAAACAATTCACAATTTATTCATTAAGAAAAATATTTGATATTAATAATTTAAATTAGGCTTTTATTATATTCTAAGTTTAGAATCATTGTAGAAATTTAGGGTGTTTGTTTTAATCGCAACTTAGAATTTCTTATTATCTAGCTTAATATTTCAGGTTTGGGTTTGGTCTTATTTATAAAGTCGACATGATCAATTTCCTAGTTTTCTCTTGAAATGTGTTGTTAAAGATATATTAATAAATTTTTATTCGTTACTCAACTCGACTCATTGTCTTGATGATGAACCTTGACAAAGGTTCTTAATGTCGGCATATCAAATGGAGTTTATGATTACCTTGCATACCACTCCTCAAACCTATCAACCCAAAATTTAAGAGAAGAGACTGTAAATACGTTTTTTGTCAAAATGACATTTTTTAATCATGTAAGGTTCACAAAGAGATTACAGTATATAATAGTCCTTGTTTTTGGTCTAACCTTTTCACATAAGTTTAAGATGGAATTTTCAAAAGATAACTGTGGACTCAAGACTAAAGTTTGAAGGATAAACTTTCAAGTGTTCTGATACTTAGGTTTATTATGGTGAAGAGGATGCTTAGGGATTAGGTGGAGTTTGAAATTGAATGGCTGGTTACTCATGAACTGGGTCCATATGGACAAACAAATAAATTAGCTTTGTGATGGTATTTGTAACTTTTTTTGGCCATTAATGGAAATGTGGATTGGAAAAAACTTATGTTTTTATTTGGAAAGATAATAATACAATGATTTTAATACCATGTAGAAAAGTCCATTTCAAATAGGTAGGGTAAAATGTCATAGAAAAGTTATTATTCTAATTTTTTAAATTTTATGTTGTTTCTTTAAACCATTGGTTATGGTAATGATCAAGTGGTCACAACAAGGATCAACAATTTTAAATCTCCGAGGCATGTACAACGTTAGAAGTACACTAGTTTTAGGTGGATACCTTGACACTAGACAAAAACCATCTTTTTAGTTTTTATTATTAATGCTAGGGATCTGATGATTGATCTCTTTTGGCCTTATAACATAGCACTTTTATTAGTGGAGCTCTTCTCAAAACAATTCTAGACACAAATAAGCTTTAGTACCCCATGAGGCTACTTTCATCTCTAATTTCGTATTATGCATTCATATAAGGTTGCTAGTAGTTCTCAACTACTCTAATCACTTTAGCATGATAGGGAAAAAAAATTCCCCTCACAAAATAAATAAGGCAAAGAACGATGCAATACAAAACACCAATACTCCTAATGGTTATGGCTATGTTCACATTAACAAAACAAGTGCACCAATCTCTTTCTAAATGGTCTTTTTCCCAATCTCATCTTCCATTACCGATACATGTTCTTCCCTCTCAACCTTTATTTTAGTCTCTCCGCCTCTATAATAACTCTCGAGTAATCCCCCCATAAAAAAAATTTAGACTTGATAAATCATCATGTACATGGTTTACCTCACTAATTCCATGTAAATTTTGAATCACTTGGGATTTCCTCTTATTGTTATTTTTTTCTATACATTGTTTTTAATAAAAATGAAATTTTGTTGTACACATACATTTCAAATGAAAATAATGATTTATTTTTACATGTCAACATTGAAGGATTCAATTTCTCACAACCCTTCAAAGTGAAATGAGACCCTGCCCTTCAAATTTGATCCCTGTACGTAAGTGAAAACACCATGCAATTAAGTGAAAACACCATGACTGGTACATAAGAATAGGTGGAGAACATTTGCAATTAATCCAAAAATACGTGTCAATTTTTTTTATTTTTTTTATTTAGGTTAGGGAAATCGGTAACTCGTCGGGATTACCTGGGCGAGGCCCAGGTTCAAAGCCGCCGGCTGCCACTATAAACCTCGGGGTGTAAATAGCCCGCAAGCCAGATATACCAGAAACCTATGACTCAGCAAGGGCCGAGACGTCCCGACTCCAATCCAGAAGAGGCAACAGTCTATCCAGGTGGCGTCTACCCTTCGAGCCTTATCAAAACGGGCCAAGTCTCGGTGGGATTTGATCCCTGGTGCACTGGGTGAAAACCACCTTCCCCCACCGTATGGGATCCCACGTCATTGACACCTGTCAAATTTTATTACCAACCTCATTAATGAAGGCCAAAAGTATCTTATACAAATCATTAAATATATATGAAACAAACAAATAAATGAAAAAGGTCATCCTTTACAAGTATGATAAACCTTTTATGTTCATCCTGAAGAATGTAATTATTATTTCTTAACTTGACAGCTAGCCTGTTTCAAAGGTCACAGCTTCACAGATTGACTTCTTTTTGGCAAGGTTATAATAATAACATTCCATGCTTAGAATACATTTTGTTCATCTTTCTACTGATGGGAACTATTATTTACATCAATTCATAGTTATTTTTATTGCAACATCTATAAATTATGTTTCCCAACAAGTATTCTTGTTATGGTTTAACAGTCTATAGTCTTTTAGAATGTTTAACTCATTCCCAAAAGTATCATTGATTGGAAACCTATACTATTGGAACCAGTCCTAGATCCATTTCATTTGATCTCTTATGATAACTCAAGACTAGATTAACAAACAAGGAAAGAAACAAGCTTTATAATCTATCTTTCTTTGAAGTCTCTTCTAAATCCTGAGTTTGGAGAGTGTCAAGTCTGTTTGACACTAACAACGTTATGACTATAACCAGGAAAAGTTATCTCTCTATTCCCCAAGTATTTAGGCGGTATACTAAAGTAAACCAAATCAATTTATCATTAATCATAAATAGAATACCATGAATTCTCATACCATGAATTCTATATAGAGTAGACATGTCTATACTATCTTTTGANACCATGAATTCTATATAGAGTAGACATGTCTATACTATCTTTTGAAAAACTAACTAGATATTATCGTAGTTGTGAACTATCACAACTAAACTATTTCATAATCTATTATACTATAGTTCCTTGTTATTCTAATTGAGTTTCTATGCTCGTATAGCAAGGTTATNGTATCGTAGTTGTGAACTATCACAACTAAACTATTTCATAATCTATTATACTATAGTTCCTTGTTATTCTAATTGAGTTTCTATGCTCGTATAGCAAGGTTATGTATAAATAGTAATAGCATGAAATATAATAAACAATATATATTATACAACATATGATATATACGTTGTGCTACAAATGATCTATAGGTAGCATGCAATATATATATTGGACTATGTACAAGCATCATGAAACAAACAATGCATAATCACTATACTAATGATGCGTGATTGGCAGACATAANTGTACGAGTTAATATAGTTCTTTTATATTTAAATGCTGTTACTAAAACTCTGTGCAAACGTTTTCCCTTGCAGGTGAACCTGGTTCTCTTCTTTGTTTCCACCATAGTAAATATTACGGCTCCAAGACCACGGTAAGCCTTGGTCCTTCCACGGCTTATCACGTTATGTGAAACCCTTAAGCGAATGTACAGAGTTGGTTGTTGCAGCCCTTTTGTTGACCTCCAAGGATTTTCGGGTTATTTGTTTTTATGTTTTAAATTAAGGATTAAACCCTATCTCTTTATAGAGAGTCCTCCGGCTACGGCCGTGAGTGTAAGATCCTACTTGTAGTTGTTGTTTGGTTTTATAAACTTAGCAGGCTTTAAGCTTGGTGTTTACTATTTTAAAACATCTTTACAAGGCGCACACCTTCATGTATATTTTTATTACAGTTTGGGTTATTAAATAAAGCAGAGAACAGTTACTCTTATGGTTGTGTGGAAGAGGTTAGGGTTTATACCCTCAGTTCTATAATATTTTGGAATCTATTTCTATTTCTTGTATTTCCTTAACGCAGTATTGGAAGGATTAAAACAAAGTATCCTTACTGTGTTTTATTTAATAACTCGGCCGTAAGAAGAATATTACAGGTTTTTCGGTTTATTTAATAATTTTCATTGAGGAGACATTTGTCTCGTTAAATTACTGTTGAGGTTTAAGCATTTAAGCTTGATGGTCGAGCGTCCTGTACTCAAGTCTTTTCTTCTTATACAGATTTACTTTTGTAAGTATTAATGCATCATTTCTTATTTAAGGTCTGTTTTTAAGAAGAAATAATTCTTCAGGCTTAGAACAGCCTTAAAGTGTTGTTTTACAATGCAACCACTGTGAACCCTTGTGTTATTTTTATAATTATTATTTATTTGTAATAAATAACTATCTAGGGTTTTAACCCCTTTTTATTTACAGTTTGTAAACAATATTGTTTTTGGTTTTAATATAATATAAAATAATAATATTCTTTTGTATCTATGGGTAAAATCGTTACCCTAATGGCTAAGCTCGTTATATGAGCAGTTCTATTATTTACCTTTGATTTTATATGCATCTGAGTTAGTTAAATAAATGAAATTGTTTTACAGAGTTGTTGTCAGGTTAAATACCTGAGTTATAATAGGTCCTCCTTGTATTTAACTTTGATTGTTTTTATAATTATTGTAATACTATTCAATATTTACTTCTTTGTAGTTTTTACTATTCTTTCAAAACTCTGCTGTAAATAGTTTATTTCCTTAGTTGAAAATGTTTACTTATGAATGTTTTACTTATAATTATTCTACAAGAACGAATTATTAACATACTTCTATTCAGAAAAAGAGCATAAACTCTGTAACCTGTACAACTTAGTTTGAAACAAAAGAAACAAATCGACCAGAAAGGAATAAACATTATAATACACATTATCTACAGTCTTGAATTGTTAACAGTAATTTATAATACTAGTTCTTACTTAAACTTATTTTAATAAAGAAACTATCCTGTTACGTAGAATGAACTATAGTAAGCAGTATAAAATTCTAACTGATCCTTTACTATCTGAACTTTACAGTAGAGACAAATAGCAGTACTAAAAATTAACTTTTCTTTTATTGTTCTGTCTATAAGAAAATAACATGTAAGTTTATGGAAACACTTGAAGTAGCTAAATAGGAACTTGGTTCAGAAGAATACTACTTCTGATAACCGAGATACTGTGCTAGAGTACGGTCTGGTGATACTAGATGTGGAAAAACACAGTACTACTAACAGATTTACTTATGGTATTCTGCAATACTAACTTTACTGAAATTTAATTAACTACTTCAGACCTATAAATAGACATAACATGCATCCATTTAAACTCAGTAAACATAAAGAAATAATTACAGAACCTGTTTAAACTGTGGACAACAACAGCAATGGGAGGCCGTTCCTCCCTACCAGCTCCTGGAGAGCGCTCAGACAGCGACTTCTCAGGACCCCCGAGCTTTCTCTGGTCTCCCTGGCTGGAACTAGGTGCAGCAAAGTCAGATACCAGTCTTCAACTCAGTATTAACTCAGAACTTATCAGTAAGTTCTCTCAGCTAAAAAGCTATAAATAACCAAGTTACTGCAGCATTCCTCTCAAACAACTTCCTTACTATTTTTCCCTCTTCCTCAATGAATTTCCTGAATAACATTCACTTGAATGCATTCTCTCTGGAAAATAATTGAGCAGCCTCAACTCTCTTCATTTAGTACTTTTAAAGATTGCCTAGGTCTTAGTTGGGTTAACTGTCATTTAATGAGCCACCTGCTCAGATTCCACTTTCTTGGGGAATCATGACCCCAAATATAGGGAAGTTGCCACCTGCAACTTAGGAAGTGTTTGAGGATGCTTCCACTTGTCTTTTTCCTGCCACCTAGTTCTATCCACCAGTTTGACCAGTAACCTCTTTTTAACAGCTCTCCCATGCTGTTGTCTCCATAATTTATTTATTAAATAATAAAATATTCTGAATTACACTTCATTATTGTTGACTCTGCTGAGTCATCAATCCCTACTTAGGATTAATTTTAACATAATGTCTCAGAAATATAATAAAACAATTTACATAATTTTGAAAGTACTCCAATTGACCTCTTTTTCCTTAATCCCTTTAACCCTCTTCAAATCTTGCCACCATATATATGCCTTCCCTGAAATGTTATATATGGCCATTCTCACCTTCAGCTGGTTTGAATAATTATAAATCTGAAAGTATTTTCTCATCCCGGATAACCAGGATTCTGCCTCTTCTCCTTTTTCCGTTTCTCCATTGAAGGTTGGGGGTTTTATTTTCTTGAATTCTCCAGAAATCTCTTCGTAAGGTCTGTACTTTTTATTTCTCTTATACACCTCTGCTTCGCTACTATCACTAGTAGAATAATAACTTTGTTGTTCCTTGAGGCTTTCAGATGAGGAACTGCTATCGGATTTAGCTAGTTTCATCTTTTTGGACCCTTTTTGATGACTAGCTTCTTCAGATTCAGACCTTCTATTTTTTCCTTCAGTCTGAAATTTCTCTATCAGAATTTGATTTAACTCCTCCCGAGTCTTCAGAATTCGTTGATTATCCTTCTTGACTAATTCTAATTCAGTCTTTAGACCTTTTATGGTCTGTATCAATTCTGAGGAGTGAGCAGCTATCTCCTTAATCACAGGTTCTCGGAATATCTGTCTGGTCTCAGTGTTTGGAGTTTCCTCCCCATCATATTCTCTTAAGTTCTCCATACCTGTTTGTTAGATTCAGGGAAAAAAAAAAAAAAAAAATTTCTGTTTTTCACATAAAACAAAATACATATTAGTATATTATTTTTACTGTTATGCGGAAAGTAATCGGGCCACATCAAGGCCTAGTGTTTGAACCATGCTCTGATACCACATGTCAAAACCCCAAATTTTCGAAAAATTTAAAACTTTTAAAATAACATATAATCACATTAAAAGCAGTTGTTAACTGGTTGATTAGTTTATGCTATTTAAAATGTAACTGATTAGTTATTCAAATACTCTGTACTTTGAAAAGCATTTTTCTTTTCAGCTACTGATTAATTTTCTGTTTTGCGACATAAGGTGGTTTGTCGTAAGGGCTGGGCTTACTTAGCTTTCGAGCTAACGCAGCCGTTTTCTTCTATTACAGATATACAGGTAAGAAGTATGGTTCGATGCTAACAAATCTTTAAAGTAACAGTTCAGATTTCTGCATACAATTTGTTTAGTAAAAGTTTATACATGCTAGAAAGAAATATCATACTACTCAAGGTAATATCTCGTTATTTCTGCTATAAATTTCCTTTGAGATTTAATATTTAAAAGAACTGCATTTTGCCTATAAACAAAAATAGTAAAGGACTATTTCATCCAATGTCATAAAATTTAATAAATTTTACAAGTATGATAAACCTTTTATCTTCATCCTGAAGAATGTAATTATTATTTCTTAACTTGACAGCTAGCCTGTTTCAAAGGTCACAGCTTCACAGATTGACTTCTTTTTGGCAAGGTTATAAT